>NNCF01127292.1:61577-123949 GCA_002313205.1 Laupala kohalensis
TTTTTATTCTCCTGTTCTCTCCCTCACTGCACCACCACCACAGTGATAGGAATTGCAGGACAGGTATCGAAAAGGATGAGAAAACAAAACATTTTGAAGTATTTTTTGTAAAATATTAATTTAAAAAAACAATACATTTTTTTAAATTACATGTTTGCTCATCATCTTGTATAGGATGAATACATTGAAGAATAGCGAGTTTCACTCCATGCATGAACCATTCAGCAGCAATATTTGCGCAGTTTTTATTGTTTTTCTGAAAGGGTGATGTAGAACGTTTTCTTACTTTTCGTTTTTTCACGCCATTCGTATTTCTTTATAGTTTTATTTATTTTCTTCTTATCACATAGGCTACACATTGCTTAGCCTTCTTCATTCAAAGGCATACGTCTTCGCCGTTTGCGTGTAGGAGGTGTTGAGGATGTAGTAGAACTAGAGTGATAGTCTTCGACTTCAACTTCTGCTTTCTCACCTTCTTCTTCATCGTTTCTCAACTACATCACATCCATGTTGCTTCTGCTTGCGCGATGTCAAATCAACTAACGATGCATACAATGTTTTATCTTAGTTAAACTTTGTTACAATACCTGTCACAGGATAGTAGCTGTACGAGCAGGGATAATACAGGAGAAAATATGCTGAAGTTTTTTCAGGAATGTTATCTCTGGTTTCAAAATCAATTTTAATATCCACCATCGATCAAATGGTGGATTGTTCAATCTGTGTGCAGTCAAACACAATGATAGGATACCTATTCATATAACCTTGAATGTTATTGCGTTGAGGGGTTCTCTATTGTAATACCTACGTTCAAAATTTTTAAATATGTTAAATGTTTCTTGAGTTAATTGATTATCTCCAGCAGAATCACTAGTATTCGTCGACCAACTATATCGTATGTCGTTATAAGGAAGACATGTATCATTCAAGTATATCTTGACGGTCCGCAGAGTAGCACTATCGAATTCACATGCATTTTACTTTAAATCATCACGTTTGTCTGTTTGCAATACGAAAATGACAGAGTGGAATCTCTTTCACCGACGTCGTCTTGACTGCCCATATATTTTAGTCGTTTGATTGACGCGAGGTAGTTCGTGCAGTTCCCATCGATTGAATCGAATGTGAATTTCTTTTTCTCGCTGAACGATATCCGTTAGATAGAGTTGCAGGTTTGGAACAACTTTTTTGATAGATAAACGCCAGCTTATTCGATCAATTTGAATGACGCTCGGTGACGCTGTCTCGTTTGAATCGTAGAGGCAATCATTATCCGTTCGTGAACGAACCAACACGAGTTCATGTGAGACACCGTAGATGATCTTGGTGTGATATTCACAGAACTCCAACAAATTTTTAATAGGAATCCAGGCCACAAACTTTGCATCGGTTTTAAGCAAGTACTTGAGATCATTTTCACGATTTTACATTTCACTCCATCCTGCATGGTGATACTGACGACGCTCTTCCGCAGATAGCCAGAGCACGTTTTTTATGGTTGTGGCTATACCCGGGATATGTGTACAATCAATCTGTGTACCATTAATTTCATAGCGAATTTCAGAGAAGACAAAAGCAAATCCGTTCTCATCAAAGTTGGCTGGTGTTCGCTCTGTAGGCGTTGCTATTTTCACAGCTTTTACCTCGATCACGAGCACTCTCTCCGACGGAAGATACGCAGCATATTTATTGTTCACATTGATACGAATTTCATAGTTGTGACTGAAGCCTGTAGTGTAAGGTGTATAGGTATGCACCTCATTTCCCACGATATTTGTTTCGTTGCGTAAGGAAGGAACGTTTTCGATGAAAAGACATGCGTCGGATATCTGTACATTCCTCTTGCGATCGTTTTGTGTTCTTCTTGCTCGTTTCATTATCACGTTTCATAAGATGATAGCCAGATGCTTTTAAGATACTTCTGCCTCAGATGTCAATGCGATGGGTGTACAAAGTACAGTGTGTCGTCGACGGGGTAGTGGTTTTATTTTATACATGGTTCATGGCTGAGGAGCAGACAGCAGGAGACAGATGTACCGTCTCGAAAACGTGTGAGCTTTCCCTCACTGTTCTCCAAACGAAATTATATGGTATCGATATAGCGTGTTGTCACGCGATGTCTCACATTACCACAGGGTATTTCTTCCACGATAGCACCGGAAGGGTTCTCGATGTGGAATTGATGCAGTGTGTGTGCCTTTCGACTATTAATTTATCCACTCTCGATAATATTACAATTCACAAAGATAGCGAAGTCTTTTGATAAATGCACCTCACTGTAGGAGAGGTAATGCTCTATAATGATTGATCCATCTCGTGTTATGCTTTCAACCTCCGTCTCGCTTAGGTAGCCATCATCAAGAACGTTCGCCTTTATGATGTCATCTGGAATGACATTGAATCCGTGGAGGCGTTCGATGGCATTTTCAACGTTAAAATAGAAAGGAAGCGATGTTGTCACGCGAAACTAGTGTGTTGTTGTATCAGCGTGAAGCTCGATCACATGCTTTTTATAGGGAAACTATCCCCGAAAAAGGTGTTGAGACAGTGTTCAATATCGTCGATTGTATATGTGCCGGCTGGGATTGAGAGGATGTGCACACGCGTCTTTCCATCGTATTCGGGGACACCGCACCCCAATCGATTGCAGCTGTCGAGCACGTTACACACCGTATTCGTCGTCGGGAGACTGAGGAGTAAGAGTTCGTAATTGCTCTCGAAGGAGATAGGCGGTGTGTAGTGCACAGTGAAAACGGGAGCCGTAGCTGTGATGGTGAGTGTTCGATTCATCTCTACAATCTACGACATTTCCCCTTTTTCCAATATAGGAAATGAAGTCAGATATGTCCACAATTTTCAAAATTGAAATCTTGCATCTGCGTTCGATTGTATGTGATAGAATGTTGCTTTCCCGCATATATGTGAAACTCGGGTGGAGAGGGTAATCCGAAGGAGTCAAAGTAGCGGATGTGTGATGGATGTATCGTGTATGCCACAAAGTCGCATTCGTCCTTTCAATCCCTTACTTTCCATGGCCTTGTTATATCGTATCATCTCCATTTTACGTTGATTCGTCTTTGTATTACTTACTGCGTTGGCGATGGCTGAAGCACCTCCCGCTAATGACCCTAGTGCACCTAAGCCAGCTATGATAAGTAGCAGCGGGAGAAATTTACCTACACGCTTCGCTAACGGAAGCTGTCTCTTTTTCTTGTGACGTCGACGTCGTGACATTTTTTGTTCTTCTTCTAGTCACTACACGTTGCGATATGTGTGAGAACTGTACTATGCGCTCGCTATGTCCCTCTATTTAATCACAGGTGGTAGAAGAGNCTGTACTATGCGCTCGCTATGTCCCTCTATTTAATCACAGGTGGTAGAAGAGGTAGAAAAGGTGAAAGTGGTGATGAGAGAGGAGGAGGATTGGATGCTGAAGGATTGGATGGCATGGGCGGTGGACGAAGGGTTTGCTGATGCTTGAGCCATTCCTGATGTGATACACTGTATTCGATTTCAATATATAAAACACGATCCTTTCGTTGATACTTTCCTTTTTTCACACTTCCATCAAATTTGAAGCCATACATTTTTCCCGCAGTCACAGTAAACTTTATGTCTGTGTCAAGGAATCCTAAATTTGTGTGAGATGTCATTTATTTATTAGTTGCATCTGCGACCACCTGCATCACTACATCCTGAAAAGTATAACGTACCACGCGCAACTGTCCGTTTGTACGGTGATCGATAGGCATTCCATTCTGCATTGAGAGACCACATATCATCCGGTAGTGAGGGAAATCGAGATGTTGAATGCGTAAAGACGATTGTAAAGACATGTTTATTTAAAACGAAAAAATTAAATTGCAATTCGCATTTGACTACTCATCTTTAGAGTTCATCCAACTTTTTCGTCACCTCTTCTTTGAGTTCATTGAATTGTTGTATGAGACCTTGTGTAATCGCTATCGCTTCCTCTCTTAGCTTTTCCTCTCACTCTACCACAAGATCACGCACATCGTCTTTCGTCACTTTATTCTCCGACAACAGTTGAATATTGCAACGATTGATTTCCCCATCCATGAAATCTAATCTCTCTACACATTTGTTTATTACATCGTGTACGTAGGCTTTTATCACACCATCAACCTCATTTTTCGGCTCCGCGAGACCTTTAAGACGTTTGTTGGCAAAGTAATAATGTCTTCCTCGACGTTTTATGGTTGCGTTCAGATTGCGTCCAAAGATTTCCATGGTGATTGAGGATCTATTGATAACTCATCCCTCCCACTGTTTGATGTGTCTATTTATAAAGACATGACCCACATCTATACTAGTAGTCACATGATGGAGGTAGTAGAACAAACTTCCACGCTTCCCATTTCCAACGTCATACAACTCTTGGAAACAGAGGGGGTTGAATAAAGAGTCCAAACGGACCTCTTTTACCTGACAATGTACGCGCTCTCTTGGTCGGTCCATCCGACTGCGGAAAAACAAATGTACTTCTTTCACCGCTTACATCGTGAAACGGTCTCAAATTTCGTCATATTTATCTCTACACCATGACATGTGATCAACACTTGTACCATTATCTAAAACAGGTCACAGATGGACTATGTGGATCGGATGTAATTTTCCTGCATAAAGAGGTGATTCCTTCAGCGCAAGTCATCCCCCAGAGTGTCGTATTGTGTGATGATATCGTGACACAGCAACAGGATCGTATTAAAGACTACTTTGCTGCGGGTCGCCACAGAGACAACGATGTACTGTCCTTGTGTCAAAAGTACACGAAAATCCCAAAAGAACTCATTCGTGATAATGCCAACATGATCATTTCTTTTCGATAAGACAATAATCTCGATTTCATTTACAGAGAGAATGTCGCCACAGACTTTTCCTCGTTTCGTGATTTTAAGAATATGTGCTCTGAGGTTTGGTGTCAATCCTACACATTTCTCGTCATTCTTAAAACACGAAATATGCAAGACGGGCGATATCGTAGGGGATTTAATAGCTTTCTTATTCCACGTCTATATAAAGCATGATGCGGTGATTCACAATGTCAGTGTTGTGGCGCAATCAGCTGCGTCAATATATATGAAACGAAAATTTCCATGCGTCGAGCAGTACGCAAGACTGGGCATGGTGTGCTCATCAATCGTGGTATCAATGCACTACCTTTTGAACTCCACATTCCTGGCTATCAATTTTGTGGACCGGAAACATAATTGAAGCAACGTTTATCGCAAGGTGATCGAGGCGTCAACGCTCTCGATCGTGCATGTCGCGTTCATGATATCGCCTATCATCGTAACAAGGATGGTGTAGAACGGCAAAAGGCGAATGAGGAGCTCGCGAGACGTGCATGGGAACGTGTCACGGCAAATGACGCGAGTCTCGGGGATCATGCTGCAGCATTAGGTGTTACCGCTTTCATGAAAGCCAACACAAAATTGGAAGGGGAACAAAAGAAAGTAATTGTAAAAAAATACAAGATGAAGAAACATGGAAGGAATCTGGTTCCTGTTGCTACATTGAAAGCCTTGATTCGAGATAAACAAGACATTCACGCAAAACTCGATGACGACATACAGCAGAAAAAACAAAAACAATCTCAAAACAAAAAAGATTCATCTGTCCTCATCTCCAATTCCCCAGCCTCCCGCTTACAAGAGGACATTGAACATGTGCGTGATATTATTCGTATGAAAATGAATGCACTCCAGGCGATTGGATCAGATCGTAGTAGAATGTTGGATATCTATGTGAAAGAGCCTGTAAAAAAGCGATGGACATGAGTGTGAAACGTGATCATAATCCACTTGATATGTCTACGTTTTCCACCTCCTCCTCCACACCTATAAAAAACAAAAGCCATCTTCCATGATGGATCGTTTCTTGAAAAGGGAAGAAGAAGAAGAAAATGAGGAGGAATGAGAAGACGACGAAGGAGAACAGGAGAAGACTCATCTTGTTTCTCGTAACTCGCTGTTCTATGCCGAATGGTCGAATCTGATACAAGGTGAAACAGTTACAACATACGGTCCCTATATTGTGGATGGTGAGATGTATCTGGGATATACACGTATGATTTTCAATAAAGATGGAACATTCACAGTGGATGTGGATACATATACTCCGACATCAGGTCTTTTACAACTCATCTTTTCGAGAACACCCGATATGCAACATGTGACAGCGGGGGATAAGATAATATCACTAAATATATTTTAGAGGAAACAAGTGTCCATAAAAAGAAATATAATACCGGATCGCATGTGTATTTTACTAAAACTCAAAAGTATAAAATCATCAAGTCCTTATTCAAATCGAACGCTCCGCACATGCCTGCGTTGCCGAGTCGTGTTACTCGTGCGAAGACATTACCATTAAAGAAAAAAAGGTAGTGGTCTTCGTTTTGTTACATCTCCGCGCTACACCCATTGGCGTGATCCCAATACACTTGTCGCACGTTTACGTCTTTTACGCTCCTCTCAAGCAGCAGAACTTAGTGGACATAGTGGAGAAATTATTGCACTAGAAAACGAACTCCGTGACGCAGGACACATACAATGAGAGAGAGAAAACAAACATCATCCAAGAAGAAGGAGAAGATGAAGACGAAAAAAACGACACCAATGTGCGTTACGGTAATTTCATGCTCCGGCATGTAAACGTTTTCGTAGACGTCACGTGATCGCGAATGGATTAGACGATCTCAGGCAGGGTGATTTGGTGGATATTGTCACACCGGAGCCCGTCTCGTATCGGATACTGAGACAGTTTTCATCTCCGGCGGTGGGTCAGGATAACACATTTTAGTTTTAGAGAAACTCGCTTGGACTGCCCTGTCATAGGTCTTGGTGAGAGGTTAAAAGCATGAACTCATGCAAAATATTAATAGAATTTAATGAATTAAAGAGCCCTGAGTGGGCTAGAAAATAATCGGTTACATTACTGCCCTTCTGGGCGAATGATTACAACATTCTAATATAGCTTGCCGTAAGGACTGCACGTGGCGAGATCCGACAATGTTCCAAGTTGTTCATACCATCGGGGAGTTCGTTCGGTTCAAAGTTGATGACTACCCTCGTAGCCACGGTGAAGGATTCGTCGGCGACTCGTCTGGCGGCAGCGCAGCGCTTGGCCCTCGGGGTCCGTCGAGCCTCTCGTACAACGACCAGAAGAAGAAGAACTTTCTGATGCGTGTCCCTTGCCTTAAGTAAGTTCGGACCGGGGGCGCGGGGTTGATGAGCGCCCTGGGCTACGCCCTGGCGGGGTGATGAAGATGCGTGTCCATAAGGATACAATACTAAGGAGTAGGTGGTGGGGATTATTCATGGAGATGGAAAAAGTTGCACACGACACTTCATTGTCGTGGAAAAGTAGATGGGCGTTGTCTATAGATTTAGATGCAACGAGGAAGAAAGAGGGGGAAATGTCATTTGGAGGGGAGACGAGGGTGCAGCTGTGTCGGCCGTGTCATCGTCCTGTGTGTCATTTTGATTGACCACACAGAAAAACAGAGTGTCTCACCACAAAGAAAAACAGGAAAGGGTGCGTATGCGGGCTACCGCCTTGTGGCTGCCACTGCGGGATACCGTTTGGAGGCCCTATTTGGGAGGACACTGACTCCGTTTTAATGAATAGGGTCCGCATAGCGAGGGCTGTAAATAATCATCAACTCTTTCCAAAAGCAGCGAAGTCGCGGCAACCGAAGGAGGGTCCAGACGAAAAGGTACGAAGGGGCAGCCGTCATGTCACCTCGTGACAATATGCAAGACTGCGAAGCAAAATAAAGGGATGCACTTTATTTTGACGGTAATCGATGTGTGCGTGGGCTGAACCTTTGAAAAATAAGACACGGCTATCAAGAAGACCTTCACACATATCCTCAAAACCTCTTCGCACGAAAACCTAATTTTGTACAGACAGACAACGGAAGTGAATTCTACAATACTGTTTTCCAAAAATGGTTGAAGGAAAAACGTATCCATCTTTACTCCATCTATTCTACAATGAAAGTTTGCGTTCTGGAATGGTTTAATCGTACACTCAAAGAGTGTATGTGGCGTCGTTTCTCTGCTGAAGTATCACACTGTTGGTATATGATGCTACCTCTTCTTCTTCGCGAGTATAATGCGACAATATATCGCACGACACGCATGCGATCTCTAGATGTTACGGATAATCATCTCGTGAAAACAGTCTATGCACATGTCAAGCGTCTCGACGTGGCACGTCATAAGTTTCATGTGGGAGAACGTGTACGCATAAGTAAATACAAACATCATTTTTAGAAATGATATGAACCCTCATGGACAACAGAACTCTTCACCATTATAAAGATTCATCTCACAAATCCTGTCACCTATTCCCTCAAAGATGGACATGGAGAAGCTATTGCCGGTCGATTTTATCATGAAGAACTCCAGCCGACACGATTCTCAAAAAGACTTTTTAGTGGAAAAAGTCATTCGTCGAAAGGTCCTATGTGCTATGCCAAATGGTTGGGTTTTGATACAAAACACAATACTTGGATACATAAAAACAATTTTTTGTATGAAAATAAATAAATAAAATTGAAATAAAAAAACTTTGTTCTATGTTTTTTACAAAAACATATCCTGCTCTCTCTCCCTTTATTTTTCTCCTACATGAGGATGGATATGATAACAATTTTCTGAAGGTATAGTATTTATTCTATAATTAACACACATTTTTTTAAGTATAGTATTTATTCTATATAACTAACATACATTTTTTTAAACTTTGCATATAATTGTTTAATACCAAAATTCTGGAGCCGCTCCACCTTCTCGAGGTTTCCATGAACGTGATCTCATTGGCAGTAGTCCAGGAGCAGGTGTAAGCCAATACTCCGGAGCCGCTCCACCTTCTCGAGGTTGCAATGACATCCAGGGTGGTGGTGTATACCACGTGCGTCTTCTTTTGTGAACTCGCCAATTGTCCTCACACGATGCTGGTGTATACCACTTGCTTTTTTTGGCACTTGTCAATCGTCCTCATTATCCTTCACCACCGTTGTCTGCTGAGATTTTTCTTCATGTTCAGACATCGACAAATATAAGGCTAGCACGTTTTCTTTGCTTCTTTTCAATTTAGTCACACTTTTACTAAATGCCACATCGAAAAGTTTGCTTTTCGTACACTCGATATCTAGTTCCTTTACACACTCACTCAATTTTGGATACTCATACGCCATTAAATCGATCATTGTCTTCTACTTCGCGTCCTCTATATAAGGCAGAATCCAACTTTTTGGTTTCACTCCTTTTACCTATATTACTTTCTTACACTTTAATTTCTCATCTATAATGTCCCCTCACTATTATAATTTACACGGTCATCGGATGACCAACTCAATCCATGATGATTCTCCGTGAGTCACCTGGCTGTTCGTGCATCTGTGTGTGACAATGCATGTATACTACATGGCGCATTGAAAATACAAGTATAAGTTTTCAATTTTCTGTCCGAAAATACCGTCAAAGTTATGAAAATAAACTGCTTTTCCATCATAAACCCTTGCATGTCGACGATTGCACTATAAAATAAAATAAACACAAAATTTAAAAAACAATACAGTAGTGCAATCATATTAAACAAAAAGGTTATGACGTACTCTCGCCCAATCAGCGTCCCAAGCAGCAAACATCTTGAAATTGGCAATGTTGATGAAACTGGCTACGTTGCTGTTTGTACGTTCAGTACTAAACTGAATATTGCTTGAGAAATTGCTCGTCTTTTTATACTGTAAAAGAACCTGGAAATGTGATTACACTGTGTTTTTTCCTAATGATGTGGTATGTCCATATCCTGGCAATGTTGTATTTAAAAGCTGTACTGAAACGGTGGAAGCACAGTTCATCTAGATACATTCCACATACAACATACTCGAAGCTGAAGAAGGATGCATGATACTGCATCTGAGTCTATGCTTAGAGCTATTGCTGTTTACTTTCTAAAGAAATATTTTGTTCTCTTTGATTACTAGACGTTACATCAGCTGCCAGTGTCTTTCTTGCGTGAGTGGGCTGCCAATCAAGTGCCAACAGTATATGATCGTTTACAACACGCCCAACTCCATCCACATATTGAACAACTACAATATTGTCGTTGGCATTACAACATTGGTCGCACGCACATTGATGGTCCGCCACCACTTGTTCGTGATTATCACATGTATCACTTGGATAGAGAAGAATAAACCTATAATGATGCATTACACATGGATGACGTTAGCTATCATCCTGTCATCCTCAGCATTTGTTCAATGTACGTCAAACTGTACTAAAGCTGTTGAGTGTACGCCCTTTGTTTTCTAATTCACTCATTTGTTTCTGTTGTACGGAAAGTCTTCACTTTGATCAACTGCAACGACTTGCACTATATTTTTCAGTGCATGCGAATGTTACAGACTATACAACACCTTCAAACACAACGTGTTCCTTACTAGTTCTATCGACAACACCATCGCATTCTACGTCTGGTGCAAGCTCTATATCTCCTACATATAGCATTTGGAAATTGTTGGTCTTTATCAGTCTGACACATATCATATTTTAGATTGTTTCGAAATTCTCTCTCTCTCTTCACCTAACATGTGGAAGTGGGTGGATATTATTTTAAACTGTTTATTTCTATGTATCATCATTATCATTTATATTTAGCAAATATTATGTCTGTGTAAAGATCAGGTGAAAGATATTTGATTTCAATCATGATCGTGTGTCCAATTTGTCTAGAAGAAAAGGATAAGAACACTGAACTATTCACTTCATTGTACAAACATGACTTCTGTAATCCATGTATTACTCTTTGGATGGAAGACCATCACGATTGTCCATTGTGTCGTCATCTATTAGTGAAGAGTGTACGCGTTGACTATGATCTCGAAAATAGATGCATTATTACAAGAAATGAACAACATTAATCGTCCTCGAAGGGAACTCCATGAACGACCTCACGTCCATCACATGCATAAACATATGTGGGCCATCAAGATGTACCACCCTAAACGATAACATCTCACTTCAAACCATGGATGTGTGTCCGATTTGTTTGGAAGAGACAAACGAAACAACTGAATTATTCACTTTAATGTGCAAACATACATTCTGTAATTCATGTATTAGTCTTTGGATGAATGACCGTCAGAATTGTCCATTGTGTCATCAACCACTAGTGCAAGTGAAGTGTGAAATCAGTGTATTGAATTTCTTAGGACAATCACCTTTGACTATAGATGAATTGTTAGATCAAATGATAAAAGAAACTACTGTTCGAATACCACGTGATCATATACCATTTATGAATGATTTTTTTACTCAATTAATTAGAGAGTTACTTAATCTCATGTATGATAGTGATTTAATTGGTTTTATAACAAAATTAACACAACGAGGTGTTTAATGCATTAGTACGGTTTTATTATATTTTAAAACCATGGGACAGACAACTATGACGTCAGGTGTTAACTACCTTATCGATTGTGTTATTACCAGTGTAGAACAAATTCATACAAACTTGTGCTATACAAACATTTGTGAAGAGATAAAAGTGAAAACAAGAAAACTTATTGAAACTATGAGATGTAACATTGAAACAGTATCTTCATGTACAAACATATTGATTGATTTTCAAAAATGAGTTGTTCCATTTGTCTATGTGAGCGTGTGAAAGACAGTGATAAAGTGTTAACATACTGTGCACATGAATTTTGTAAACCATGTCTTACAACGTGGATAAAAACTCATAAGACATGTCCAATGTGTCGAGGGACAGTGAATGCATCGTTAATCCTTGTCGATACATCACATATTCTACATGATGTGTTTCGATACTCTCATCCTCTTTATCCACGTATTTATATGTCTGGATACAAGCCCACTATGCAACAATTTACAGCATACTATAGATATACAAAAAGCGAACAGTTCAAGCTAAAATCATCAACATCTTATTGAAAGATAATATTATTAAACAAATTATTAAAGCAAAAAGATTGAATGAAATACTAATAATCCTCAAACAGTATACTAAACTTCGTAAACATGAAGTTTTACAAGTTTTACATGTTACAAGTTTTACATGTTACAAGTTTCAAACGTATTGATATATTTTCTACCGTTATAACTGAAATTTACAAATTTAAATGAAGAGGATCACGACAAATTCTTTATTTTAAACAAATATAGGATTTACGTTAATATGGCATATGAAAATAGAAATATTTATCGGGAAGTTTTAATAGAACTACTTCTCAATTGATTGAGAATTAGTTCTATTAAAACTTCTCGATAGATTCCCAATACTTTAAAGTTTTCATTAGAAGTAAAATTTAAATATATTTCTGACGATCTTTCCTGTTCAGATAACTCACTAAAAACCTGTTGTGAGTTGCTCGCCCACTTCCTTATCGGAAATCCTCCTTTGGAAAGCAAAGTTATTATCTCGTTTCTGAGTTGGGTAACCTCTGCAGGTGAATAAGAACCGGTGCAGAGGTCGTCTACGTAGATCCCGGAAGATATGCGTGCGGAAGCTACGGGAAAGGACTGGCCTTCATCCTTGAGAAGCTGTTGAATGGTTTTACATGATAGATAAGCACTCGGGGCGAGACCATAAGTGATTGTGTTCATAGTGAAAGTTTTCACGTTATCTTTAGGATCGTCTCGCCATAGTATTCTCTGATAATTTCTTTGGTCATGAGCTACCCAAATTTGGCGATAAAACTTGTCAATATCATCGAATAAAGCTATAGGGAAAGTTCGGAATCTAATCATGACATCGTACAAATCGTTTTGTACGGATGGACCGGTGTGTACCTGCTGGTTAATAAAAAGATTGTTTCCTACATTGGCACTTCCGTCGAAAACAACTCGTAGTAGAACTAGATTATTTTAGTACATAATGGTGTGGAATGTAATTTGTGTTACTGTCATCTACGGATGCATTGTCTATGAGTTCAGTCATATGATCTAGTTCCCTGTATGTATTCATAAATTGCGTGTATTCAGCTTTACATTCTGGAATGTTTTTTAATTTATTCTCTATAGAATACAGACGCTTGAGGGCTACATTTCTGTTTTTAGGGAATACAGGTGTGGTTTTAAAAGGCATTTTATTTACCATCCAGGGTTCGTGTAATAGTACGATCGTATAGATCCTCACAGAATTATTCTGACTCTGTTAAGTTTGAAGTTTTATGAATGTTTATACGTTCTGTTTCCCAAAACTTCTGTATATAATCATTCAAAGTTTGATCACAAGACAAATGGTTTATTCTAGCGATATAATTTTGTGGTAGTGAGGTTATTACTATGTAACATATTTTTGTTTCGTGAAGTCTTAATTTTAGTTTTGAGTTTGTATTGATTTCCAAATTGTTATTCAATAGTATTTCCCAGATCGGCTGTGAGTCTAATAACAAATTTATGTTACCCGGTTTGTCGAAAGTATTATCTGCGAGTGGGCAATCTTTAGGAATTTCGTGTTTGTTAATTTTTATTGGAACTGATGGAACCCAAGATGCTATCTCGGGAACTATGAGGCAAGAAATGCTTAGATTATCTCCTAAATTCAAATTGTCCTTTAAAATGATGAGACCACATTTGATGATGTTCCGCACACTCCTTTTTTTATATGGAAGTTCGTTTTGCTTCTAAATTTAGAAAATCTACCATTTCTTGAGTCATAAGCGAGTGCGTGGATCCGCAATCTAACAGTGCGCGGCACTTTAGTTGCTGTCCTTTGTTTAAAATGTTGACCATGGCTGTCGCGAGTGATGTATGAGGCATCTGTGAAGCTACTGCTGCTTTAATTTGAACCTCTTCGGAGGTAGTTTGATTGCTCTGATTATTTAAGGTAAGGTTTTTAGGGAGTTCATTATTTGATTTGAGTAGAAGAGTATTATGCCTTTTTCTACATGTTTTACAAGTGTATGTGGATTTGCAGTCCACGGTTAAATGTTTACCCCTGAGACAGTTCGTTCATAATTTATTTTCTTTTACGAATTTTCACTTATCGTCCGTATTTAAATCATTGGTAGATGGACATTGAAGTAATGAATGGTCTAGCTTACATTTGAAACACGATGGTTTTTAGTAGGAGTTTGTGTAACAAATGTATTGAAATGCCTTTTAGATTTTGATATGGTAGTGTTTGTCATTTGTTTGGTAATGTATCTGACTGGGTCCCTGGCGGAGGGTGTTAGTGCTTGCGCTTGCTGTTCTAGAAAGTCTACCAGGCTGTTAAATGAAGGTAATGACGTAGTATGGCAGGTTTCCTCGTACCTTTGTAGAGTGGCCGTGTCTAACTTTGATGTGATATGGTAAACGAGAATTGTGTCTCATGAATCTACATCAATATTAAGCGATTTTAATGTACAAATACAACTTTGTGAATTGTCGATTAACGCTCGGAGTTCGTGAGGAGACTCCCTCTGAATTCTAGGATATTCTACGAACGACCTTATAGTAATGTGGACCACCCTTACCCTGGGATTGTTGTATCGCTTCGCTAATACGTTCCACACTACCTGATAATTTCCATTTGTCAATTCTAACGAAGAGATTAAGTTATTTGCCGGGTATTCTACCGATGTTTTGAGATATTGAAGTTTTTGAACATTAGATAGTTCATTATGTTGGTTAATGATTGACTCGAATAGTTCTCGGAATGAAACCCATTTCAATATGTCACCTGAGAATTTTGGTAATACCACACGTGGTAATTGTGATGCAAAGGATCGATTATTGAATGACGCGTCGTAAAACTCGTTATGAAGAGATCTTTGAGCTATAGACTGCCTTCCCATATGTTTGAGTTCGCCTACACGACCTATTAGATTATAATAATTCTTTTCGAATTCATATCGTTCCTTGTCATTGCACGTGCCGGTGAGAGTTTCTAATGAATCCTGAAATTTTTCGTGGTCTTTGAAAATGTTGTCCAAGGTGTTTTTAAACTTCGCGATTGAATCGATCTTGTCTTCCTCCTCTTTAAAATTATCAAAGTGCGTTCGGCATCTAGTAAGTTTTGATTTAGTAGTCACTATGTGACGTTTATACATTTTAATTTCCTCCTCTGAGCCCGTCGTGATGATACGGTGGCGAATAGAACGTTATACGAAAATATAATATTTATCTCACCGACTGTAGATTGAGCAGAGTTGTAGAATCGGCGAGCTGAAAATATTCACAGAGAATTAATACACAGAGCATTAGTTGATAAATGCGACTTTGAGAATCTGTCGCGAATCCTGGTCACGGCACCAAAATTATAGTTCAGCATCTCAGCGATTTCAAAGAGCAGACGGACGATGAGAGTGACTGCATGTCACTTCTGTCGAAGACTGAAACTTAGCGAGACGACGACTAATGATAGAGTGACGGCATGTCACTTGAATTGTATATAGCAGCGTAACGTCGTGTCCCTCGTAGTGAAGACTGAGCTATGAGCATCTGAGTTCGATAGTGTGACCGCATGTCACGTAAGTTGAACACTAAGATTGCTGGTTGAACGTTGCTCTATATAGTGAAAGCACAGAGTGTATATTTTAAGTACGTTCACAAAGGATGTATCGATCTTCCTCATGGAACATCCAAATGCAAAGAATGTTTATGCATTCATGGAATAATTATGCATTCATGGAACAATTATGCATTCATGGAACAATTATGCATTCATGGAATAATTATGCATTCATGGAATAATTATGCACTCATGGAATAATTATGTACTCAAGAAATACTAGTAACATGAATGTTCGTAATGCAGATATATACAAGTGCGTGCTTTTAGTTCGTAAGACTTAGGTTGATGAACGTAAAATAATTTTGCGAGCGTTTCGTTCGTAACATAATGTGGTTCTATTAGACCGCATGATAAAACAGATGCTGTCAATAAAACATATATCGATGAACAATTTCAACACTTTAAACATACGTTTCGAGACTTACTCCATTCACAACTGAGAAAATTAAGTGAGCAAAGTTTAAAGCGTTCTCTCCATGAAGCAGATGACGACGTATTTAACTGTCAGAATGCACAAATTATCAATGTTGGTCTCAAGAAACATTTTCCTGCAACATATATAGAATCAACTGATAAACAAACTTTTATCTTTTTCAATTTTTTTCAATCGGAGTGGGATAGCGTCTGCACTCCCCACCACCACCCTTTTCTGTCACATGACTCCTCCTGCTCTCTCTCTTTATGCCTACTCCCCCTAATCCTTCTGTTTAGTCGTCGTGCTGCACGCCATTCCTCCACTTCCTGTGTGTGTGTCTTCACGCTGCTCTCACTGGCCTATCGTATTTTGGGTTCTAACTGGCATTTCGGTTTTTGTGTTCTAACTGGCACTTCGGTTTTTGCGCCAACCACACGACCGGATGTGTTCTAACTGGCTTGTGTTCAAACTGGCACTTCCGGTTCTGACCACAAACCGCAACTTTCGGTGATAAGCTCTTATCAGCTTTTATCTGTGTTCTAACTGCCACATCTCCCCTACTTGTGTGTGTGTTACGAGCTGTCTCAAACTCACGATCTGAATATAGTGAGATCAGATATTGAGGTCGCAAGTATACGTGATCACAACATCTATGAATATTTGCTGGGATGAGGATTATTGTAACAATATTTGATTCGTTATATATAGTTAACAATGTACACGAAATTGAAACAATTGATTCTAAAGCGCAATTGGAGATAAAACTGTTCCTAAAAACGTATGCAGAGAATTTCGGTGGATTAAGCCGATTCTCTGTGAAACACCATATTAAACTAAAGGATAGTGCTTTACCTGTCATAAGGTCTACTCGGAGAATAACTGAAAAGATAACTACATCACGAAGAAGTCGGGTCCATTACTACAATTGGGCAGCTCAGGGAAATATAACTGTTTTGAAGCTACTGAGTTCCTGAGCAGTGAAGGAAGAAGATATGTAAGAGGTTAGTGGGAGCAAGTGAACCACCACGTATTTACCTAGTTCAAGAGGGAGACGGAAAGGTGCTGAAGAGGAACCTCAGATGAATCAGGTTAGCGGTTTCATCAACGAATCTCCTAGAATGATCAACTGCTTTGTCCTAATTTTTAAAAAGGGCATGTTATGATATTGTAAGGTTATGCATAGAACAATGTCATCTGTGTTTGTGTTTTGTTGTTATCTGATTTGTTTACATTATTGGAGTATAGATGTTATGTTTTTTAATAGAGAACATATGTAATACGAATGAGTTGTATTAAATATACAGAAAAGTAACAAGTTTAAGTGTTGTTTCTTTACAAAATACAACAACCAGTATTCAAATGCATTCTACCTATTGGTGTTGATGGATTCGACATCTTACGTAACAAAATAATAATAATAATCTTTATCTAAGAAAAGTACGTAAGATTTATGTAATTCAGTTCTTTTGTGACACTGAAATTTATGAGGACTAATATTACACAGCAGTGCATAAACACATTAAATAAACTCATATACACTCCGACGAAAGGGGGGAGCAGCCGGGGCTGTAGCCATGTGGCCCGGACCCCGAAAGGGACCCGGCGCGTCAAATGTCAAATTTTTGTTAATATGTACTCGGGAATGGCTCAAACTATTTTTATGAAATTCAAAGATTAAATATATTCTACTTAACTGTCAACAACATTGGTAACAATATTTCATTTTTAAGAATTATTCATAAATTATCCAGGCTTTTCCCATTCTAAATTTTCTTTAATTTGAACACACCCTACTTCATAAACATGACCTCATCCTGGTGATCGGAACGCGCTGACGGAGCCCGCTGTCATCTCATTACGATCTAGTGAGTTTCCAGGAGCCACCCACCTCTAAATGCGTATTCTATTTCGTAACTCTTTCAAAAGAGGTCAGCATTATGTTCAAAGCTGCACAGAACCACAGAAGTGAGTACAGGTCAGAACAAGTAACTATTAACTTGGTGCTCTTCTTTGCTCTTACGAGGATATAGCCGTTGACCCAATTAATGTAATGAACATTATGTCAATTTTAACAGACAGGACGCTGTTATTTTAAGTTTTTTTATTGTACTAATGCTTCCACAAACTTTATTTCTGATTAATAAATGATTGTTGCCAAATAATAAGAAATACACTAAATTAACAAAAATTGTGTTTCTTCCTATTTTTGGTTCTTTTGATATAATTTCCGAATTTTATTTATAAACTTCCGAATTTTATGTATAAAAAGTATCATCTGATAAGTTTAAAGTGGAAATGCATAAAACATTTTGTTTCCTATTTTCAATAATATTTGTAGACGTCCTTACCAACACTTCTGGTTTCGAAATTTTAACCCCCGCCCCCTGAAAAAAGGAAACGAAATCCAAGCTCCGTCACTGTTCCCAGCTACACATTTTTGTAATACAAAGAACTTTATCAGTACGGTTTATGAGTGCATTTATACGAAGTTAAAGTATATAATGAGTTATGGTGGGAGAGTGGGCAGGGGAGGATCGATTTGTCCCTGGGGTCCGTGATTTCTGTCCACTTGGACAATACTTGAATACCATTTACACGTAAACCCACATATCTCAAATATCAATAGATTACATAAATTAAAACTTTTAAAGAATTATCTTATCAATTACCGTAATCAAACACTTATACCAACAATTACAGTAGTTAGAATTTAAATTGACACTTCATAACCACGTATTCGTACAACATGAATTTCTCAATATTTATTAAACACACAAATCATCACATTACATCAACAATAACAAATGCAATTAATAGTTCAAATGAGAATTGCCCATCAAGTTACACAAAGGATCAATTATGAATTAAGAAAATACTTATCAAAATTCCAATGCAGTTCTCCTACGTCCTCACATTTCCGTGTCTGCTGCAAAAGTCGTTCCGTCGAATTCCAACCGCCCTCTCGCGTCATCAAACCTGGGTTGCCACGCTTATTCCACGGAAATCCGCTATTCTCAGTGAATATGTACATCCTATTTGCTACTGCACTTGCGCATCACTGTATCTTAAATCCAAGCAACCACCACTACTTTTTGACTATTATATAATGTATAGTAATAAAATGAACTTTATTACATGAAATTAAATAAAAACAACTCAAATTGAATTCTTGAGACAATACATAAACTAAAACACATTATATTTCTCGGGCTGATTGATCAATAGTGTAGACTAACTAGTGACATAATAATCAAATCTACAATAAAGATAAGCAATATTTTAAAATGAATACATTGTAGATTAAAGAATTTGTGTGTGAGAAGTCATAGTGTTATAGAGGAAAAGAAGTGCCCCTTCGTTGTTTCAAATGCTTGTGTCACAGTCATGTCGCCCGCGAACGTAGAGAGCCAGAGCTGTTTCGCGGGCATTGTGTAGAGCAGGGGCATGGATTCTGAGTTGCTCAAATAAGGTAAAGATCGCCCCTGGTTAAAGTTCCAGACAAGTGTAGCCGACAGTAAGTCTGTACAGTTTATGAATGAATGAATGAAAGTATAAATGAATGAATGAATGAACTCAAGTAAGCCTTTTAAAAGCTTAGTATCATCAGCGAATAGTAATTACTATGTTTTATCACTTGATTATAAAGTAAAAAGTATTGGTCCAATACGTGTAATGACCAACTCCAGATAAATGTGAAGATTCATCAGATAAAAAACATTATTGACTTTAACATTTTAATTCTACAATTTAAAAGTGATTTAAAATGCACTTGATATATCAGCACATACAGAATCAACAGGATTGTCTGAATTTACACTTTTAGTGATGAAGATAAGATAGTTTATTATATTTGTCTCTGTAGAGTTACCAATATAAAACTATGTTGTTCTGGTGCAAGAAATTTATAAACAAAAGGTTTAACCTTGTTGTAGATCAATTGCTATAGAAAAAGTAATATACAATAGATTAAGTAACTTCATAGAAAAAAATATTACATAAAACTCAGCATGGATTTCGAAAGAGCATGTCCACAGTAACTGCTTTGGCAGAATTTATCCATGGCGTAATGAAACATCTGGAAAATGGAGACAAAGTTCTTGGAGTAATTATTGACTTATATAAAGCTTTCGATAATGTAAATCATGGAGTACTTTTAGACAATTTGTATGAATATGGTATTAGAGAAGTGACCTATGACATAATGACTTCCTATCTTCAAAATCGTGTGCAGTGTTTCTCACACAGAAATACAATATACAAATTGGAAGGAAACACAAATCTATTGTGAAATAAGGAGTTCCCCAAGATCGATTTTGGGTCCCCTTTTATATATTCTATATGTGAATAATTTGCCAAAATGAGGAAAAATAAATGCAGTAACATATGCTGATGACACCTCCCTAATATGTGGAGATAAAACATTTTCAGACCTAGATCTGACTGCAAACCCTGGAAAAAATTCTACTATAGACCATTTCCAAAACCATGACTTGCAATATAATTGAACAAAAACTAATTTCATAAATTTCAAACTCAACAACACTACTAAAGTTCCAAATCAACTTTAACATAAAGCAAGTTGAAGTTGATCAGTTTTTAGGAGAAATTATAGATAAAAATTTAAGATGAGAGAAGCACGTTGATAGCTTATGCAAAAAGATTAGCCAACAAGTTTATTTGCTTAAAAAATTAAAAACTTTCTGTTGTAGGAAACTATTAATAATATTAATAACTCTTAAATTGCTGCAAACTTCACCGCCAGGTAACAGATGTCCCGTCTCTCATTTTCATTCAACATAACATAATTAAACTATTAATAACGTTGTATTATGGCGTGATTCAATCAAACTTGTCCTATGGGATTGAAATTTGGGGAGGTGCCGCAAAACTCTATATAGACTGGCTTTCAAAACTAAAAAAGAAATGTATAAGAATCATTTTTGGGCTAAATTATATACAATCGTGTAGAGAAACTTTTCAATAACAAAAATTTTTCACTGTGTACTCTCTCTACATTTATAAAGTAATTATCTTAATTATAAACAGAACAACGAATACACTTAGAAATAAAGACATTCACAAATACAACACAAGACAAGGGGAGGACTTACATATAGATAGATACAGACTTCAATCTATGAGGGAGGATCTGTATGTTTGTGGCCGTTTTCTGTAACAAACTACCTGCCGAAATAAAAAGCTAAAAGGGGACTAAATTTAAAACTGCTCTCATGGAATTTTTAGTAAATAAAGCACTATATAGCCTAGATGAATCCCTGGTGGAAGATACGTAACCGCATGGATCAAGAAATAATTACCTCTGTCCTTTCTCTCGCGTCACATTAATTTATTTTTAATGTAAATTTGTCATATTTATATTAAGTTAAATAGTATACGTATATTACGCTGAATATGTGTGGTATATTATGTTATATGTATTATGTATATCATGTTATATGTATTATGTATATAATGTTATATGTATTGTGTATGTTATGTTATATGTACTATGTATTACTAATTTGTAAGTCATAACTGTAATTGTAATGTTGACGATGCTTGAAACTTGCAAAGTCAAGTCTGTAAATTTAATTAATTATTATTATTATCATTAATGTAACAAACATTCTTACAAATATATCACATTTAACAATTTATTTACATCAGTAATGTTACCTGCCTGAGGATATGAAATAATATTAGTTAACTTCCAAATATCAGGAAAACTACCTTTCTTTGAAGCCAAGTCTCACTAAGAATAATAATATCAAAATCAAAAACACAGTTGATAATTCCTCTATACTCATCCAATTTTGCCTCAATACTATTGATATTTTGATAAAAAATTGAAATATAAATAACTTGTTTTGAAGTCAATCCAGGTTCCCAGATAAATTAGAATCAGATGTATCTTGAACAATTGTTGGTATTCCACGTGTAAATTTTACACATGTTTGACTCATTCTCATTCCTTTGTTTAAGCTCGTTGATCACCGCATTATTACCCATTTAAGATGTATCAAATCACATGTTAAAAACAGAGAGAATCTCTAAGAGTTCTAGACTTAATAGGAACATACTTTTTCCCCATAGCGTTCAACTGAAATATTATCAAATAGTATTTTTTGTGAGGCTTTACCGCTCGTCGACATCAAAGGTCATTGGAACTCTAAAAACTTGTATAGGTAGGGAAATGCAGTTACGCACTAGGGAGAGCCAACATGACTCTTCCCGCGTGTGGGACTCGCCGAATGACTCAACCATTCCTCATGAGGAATCTAGTCTCTACGAGACCACCTCAGAGGTCTTTGGGTTTCACAAGTTGAATGAGAATGGCAGACGGGCCCGAGAGGCGAACGGGATGGCGCAGTTGGTAGGCGCATGAGCGCGTAGAGCTCAAGGTCCCGGGTTCGAATCCCGGTCCCGTCTCCCATTTTCATTCGACGTAACATGATTAATCAACCATACCCACTAAGAACTCTCCTGAATTACAACATACCAAAACATATCTCAAAACATACATCAAAACATTGAGGACAAAAAATGAGGGGGGACAAAAAATGAGGGAGGCGGACAAAAATTAGGAAAATGAAAGATACCCTAGCCCTAATAGCGTCGGGATCAAAAAGAACAAGAGATGGCCAAGGTAGGCCAGGAAAGAGAAAGGAAAGAGCCTCACACAATTATCAAATAGTAAATTTAACCCACTACCTACAAGCACCTTAACTACTATTGAATTATCAGATATATGAATAGATGTCAACATTCCGTTCTTTTAATTTCGTGTAATCGCCAAAAAAGTGATTTTTCAACAAAACGTGCTGATTCAATGTCTTTGACTCTTTGCTCAACATCATTATTCATTTAAGAATAGATGCTTGGTTAAAACTAATAGTGGTTTTTCATTTATTAAAACGTTTGACCAATATTTTCCACAATATTCTAGAGTTTGAATCAAGATTTTCTAGATCACTAGCACAAAAACCATCAATTGATTTAATTGGGCTAGAACTTGGTGATAAAAAATGAGCAGAGTCATGATTACCTCAACATGCTACAATACGACCACTTGCTAGAATAGTTCTCTTAGCAAAGACCTGTTGCGAGGGAGAGATTTTGTTGTGTTTGCAACGAAATCTCTTCCTTCACAAAATAAATATTTCCAAGTTGGTTCTTCAAAGAATAAGGTTTTTATTACAGAAATGAATGAACCTGTCTTGGGATAAAACAAAGGAGGTTGACACGACACGACAGGTGGCCGATTGAACGCTCCGCTTGAATTAGTTTCTCACGTATATAACCAAGTTGCGGCGTCGGTGGCAGCAATCCACGGAACCCAGTGCTCTTCTGCGTAGTGGTACCGCCAGTGGAAAGCTTCGTCGTGGTGTCTCTCGCGTCGGGCTTCGAAGTCGCAGTCGCCAAGTTTGGAGGACGGAATTTCCTCAGCGTCAGGGCGTTGTCAGTGTTGAACTTCGAAGATCCTTTTGAATGTAAGTCTTCAGGATGTGACTTCTCCGGGGTTCAGCGCCGGTGAAGTTTAAATGTATATCGTTAGGATATGGTTTCTCTAGACTTCGGCGTGGTTGAAGTTCAGCGTTGAATGCTTTCTAGGCTCGTTGAAATATGTATCCAGAATTGTAGAAATACATATTGTCAGAGTTGCAGAAATATATCGCCAGGATATGATTAGGATTCAGCGTAGGAATTCGGTATGGACGAAATTCAACTTAGAACGTTTCAGAGCTCATGCGCAGCGGTGCATTCCAGTCGAGGCTCGCTAGGATAATAAATGTTTCGTTGCTATCAGGTTGCGTTTTAACAGAAACATATGACTTCCTGGGGGCTTAACACTGTCTCATAGTTCATTCCTTAAAGATAATAATCCTAATAGGTCGTGCGGGGGGCAGATTAGTGAGTGCCGTTATGGAATCGCAGTCGAGACGACTTGTTTCATGGAGTCTTCTATTTGTTTACTGTTTCGAAGGTTCCTTGGCGTCGTGGTTTGAGGTTCTCTTATATAGAGGGCGATAGAGGGCCTTGGAGATCAGTAAACAGTAAACAACATGGTGAACGTATAGCTTTTCGTGGCACGTTTTTTCTAAGTTTCTTGCGTGTGAAGGTATGTACCTTGTCGATATGTAGGAATAGCGTTCCTACATCAACGTTGTTAATAGGCGTCGGCGTTACGGGGGAGATTCATTGATGCGTATGTATGGCACGCATTTGGTGTGTACTATGTAGGGAAGGACATGTCTCTACATATCACCCCCCCCCGCTCAAAAAAAAAACCTTTTCGGGAAGGAGAAAAAAAAGTGCTTGAGCGTCGCCTGAGGAATTTGTCCTCTTTGGAAAAAAACACTCAAGGAAAAACAACCTTGGATCCAAAATCTGGATATGTAAGGAAAAAACTGCTTGAGCACCGCCTTGTTTTCCTCTTGTTACTGTGGTGTAGGTAGTTAGTTGGCATGGACCAGGTCCAGGGTTGGTGCAGGGTAAGTGGGGAATGGAGGCGAAGATCCTGGTAGGATGTGCCGGGTCTGGAAGTATTGGACTGGAAGTCGGATGGCTCCTCGCAGTGGTGAGGAGGATGGCTCCTCGCAGGATGTGGATGGTGAGGAGGATGGCTCCTCGACTCTGGTTCATCTCGTCGGCAGTTTTTGGGAAGGAAACATTGTGTATGTTACTTTAGAGTTTTTGAGGGTTTGCCACACCAGGAGATTGGAGAGGTTATGACTTTTGAATTATAACTTGTTTCAACTCCATTAGTTATGTCTGTTGCAACTCAAAATGTGCTCTTCCATTTGGGATAGTCATGCAGATACACTGCATGGTTTCTCTGTCCATGGTCAAGTTCACTTCTGTTGGCACATTCATAGTTATGAGGTATGAAAGAGGTTTTTTCATTTTTTTATGCAACTGGTCCGTAGTTTTATAGCATGAGGTTTTCTATGTGAGTAGTGACTCGAAATTTCACCATCCATGATAGTCAGTCAGTATTGATTCACTGCATGATTTCTCAGTTGGAGTAGTTTATTTCTCCGTCGGTACATACATATTGGCCTTGTGATACAAAAATAGTTTCCACATTTAAAGTAAAGAGGTTGTGGACTTACGCGCGTGCTACATATACATATACAATATAATGATACAGAAGTTGTGACCTGTTAACCAGTGTTGAATGTTGCTGGTAGTTCTGGTGGGTAGGTCTTTCATCTGATAGAAGGAAAGGAGAACATAATTAGTTATATATATGCAAAATGTTGACCGTGAATGCTTTCAATGATGTTGCCATCTTCTCCTTTTGTCAGTTTGACAATAAGATTCTGCATTCGGTCTGCGCGCTTGGAATTGAGTTGTGTTTTTCTTTACGTTGTGCTGTATAAGCAGAAAAATGCAGGGTTGCCATCTGCGTGTATGTTGTGCTTGCGGAGAAGTGAAGCGAGGTCCTTGAAGAAGTGGTCTTCTTGTTTGAGCTTGCTGTGGGTTCCGATGATGGGTTCGGAGGAAATTATTTTGGTGGGCTGTTTTTTATGTGCTTGAGCGTTCTCCTTGAGTGATCTGGCGATAAGAACAGCTTGTCGTTTCGTTGGTGTCGAGAGTGTAGTCTTGGCTTGTTTGGGACTTGTTCGATTCACTTTCGTGTGTCCTTCATCGAGTATTTTCGATGTCGTTTTCGATTTTAATCTATTGGGATGTACTTCTATTGATCCGCACGTAGATTTCTTAAGAATTGATTTTGGAGGCTGTGATGTAGACAGCTCCAGTGACGCTGCGTCTGATTAACCATGCTCACACAACCTACCTAACCCTTTGAGCTCAACTATCCACTCTGCGTGAGATTTTCCCGATGGCATACGATCTTGACGGAACCTATATCGGGGTGCCACAAAGTGTGGATCTGTGTTGAAGTAGTCATTGATATTGGATATCGAATACATCAAGCTGGGATACAACAGAGCTCGAAAACGTTATTTCCTCTACAGTTTCCAATAGACACAATTTCTGCACAAACTCGTATATATCGCTTCCAGCGGTACTTAAGAAAAAAACTGTCTGACTCGCATCTTCTTTTATCTCGACATAGAAATTTTTTTCTGCGGTCTTGCTACATAAGAACTCCAACTTTCCTTTTCACTCTCGAATTTTGGGAAAGGTAGTGGCGGTGCTCGTTGAAGTTGAAATTCTATGCTGGATGTAATTGCCTCGAGTAACGCTGCTTGCTGTAGGTGCTGTTGCTGCAACATTTGCGCCATCAAAACTAACGTTTGCTCCGCCGCTGTTTTTCTGCTTCTAAAGGCCTCGTCGTCAGTTTTGTTATAAACCAATAACACTATGAAATCTTACAAATAAGATTTATTCAAATAAGAGACTATTTCGTAGAAAAAAGGCTATGTACAATACGATAACAAAATAACAATGTCTCAGAAATTAGCAGCGCAGCAATGTTCTCAACCGATCACGCGTTTTTCATATATGATGTCGTGTCTTCCGTAGCCACGTCTAAGCGATGCGCAGACCCTGGGGGCGCGGGTGTTGGGTGCAGCCACTCAAGCGTAGTCTCCTTCGTGACGAATGATATATTCCATGTCGGCTAACGGATGTCTCTGCTTCTCCTCGCCCGTTGCGCCATCTTTTCTATGTGTCGGGCGCCAGGCTCGCTGACCTGCGCCGTCACTCGCCACCGCGCTGGCAAGCGGAACTCTCAAGCGTAATGCGATCGCTTGAGCGAGCGGTCACTGCAGCACTGCTCTCCGACCTAACTCAAGGCCATAGATACATAAGGTTCTGACAACTTGTACTGACGGTCATTTTGATGCACACTTGACGTCGGCTGACGGCTAATTAGCTGAAGTTAGACTGGATGAATGCACATTGCATGGGAATAATTAATAAATTATTTGATATTACTAATGAAATTACTTCTAAATGTGATGGAGAATGAGAATTTAACTAAAAGCAGGTGTATTTAGTTCTGCTAGATATACAAAGTAACTAAATAAGCAAATAAACGTGAAATAACATCAACAAAAAAGTAAAGTAGGTTAGTGAAAAAAATTAAAATTTTGAAAAATGAAATACATATCGACGTTTCAGTTAGTAAGTTAAAAAAATAGCGCTCATCCGGGAACTCTTGATGAGACAGTACTTTCAAAATTAGCAGTTTAGCATTTAATTCTTTACACCCATCTTAATGATCTATCAAATTTATTCATATATTCTTTTGTATTTGCTATGCCACAATATACTTAGGGTACAAATTACATATATCAGAGTTGGAAAAAACCCAGGGTTTTTATAAATCCCCAGCCCAGTGGGTTTTTTAGGGTTTTTCGGTTATATTGTTTTTCTAGAACTTCGTTTTATTTTCTATTAATAACGTTAAAATTAACAAATTTCGTATGAAAAACATGATTGCATTGATTTAAAAAAATAAACATTGATTGCGCAAATAAAAAAGTATCCATTATGTTAAGGTGTCTTTTTGATTAATATGAAACAAATACAAATACACAAAATTAGCTTCGAGAAATAATCACGTGATTCATTAGGACATGGAAGCACGACATGGAAGCTGTAAACGTATTTAACATTAACATAGCGTGGAGCCACTGTAATTTTCTCCAAAGCTAATATGTGTTCCTGGCTAGTTTTGAAAAATAAAATGTACTTACTTATTAGTTACGAGTAAAAGTATATATGCTTATCAAATAAGTGATGAAGTACAAAATTTATGACAAACTTGCTTTTTATTTATTTAAATCAGAAAAATAAGAGATTCCATGAAAAATAGTTCAACTTTTATTTATTTCAGTCAGTACTCTTGGCAAAATATCGATCTCCAAACGTAACACGTAAAAAGATATTGTATCTGACAATAAAATTTGTTTCTATCAAAAATCTGTATCTGACAATAAAATCATTATTATTATTAACTACCCCGTTTACTCCCGTCCCCTCAGTTTCTGTTCCATCAATATTTACAAATAGAGTAAGCGGTTATAAATATTATAGACAATCAATATTCATAAATTCTTTATTCACACCAATGTTTCGACGCTGATTGGTGTCTTCATCAGGGTAACTTGACTCAGTTGAACAATAGATTCTATTCTTCAAGTCATTATTCACATATATACATAAAACATCTCGGTGGTATTTCTTCACCCTTTTTTCTCTAACGACAGAAGTCAACTGGCTAAATAGGAAAATATTATCAGATACAGATTATTTAGCATTTATTTGAATTTTCACGTTTGGTGACTTGTGGAAGAGAGCTATTTGAGCTGCATTACTTAAAATCATTTAATGAAAATGTTGAAACAAATCTAAGAGACATGTTTTCAGAAATACGGCGAAGCAGGTTTGCTTTGGCATAAAAAAAAGCAATGTTAGACCTCTGACGATGATCAAAACATTTTATTGTGTTAAAATTCAGTTCCACTATGTATGGAGAAAAGACATTAGTTTATGAAACTTAATTTCCCATAAAAATCTACAACATTTTATAGTAAATTGTAATATTCACCCAGTATTTATTCATTAATTCAACTCGTGAATTTAAATTAACTAAATTCTAAATTAGAATTCAGTATAGAATTCAACTACTACCTTATTATTAACAATTTTTAAAAGAAAGAACAACGCCCAAAGAATACGCCTTTCCTTTTAATCCTCGATGGAAAACTGACTCATGTGGCATGTTATTTCAAAGTTCACCCTCTTTCCCCGATTGAGTAGGAAGGGACTAATGTGGACGGCAGCGTCCAAACATAAGATTCTGCAAACACGAGTAGAACGCCCACGTAAGAAAGATTCGGCAATCTCGCAATGTTGGCATTGGCTTCTCAACTTTCACGTGGTCTTTAGGCTCCTCCCTCATTAGCTTTCCTTTGCTGCGAGGAGAATAAACACCAGTGGCCCGAAAAACAAGTATATTTCAATTCTTTGCTGATTGCTATTTTATTAAAACAAGTAGCGAGTATTTGGTTTTTAAAACTATCATACAAAGTATAAAAAATAAATTGCTTTATTTGTATGCTCTAAAATCAACCCTTTAACAGGACATTGCTATAACGATATTGCCCTTTACACGTATTTTAACTTGTGTATTTAAAGCTGGCTTATACAAAAATTAATCATTTTTTCTCACATTCTGAAGGGATTTCAAACAAAACTCAGAAATAATTTTTGTTTCCAAATCTGAACACTTCATATTCTGATAAAAGAATTTAGGAATTGATCAATAAATTGTAAATTACATTTATTAAAGACGTGAATTCGCTACATAAGAGTACACAAAGCAGATGAGAATAAAGAATATGAAAAACAGTTCTAGGTAACAAAAAAGTCACATTACGACTATCATCTCTTAATACCGAGGAAAAATGTAGGTCATAAATGTATAGGTCGATTGAATATTTTAGTAAAGGAATTAGGAAGTCACAAGTTACTTAGGTTGAAATCTTCGCAACCCAAATAACATTCCTTTCCGGATTTGTGGGGAAACAAAATAGCCTGAAACCTTTTCGGTGTATATTACCACATCCGACTGCACAACAGCAAGGCACAGTGACGAGTCACAAGTAATTAACAATATCACGAACACTAACTCGATAACAGAATACTGCCTAATAACGCCGGTAGAACGGAACGATGTGTATCAACATGGCGGGTCTGAACCACGTGAAAGGTATCGTCCAATCAGCGATCAGCTTTGTCGGCATATAGCTTTTCAAAAGATGTCAGAACCTTATTTATCTATGGCCTTGACGTAACTCAGGGCGGCGCGGCGCGCTTGCCCCTCGCAGCTTCCTGTGCCCGCGCCATTTAAATACTCGGCACACCGTATGCCACATAATTGATGAGATGTTATTCTATGATCATATCGACTATGCTGTAGATCGAGCAAAAAGTCTTATAACAATATGAGGTGAATAGGAATAATAAAATTTAATATTGGATGTAAGGGAGTGATATCCCTGTATAAAGGCACAGTCAGGAGAATTTTATTTTTACGGAGCGAGAGTTTGGGGGCAGGGAACAGTAAATCAGCAAATAGAACGGAAGTTGATAGCTGAGCAGCGAATGTGTCTTTTGAAACTAACGGGAGCATATAAAACGGTATCAACAGCGGCGTTGGAAATTATTAAATAAATAATTCGAGACTTACGACATTTTACGGACAAACAGTATACATTTTGTGATTAAAAGCCCACAAAGCATCGAGTTTCTTTTTAAGTCGTCGTCAGGTGGTACAAAATACTCGTATATACTGTTCATCCGTAAAATGTCGTAAGTCTTGAATTATTTAATTAATTTCATTATATAATGGACGTTAATAGTAGTATAATTTGGAAGTTATTAATGGGGTTTTGTCAATAGACGTATATATCTGAAAAAGAAAATTTTGTTCCATATTGCAGAAGGAGGGTAAAATAGTTCTCAGTCAAGAGTAATATTAATTCTATAGAGTAAAAAAAGAAGAAAAACATTGTTTAGTAGTGTTATCAGCCTACAATCAATTATTTAATTTCTTGTCTTTAATATTCTTAACTAAACATTTACCTAAGAATCTATACACACAAAATATAAATTACACATAAAACTATATACCCACATTATACATACATATTGTGAGTAAATATTCCTTCCGGGAATGTTACACTATGCCCGAGGCAATAAGAGTGAGACGAGACGCCGCAACTTGACACGCCTCCGCCAATCGCAAGCTCTTCCCCGCCTTCCCACCTCTGCGACGACACGGCGGATGACGTAGCTCTCTCGATGACAAACGTTCAGACGATCAAGATCGCTGATGCTTAGTTTTACAAGCTTTTATTTAACTTCACCTGCTAGTTCGTATGTTTGGGTCAAATCTTGCAACTGCATTTTAAGCCAGTTCCCCTGAACCGTCAGAGCTGAAATTATACAGATGTGTGGTTTCCATGACTAAAGATGATTATGATTCAATTTTACAAAAACATACTTCTTACAGAGTGAAAGAGGGGTTTGTATTTATTAATGTATATCCCACCATAACTCTATAATGTCTGGAGTTATATAACTTGGTACACAGATGACTGACTATCTGACAACAAACAGTTGAGATAAGACAACCTTGACACCCTTAGGGACGGGATGGGAATGGGGTGTAAGTAAAATTTGTAGAAAAAACCTATATTAGATCGGAAACTATAGTTTTCGGTGCTGAGGTGAATAAAGATGCTGCATAAGTTTTCAATCAGTCTACATAGGGAATATGCCTTTAGCACCCTTGGGCAAGGAAATGGGAATGAGGTGGCATGTAAAAATAAATAAGGATGACCGAAAGAGTTGTTAAAACATGAGTTTGAAGACCGCTGAAGATAATACGCTCTCAATGTGACTTCAGCCAACAATCACCCCCTCCATGAGGAATAAAGAGGCGGCGCGAAGGGGTTGAAATATAAAAATAATTGCAAATGACCGATATTAGTGTTGAGATCATGGTTTTCGGGATCTCTGAAACTGGTAGTGATATTCCTGATGACGCATAAGTTCATGGTATATCTGTAGTACCTCTTGGGAAGGGAGTGACACGTTGCAAAACCCAAAATGATGTCAGTGACTAGTTTTCAACATTGCTGAACTGATATAGTGACATCTTGATAATGAGTGAATCGAAATTCATCCGCTACGGGAAATAAGACAACAATAGCACGTCTAGTAAGGGGTGGGATTGGGGTGGCATTAACAGAAATGTATCGATTAAGACGTACTAACTAAAAAGCACAAAATAAAATATCAAATAAAAAACATTTTTTTAAACAAGCTTAAAAACAGTTAAATAAATTTAGGTGTTTATTGAGGTAATGCTTAGTACACCTCTATACATATTTCTCATTAGTAGATACTTATAAAAATAAACGTACTTACTATCGTTATCGCTGAAATTTCATGTTGTTATGAATTATTAGTTTTCAAAAAGGTTGTCGCACGAATTGTCAAGAAAATACATACTTCGGCAAGTACTTACTTGCCAATCAAAAACAGTCCTAAGAAAATAATTGGTATCTATTTATATGAACTTTTCGCTCGACAAACGTTTTGAAAACTAATAATTGTACATGGCTTAAATAAAAGCTTGTTTTTAAAAAGGATTTTTATTTATTATTTTCGGCGACTGTGAACGAGTCAGTTCGCTAGTAAAAGAAGCAATGGACGGGCAGCGAAGAGCATGCCAACGTAGGGTAGTCGCAATTTAAACTAGCACAGGAACAGTGCGCTCCGGTGCTGTGAGCATGGACGTGAATTTTATTTTAATTTGAGCAGGTTGTGTGTGGTCTGGCCGGCGTCCACTGGATTTTTATTGTGATGAGTGACGCACCGACGCCCAACTGAGTAACTGGTTTAATAATGAAGATAATTCAGAGGAAAGAGAGGTTTGTGCACCCTGAAGAGGTCGGTCACGTGTAATAGTTTTCTTAGTTTGTAAATTGATGTAATTTTGTTATTTTCTTAATTTGTAAATTAATGTAGCGACTGTCGCGAAATTAAATCATTATGATCATTGAATTACGTTAATGTTCATGGTTTTCTCAGTCAACCCACGCAGTGTTCGCCTTAAAATCCTCGTATAATGCGTTTCATCGCGACCCTGTGTAAATTGCTCAATAGTCCCGAAACAATAATTTTATTAATTGTGCGATGCTCTTAAAGCGCCAATCCAGCTGTAGGCAAAAGGGGCATCACAATATATTATAAATGTACCCAATATGTTATACTTCCCGTAAGTATTTTATTACATTTGAAATCAAGTAATTCATTAGTCTAAACCTGTACATTTATCAGTGTACTTTCTGTGTTCAGAATGAACAACAACCATATTCTCAACTTTTTGTTGAAAGGAAAGGAAGTTTTCAGACTTTTTATATCTTTCGGAATATTATTGAACATTTTAGGGGATAAAAGACTATATGTCTTTGTAAATGGGTGTTAATGAGTCTAGGTACAGCGAAATCATTTGCATTACGCAATTTTTCTTGAATATGTCATCAATTTTTTAATCGCAAACCCTTTTATAGAAAATCCGTAGCGCTTTATAAACAAAAATTTTTCTAATCGGAAAAATATTCAGAGAAATAAATAATGACCAAGATGAATTTATTTTGGATTTATTCATAATAACTCGCTTGCGCTCGTAACAAACGTAAACAAACTTTTGAAATGAATCAATGAAACGATACAAATTTTCACGGTCTGCTGCATACATGAATTGATTTGAACATACCTTATTAAAATAAAACCACTGTATGATTTATAATGATCTTCGTTTTTGGACTTTTAAAGATCGTAAAACGAATTTCAATCTCCATGCGAAAAAAAATCAAAGAGAGTAATATCAAATATGTATGGGAAAATGATACATTGTTAAGTATCACACGTATCCAAAAACCCAGTTTGACAATGTAAATAAAATACACATACACACCTGTGGTAATCAATCACAAGAAATCATACGACAAAAGCTATTTTAATGAACAAAACTTCATTACGATTACGTTTGACAACTTATCATTGTTATCTTCAGATGCCGTTTCAAATATGTCCACAAATAACCATTTTTGTCATTTTATTGGCAGAAAGACAAAAGAATTAAACAATGTGGTGTTTATTATAAACTGATTGTAAAATTAAATCACACAATAATTCAACAAGTCCATAAAAACTTAAATAACATGCACTATTCACGACACATCTCAATACGATTGTGCTATAGTTCGTGTACTACTATATTTTTGTAATAGAGGTGGCTTTGACTTAAATACATGGCACATCCACAAACTAATGCTCGTTCGCTTCGCCTAATATTAATTTATCAAAAAATGTACTTTAAAATTTTAATTTTATTTTTTTAAGTTTCGTCATTCCTTGCTATTCTATTCATTCATCCCATGAGAGAAACTAAATTTCATTTTTCCACGACTAGTAGAATTATCAATTAATTTTCAACTATAAATGAGTGAGTGAGTTACACGGAAGGCTATATATTATATGGGTTTCTCAGAAAATGTTTTTGTAATACAATCATAGACAATATTTGTTTGGTAGGTTCCACCCCAACATTGAATCCCATAATCCGGTCAGCTATACTAATGAAAAATAGGCAGTTCTTAGCAATTTATTACAGCACATGCATTTAAAAGGATAAAAAATCCTAAGAACATTCGTCATTTTACTACTATTAACATCCATTATACAATCTAATCAAATAAATAATTAAAAACTTACGACCTTTTATGGACGAATAATAATTTTTTCTGTGAAGAACTCACTACGTACGACTTGGATTTAAATCGTCGTCAGGTAATCAAGCGATCCGAATCGAAACGTAGTGAGCTCTTTACAGAAAATATAAATATTATTCGTCCATAAAAAGTAGTAAATTTTAATTATTTATTTAATTCTTAATTTTTTAAATATTTTTCCCAGGTTAGTTCTGTATCTAGTTGCACCCCTAAGTATTTATTACATCCCCCTCCACTTATTTCAAAACACTTTTTATCACACATTCCGTCTTCACCGACTTATTCAAACATTTATATACCATCGTATTATCAAAACTAAGAAATAGACGTAAGCTTAAGCTTATATATTTTGTTTTCCTTGTACTACACCATACTATTTTTCGAGAACAACCAACACAATAATCTAAGGTCATTGTTAATTTTCAATTCAACATTGTCGCATGATTGATCAATATAACAAAAAGCAGTGTCATTTGCAAAGGAAGTCGTTGTCCCTGACATTTACCATCACACAAATCATTGATGTAAATCAAGAATAGTAAAGAGCCCGAGACAGACCCTTGTGGCACATCGTGTTTTCTTTCCTCACCATTAAGCTTAACACATTGCATCCTTCCAGGTAGATAACTCTTAAACCACGTAAGCACATTACCCATTATACTATAATTATATATTTTATTTAATGATGTTTTATGGTTAACCGTGTCAAATGCCTTGGTAATGTCTAAAAATAATCCACTGATTTTCTGACCTCTGTTTATTTCACCAGAAACTCTTCTCGTAGATTCAATTAAAGTACTTTCAATATTTAATCCCTTTCTAAATCCAAATAGATATTTGCTAAAAACATTTTTTGTTTCAAGAAAATTGACCAGTTATTATTTTATTATTTTCCTATGATTTTGGAAAGACATGACCATAATGAAATAGGTCGGTAATTATCACACAAGGTTTTGGGACCTTTTTTATGTACTGGTACTAAAACCACTTCTTTCATTTCCTCTGAAAATTTATCAGTTTTAAAGCTTAAATTAACAATAAAAAGAAGAACTTTACTTGTTTTACTATGTATAGACTTGACAATATACGTTACATAGATATATTTTACTATATATAAATCTGACAATATTAACCCATATGGTCCCAATCCCGGTGAAGGATTGCTCTTTAATGTATGAAGAATTTTATTTAGATCAAAACGAACAAAAAGATTGAAGTTCAAAGTGGTCCACAAAATGCAAACATATATCATGTATCATATGATATATGTATCATATGACAAAATGCAAACATATATCATGATATATATCATATATCATATATCATGAAAACATTGTTTGTCGGAAATATGACTTGTTTCTATTATTTTATCATATATTATCAAAGCTATTTCTTTGGAATCTTCAATTATTCTACTGTTTACTTCAAGTTTATTTGGTTGGTTACTGTTAAAAGTCTGACTTATCTCTCTCACAATGTGCCATGTCTGTTTTAAATTATTTTTATATTTTTCAAATAGATATTCACAGTATTCCTGTTTTAAGGAATGTATATCTGAGTTCAGTCTATTTCTAATTACCAAAAGGTATTCTTGTAATATTTTACTGTTTGGTTGTTTCTTGAGGTTTTTTACAAGAAAATATCTGTCACTTATTCGTTAACAAATATCATAGCTAATCCAGAGTTAAAGTTTATAAATCTTTATAAATTATTCCTTTTTCCAATAGTCTTTTCCTGATATTTATAAAGTCAGTCAGCCTAAAAATGAAGATATAGTGCGCTACTGAAACATCATGTTTGCCGATAAACATCCAACCAATATTTGTAATGGAAAATCTACGAAACAGATTGTCAAATAAATTAATTTCAAATACAATGGTAGATTTTAATGATATAGTGAAAGGAAATAATATACTATTTTAAAAACATTTATATCATATGAGTTTTGCAGAGCGGAAGTGGTGTAAGTCCAATGGGTTGGAGAAAAGGGGGATTTTATAAAGATGAGTTATAAAAATATGTAAGTTATTAAATATTAATACTGGTGGGACGATTTCTTAATAAAATAAAATTGAATGTTAGTTGGAAACTTCATTATACGGTACAACGACAGTCGAATTCTTTAATGTTTGAGATGGATTTAATTTCTTTTCCTTACACTTCATTTCCTTTATCGTATACGAGTATGTATGGTTTGTCAAAATTGAGACAATCTTTGCTAACATTTCTCATCCATGCTTCCCTTCCTTCCTCTTGTATAATACTATCAGATTAACCTGAAATATGAATAAAATCAAACTACTCTTATGCACTTTTCTGTGCATTTAATTCTAGTTCCATGCATAACTACACTGTCCCACAAAATTGGCGGCGCAGTAAATTCATCGCTCCATAACTTCTATGTTTTAAAATGTATCAGAGTGAAATATGGGCTGAGGAAGCTCCTATGTTTTATCAAGACACTCCCTTATTGGGAGCTGTCTGTGCAGCCCCCATCGCGCTGGGACACCCTGAAAGCGAAGAGAAATGCAATTTTCGAGAAAATCGAGCAAAAATATCACACTTCAAAATGTCGCTGAGAGCTAGTCTCACGTATACAGACTCAAAAATTTGCACTCAAGTGACTGAGATTGAAAAATCACCCACCCCCACCCCTTTCTTCCACTCCCTCTGAAAACGATGTATTACAAATGTTCCAAAACTACTCAGGAGAGTGTGGGCTTGACCAAGGAACATGGTGTACCTGTGTTTCCATCAATGGAAGAAACCATCTGCGAGCTACCCTCTTCAACATTTCACTCCTTTTGGAAAATTGGTATATTCTTACGTTTAAATCGATTGATTCATGATGACAAGCATTGGATTTAGTGTCATTAGGCATAAGCAGTGGGAAAAGAGTTCAAAAGAAAGAGGAACATGTAGATACATACTGGATGTGTGTTTTGCAACAAAGAACAGAGAAATAGTTCAAGTTAGTGCCATATGTGACTGTATTTATCACAGGTTATGGAAAGTTTGGGACGTTTTTAAATTGAAATGGAAGAATGGATAATGGACTATGTATGTGTGGCCAAGAAGACGAAACAACCCAACACGTTTTATGGGACTGACCAAATTATGGAGCGGAACGAGCTTCATTAAGTATCTGAGAGGTAGAGAGTTGTTCTCTATACAGAATGGAGAATATTTAATAGCTATAAAGTATGGTTATGAACAATTCATGTGATATGTGAATACGGTTGGGATGATAAGAGATGCTTTAAGGAATGAAGAAAATGGGACGCGGCAATAATAGGATATAAGACGAAAGTATATGAATGATAGGATAGTAACTGGCATAGGACACGAAGACAGCAATATGCTGTAGTTTGGAGAGAAACAAAACATACGTGATTCTTGCTATGACATGGTTGGACGTAATATGGTTACTATGTGTCCCAAGGAGATAAAAAGAAACATTATTAGGCAAGTTCAAAATATTGCTACATGTCAGCTTTTCCGGTCTTCAAGGTCCTCTTGACAAGTAGAATTACCAATATCTGTCTTCTGCACTTAACTTTTCTCTAATGAACACCGTGACTTCTGCAGTTGGGTTATGGAGTTCAGTGTTCACCGCCTTCAACACTGGCTCTTTGTAAAACCTTCGAATAGAGCACAAAGACGCGGACATTTCCTACTCCTGGGAAGTGTCTCTTGCTTCAAACAAAACCCCTGATTTTTGTCCCTGAGGAATTTTGTTTCCTTGCTTCACATATGATATTAGACACTTATCTGTCCCTCCCTATAGGGATCCCAGCAAGCGGTGTCATGTTCCGAAATAGGTAAAAATGTAGAAGTGAACTTTTCGGTTTTGAGTGTACTTTTTCACTTCACCACGTTCAGTATTTTCTTAGCTTTCTGCATCGTATATTGAAAGTACATCCATTATTCTAGCCCATTACCCATCAGTAGTTAGTCCATCATATAATTCAGGAGAAATTATAACCCCCAAGTATTTGCAGCTAAGCCATTCCATTATTTTGTGAAATTGATTCGAACCGTTAGAATATGTACATACTGACCGACTGGGGAATTTCATAGCCCAGTTTTCCTGAGTTATATATACCCAGTTCCCAAAGGACACAAACGCGTGTTCGAATACAATACCGTCTCCGCAATGTTATAAGTAGGAAAGTAAATTGTAACAACAAATTCGTGTTCTCTATGAAAGACGTGCTCAGCGCAGCTTCTGTGTGCTCCTTTAAGGGACTGACGGGAGGCAACCCCGACGCCACGCCGCCACCCGCTTGCCCTTCGCTCGCGCGCCGCTGGGCTGCGCACCCGCGCGCCGCACCGCCACCAGGGCTGCGTAAGCAGCAGCAGCGGCAGCAGCAACGCCAGCGACCGAGCGACGCCCGGGCGCCCCGACCGACCGGCAGTCGCGCTGCGGAGGTGCCTGCTGCGGCAGCTGCTCTGTTCTGCTCTGCTCTGCTCTGCTCCAGCTCCCTCCTCTCTCTCTCTCTCTCTCTCTCTCACACACTCACATCAGCGTTACGCAGTCTGTCCGTCCGTCCGTCACTTCAGGCCTTCTTCCTTCGATTGAAAGTCGCGTCGCGTTCGAGTCGTGGCTTCATCCTGTGTTGCTGGACCAGATGCTGTGATTGGCGACCGATCAACGGGATTCAAGGGCCCAAATCGCTCGTCGCGATTCAGCGACAAGCTCTCGCTGAGTATTGAGTTAGTTTGAATATTGCCAACCTCATCTCTGTTCCCGCAATGCTGTTGGGTCTGGAACGTATAAAATGTTTTCCTCGAAACTCAAAAGGAAGAAATAGTGAAAAGTGAAGTGTTAGCAACAGATAAAACAAGCTTTGTGAATATTTAAAACGAAAAGTGACAAAGAAGTATTGTTTTCGAGAGGAATGTTAACTATATTAATACTAATTTCTGGCTCGAATCGATAGGATTATGTGTAATTAGGGCAAGTGTCCTATTTTATCTCTCTTAATGAAATGTGTGTGAGTGAGCTATGAATATTACTCTTTCGTTTCAATTACCTTCTTTTCTATTTATCATACCTATGTGGTAATTCTCATAATGTACACTCTCTGTATACTCATTAATATACAACTAGAGTGAGTATAGAGTTTACTATGTTGAAGTGGTGTTAATGTAAATCATTGATTTGTGTGACCCTTTTTTGTAAGTTACGAGATCATCATAGTACGCTCAAATCATCTCAGCACCTTCATACGTAACATCTCAAAAGGTAAGGGTAAAATAAGAAGTAATTTCATCTTGTTTGCTTTATTATTGGCTAGGATTGCTTATTTCTTGCCACATTATCCCTCAAAGCAAGCGCAAGACATGACGGGGAATTGCCTCCGGTTCCTTCGAACAGAGCTCCTCATTTTATAACTATATAAAACAGAATTCTAGTTTCGCGAATATGAATAATTCAAATCTTCAAGAAAGTATCAGAGATAAATTTTTGTGACGATGTGTCTCGAGAAGAGAGTAATTTGATTAAACACTGTGACTATGTATAATGGGACACTTAGTTCACGTTATATTAATATAGTTGTAGTTCTAGTTACATAAAATGAACCTTGAATGATGCAATACTTGTGGTAATTCAAATTAGTGCGGCGAAACAACTATCGTCAATTGGTTTCTTCTTCGATAATTTTATATGACATATTATAGTTCAGAGCGGTCCCTTTCAGTTGAATTCATTGTCCGAAACTAGTGGTTAACGTCAAAAACTAAAATATTCCCAGAAAAATGTTCGCAGAAATCCAAAAAACAGTTCCTTGGAATATTGCAGGTATCGTACCAGTTGTTTTAATTCTGCTAAATTATTTGAGAAAATAGTGAACTGAAATCAAGACAATCGACCAACCTAAAACGTTCGCAGCATTCCTGATCCGAGGTTATTCATTTACAGTTCAAACATAACTTATGTAGTCAATATATTTAAACAAGATGTGTAATTTTCAAAAGTTTGAGTCTATTTGCATTTTTTATGTTGGGAAGTAGAATTGAGTAGAGAACGTCGTACATTGTATTTCATATATTATGTGATTACTTTTGGTAAGGTTCTTCCCCTAATTCATTGAATATACGTAGTGACGTTTTACTTCCATCACTAGAAATTGTGTAGTGGATCCATGTCAAATTTATAACGACCACAAAAAAAATTGTAAATGAAATTGGTTTCATGGCCTAAAGTTTTTCAGTGTCTTGCGCCATGCTCTTGTGTTTATGTTAGTCCTTATGCCAATGTGTTTTAATAAATTTGCTGGAGAATTGACTATTTCTGACGACGCTAAATTAAGACTGGCATGGGATCCTGGACACAAATCATTTGTGTGTCATATAAGCTTTATAAACCTTGATCAGGGTACGTACGACGCTTAAAAATTTAGAATGTGCTTATTTTTCAAATCCATTTCTTGGACTTAAAAAGTACTTAAAGATTCTTATTTTTTAAAAGGACTGTTATTTTTTTTCTCTGAGCTTGGAAATCAACTTTTTGATTAATTAGATTGTTATATTCGTCTCCATAGAAGGCAACCTTTGAAGTCCCAAGGGACTATTTGTTATGCAGTCTGCGAAGGAAGTGCCCATTTAGTTTTTTTGCGATATTCTGCTCTTCACTCATGGGTTGTTTTATTTCTATTCTCATGCTTCGTAGTAATTTTGTTGTGATCAAAATATAAGTGAAATTTATTTCAGATCGTCATGGCTTGAAAACCCACTGTATAAAGAGTAGCTCCTTGAACATTCCGCGAATAAGTTTAAATCAAAATGTGATAGATTTGAGCAGCGTGGGAGAGGGATCTCATATTACAGGATACTACTTAGCTAACATGGCGACCGCGAATTTTGCGTAAAAGGCCGATATTACGAGGGAATTACGAGGGTCAATGTTAGAATATTTAAAAGTCAAAATAGGGTTCCCAATGACCTTAAAGAACAATTTTGTTTCTTTTAGAAATCGTGGATGGAAAGAAATTATATTTTCTAAGTGAAAGGTCGTCTAAAAGATTTATTCTGAATAGGTAGCTAATACACCTCCCAAAATCAAATTAATAGAAGATGAATGGCTCATAGAAATCAAACGTATAATATGAATACAAAATGTAAAATAAAATAGTTACATACAAACGGATAATTACTTTAGTCAAGTTATTAATCAGTGGTAAACCTTATGTGCGATATGAAATATGAACAAGATATAAAAAACAACCAACCCCCAAAAAAGACTTAGAAGAAAATCAGATTTCTTAGATTGGATGAGAGAAACTTGATTTTTCTGAAATCAAATAAATACCATGTTTCATGTCATTTCATGGTGTAATTACTTAGTTTTCGTGTGTTTCAATAGTCTGTAATCGTTAAAATATTAATAACAATTAAATAATCATCACACTATTCTGAATGTTTTTAAACATACACTGGAGTGATGTACTTTTCTGGTTATTTCATGCGGAATGAGAAGGCGTAATGCAAACTGTTCGTCATAATTTGTAATCATTGTTCGTCATAGTTTTTGTTTAAAGGTAGGTAATAAACCTTATAGAATTAGAAGGTATAATTATTATGTCCTATCTTAACTACTGTGAGTGAACTCTTCAAATTAACTTCAGATTTTAGTTTAGTTTCAATTCATTTCATCAAATACTGATGAATCAAAATGTTATTATACCTTCATCTGAAATGGCGTTTATTTTATAGATAAATCATAGGTAAATTTAAAGAAATAGTGTTGTAGACAAAAATATACAACACTTTCTTCTTTGATCTGTACACACACATACATATATATGCTGATCAGAAACTTAAGAGTTAAGGCTCAAACAATACCAACCCTGTTAGTATAGCCAAAAAAGCCAATGTTCATTGATAATTTGTCAATTGGTAATGAGACTGTGTACGTCAAAAAGCTGAGTAAACTGCTGCCCATATATTATGGGATTATGAGCTATTTGGAGAGGAGAGGGCACAATTCTTAAAAATTGTTATGTTAAATTTAAGCGATAGGTAACGTATATTCGATAGTAAAGAAAAATTTGATATCTTTCATCAATTTGTAACACAGATAGGGGTTCTTATGGATATACTTACAGATTAAATAACAGATTAAAAGAAAATTATAAGAGATGTATTAAATTTGACCCTTGTAATAACTATTTTTCCTCACGATATGTTGATGATATCTTTTATATACATATTTCCTTACTCCTTTTCCCTAGTCTAGTAGGGGTCGGAGATAAGGGTGGAATGCTGCCTCTCTCCAGGTTACCAGGGTGCCGAATGCCCTTCCTGTCACACCACCCCGAGGCGGGTGATCTGTGAATGACATGAGGGTGAATGATGAGTGAAAGAATGGCAGGGGAAACGAGAGTGCCCCGAGAAAACCTGCCGCGAACACAGCTTCGTTCACCACCGCAAAATTCTACTTGGATCGGACAGGATTTGAACCAGCGTCACCAGAGGTAGAAGGCGAGTACGCTGAGCCGTACGCCCCGGGTCGCCCTTGATCACTCTATTGCGTAGTGCCATACAAAGCATTTTAGATACATTTAATAGTTACCACTCTAGGAGAAAATTCATATTAGAAATCGATAATAATTTTATTGATGTATTAATTAATCATGAGGACACTGAACTATATTTTAATTGGTATAGGAAGGACACTTATTCAGGTCGTGTGTTAAATTTTTACTCAGAGAATACTTTAATAAAAAAGAGAGCTATGGTTTATAATTTAATAGATAAAGTTTTAGTACTTTCGGATGAAAAACATCGGAGGGAGAATTTACAAATAGTGTGTAACATACTTTCCGCTCAATACTATCCCATAGAATTTGTTAATAAAATATTAAAAAGAGATTGTATTTTGCCAGAATTAGTTTCGAGCGTTTTCAAAGCGCTCAATACTAGTTCTGGCAAAAGAGAATCGTCTAAAAGTCTAGATTTGTTCTCCCAACAATAATGAAACTTTTTATACTCGATGTCAATTCTTTTTCTTTTTGGTATTTAGTACGGATCAAATGTTATTTTCGTATAAGACGCATGAGGTGAAAATTGTAATTACGAGCTTTTGAGTGTTTTTATGTTCGGATTGGTATAAAAGTATTCATCCGGAGTATATTACAAGCTTTTATTTAACTTGCTCCGTTCGATGTATGTATGTATGTATGTATGTATGTATGTGTATGTGCGTGTGTGTAGTTTGCAAGACAATAGATTATGGTATCATTTAAGGAAACTCTTCCCTAAGAAAGTGAATTGGGGGTTTGTATGTATTTATGTTATCCTTCCGTAATTTTATTTTTCGACCACGTCCAAATTTCCAATCCAACTGTAATTTTACAGATATATGTAGTTTGCATGACAATAGATGATTATGGTGCTATTTTACAAAAATCTATACATAAGCTGGTTGAAATGGGGGTATGTATGTGAGCATCCATAACTCCAGAATACTTGGAGCAATTTGAACCAGACTTAGTACACAGGTGACTGTCTATCTGACAACAAGTACCGTGGGGATAAGACAACCCTGGCTCTTCCAGGGACGGGATAGGAAGGGGGTGGCATGTAAAGATAACAGAAAAAAAATATTTGATTGAAAACTATAGTTTTTGGTATCGTAGAGATGGATAAGTTCACTATTAATCCACAGGGGAGATAATAGGCTCCTAGCGTCCATAAGGGAGGGAGTGGCAATACGGTGGCAAGTAAAAATAATACAAAACGACCGATATTGTGTGGAATACATCCTTTTTGGTACCACTAAATTGAAGAGTTACACTCTCAATGCGACTTACGCTCACGGTCACCCTCCACGAGGGAAATACGCCCATTGGGTAGAGGGTAAGAAAGATATGAAATGTAACAAATATTGAGAATGGCCGTTATTAGTTTTGAGATCGTAGTTTTAGGGGCCTCTGGAACCAGTAGTGATATTTCCGATGACACCAAAGTCCACGATCAGCAAAAACCTTTTGGGAAGGGAATGCAATGTAAAATTTTAAGTACTGAGGATTTTTTCAGAACTTTTAAAGTTGTAATAGTATTTATGACTCTCGACCTCTTTGATTTTGAAATTAATATTTCATATTTTAAAAATATCTATGGTTATGCACCTTCTAAGCTCTTGCACTTATGAGTGACCAGAGAAGGATATTTTTTATAGTTTTACTTTTTTCATTTTCTTAGCACAGTACTTTGTAAATAAAAACTTGTTTTAAAAATTGTTCTTTTACGTTTATTTCATTGAAAGATTAGATTGAATTATATTTTACTCGATGTACCGTGTCAGAATGTTGTACTTTCACATATGGGACTTCAGAGATCCACCTCGCTCATTCGTCAACTAATGACGTGCAGTATGGCAATAATTTTGTTATATTTTTAGATAATTCTATTCCTTATTCTTTTATAATTTTTATTAAAGAATGAAAATTGTTCTAATTATTTATTTACATAGTTATGACTCACATTGACGCTCTGACAGCATCCATCTCACGAACTAATTGAGATATGTCTGTAAGTAAGCGTTGTATCCAATAACGGATTTTTTTTATTTTTTGATAGTTAATTCTTTATTGGTAGCAAAGATGTATAAATCTCAGGATTTCGTCGTTCGCCCTAACGGCATTGTATTTTATTTTCGCTGTATCTCGTGAAATAATTTGATACTCATTTTTGTATGTAAAGATTGTGAAATCAAAGATACATAAAATAAATTATAGAATTTTTCATTCTATTTGAATTAAATTTGAATTGTATTGTAGTCTCAACGTGAAAGGATTTTTTCAAAATTCTCATGAAAAAGAGATGAATTGGAGTAAAATGTTTTTATTTTTTTATTTTTGCGGTGTCTCGGGTATGAAGACAGATATCATAACGATTTTTGTACTCCAACGTTCTGGTTTTTGTCAAAACTAAATTTTAAACAAGGGTCAACCATATAAGAACAACAAAAACGTCGTGTGTTTTTTAAGCGTCCATTTCAATTTTAAAGGTTAAGTTATGGTAAAATGTTATAAATGTGCATAGATAAAAATTGTGAAATAAAATAGAGGTGTCATTACGAACCGATCATTTGAAAATGAAAAGGGGGTTAACTATAGGATCTTCTAAATAATTTCCACCTTGGTTTAGGACATTACAATAATTTCAGGCGTAAAGTGAGAATTGTTACCAAAAATGTCGGGATAAATTTAATTTATCGTGTCGGTTTAATTAAACGTGTCTGAGCAACTAATCAACGTAGAGCGCTCATTGCTATATCGCTGTCTTTTTTATTGCAAGGACTACATTTTCAAATCATAAAAATTAAAAATAATTGCTCTTCGCAATAATTATTGCAAAAAACAAAACAATGGTTTATTTTGTAATAACTAATAAACGGATTTGAACGTACGTCATTCCATTTTACATGTTTTATTAAGACCTACCTTCCGATTATTTAACTTTCTTGTCTAGCATACTGAGCATACTTACTAGCATATGTCTAGCATATCCGAGTTACTGATAAAGAAAACATAAAAATCGCAAATTTCTCTCCTTAGGAGCTTATTACAAAAAATTGACCACCTAGGGATGTAGAGGGTCTTAGATTTTCATAATTTCAACGATAAAACACTATCTTCTTAAAAACATTCGACTTTTAAAAAAAGTCGTTGGGTAGATTCCCCATGGTCTAATTATTTTCAATCAAAACATTAGGAATGTCATTTAAATTTGAGTCAATGTAACATATTACTACAAGAGAAATAATAAAGATAATTAGCTACAATTGTTTATTTCTTTCTTCAAAACTGATTCATTACTATTAAAATTATTATTAAATCGAAATTATTTTATATACGCTTTTTTAGGGATACTTCGCTTGCTTGAGGCCCTATTTTACCCGTACAATGCCACTTAAATTACGAAGTCTTTATGCTGCTTTTATATGTTCCCACGTGTTGGTCATCGAACGCAAAGATGACTATATTACAATAATGATGGATTATTTATAGCGAACTAAAATTAATCACATTAATATATAAAAAATTGCATTTCTGTATTTATTTTAAATATTGTTGTATTATTTTTCTTCTTTTAATTACACTGTTTAAATTACATTTTTTTTAAAACAAGAAAAATATGAAATAAAAGCTTGTTCACATAATTTGTCAAGATATATCTCAATAAAAACAATATATAGCTAGCTGAGTCACCACGTCTACTCACGTAAAATTTTGTAATATGTCTGCAACTTCATTCTTTCTCACAATCCAATTTCGTAAAATTCTTTTCATAGCGGATATTTGTGATTGTTTTCTGTCACACTGTTCACAACCCCCAATTTTGGGGTGTCGTGCCCCTCATGTAGTCTGAAGGGTACATAATGCCATTGGAAATACGATTATTCATCTCAGAGTACACAAATACCGTGGACTCAACCCTGATATCGGTATTTTACTTCTCAATTACACAAAGTGTGTAAGGAAAAAATTGTAATCAGTCGAAAAAAATTGAGATCTCTTTGGATCTTTGCGTATTGACTTTAGAAAAGTCTATTTTCAAGTTTGGGCGATGATGTCTAATGTCATATGTGTGTTTGTATGTATGTTGAGTATATATATATATATATATATATATATATATATATATATATATATATATATATATATATATATATATATATANGCTATCTTAAGAAACAGAAGCTGTAGGTTCAGATTCTTGTTTTCCCAATAAATTTTCGAAACAAAAATTACCGAGCTGCTACTAAAAATATTACATCTGACTAATCTCACTTTTTGCATCAGAAGTGGACAGAGTTGAAAATGAAATGAGCCAACGTGAATTTTGGAAACTCAACAGGGTGATAAAAAAGTTTTTTACTCGTAATAATTCTCTTTATTTCTACAAAATATATAACTTAGTAGTAACAATTCTGTTTATTTCAACGTTAATAAGTTCTTCGCAATATTACATAAACATCTCATATGATTACAAAATATTTATTTATTTATTATTTATGCATTATGTACTACAAAACAATTCACTACTATATAATATCATGCAAATATTTCGCCACTAAATATATTTACGGTGACTGGATTTGGAAACTGAAATCTAGTATTCAGAGAATTGCTTTCGAATATCGTTGGTGTTCAGATTTCTTATATAACTTGATTTATAATTATACGTCTTCATTTTGTATCAAGTTTCAATATTTGAAAACATTTGGAAAATCGCGCTTTTAGTCGTATTTATGAAGACAAAATAAAAAATGCGTCTGATAATAATGCTTTTACAAAAATAAAAGTTTAATCCTATCCTCACTTAGCAGTAAGACGTATTCCGGTCACTCAGACGTATAACCAAACCTGCTTTATTGCTTTCACGACCTCCTCTATTGCTTCATTCCCGTCATAAACTGAATATCAACCTTTGTAGTTAAGAAAGTTCTGAATATGACTTGACACCTAAAATACTGTGAAGCGATTAGAATATCTCCAGACTACCGAGAAGTTTAATAACGTAGGTAAAAATGTTTGTGTTCTCCATAATTACGTTAGGAAAAGAGATAACACTCAATACACATAACATAACAATACGATAATTACAGTCACAGTAGCGCAGTTTAACTTTACATAACAATGCAGTTATAAATACTCAATCTTCAGCTAATAATATAACGCTATCAGGAATTATTTAGCAAACTATTTTGGCGTCCCCCCTCCATTTGTCTCTTATTTCGCAGTAGAACTTAAGAACATTCAATTATGTGAAAACAGAGTGAAATAAGTACGTGCAAAACAATAAATAAATTTTTTTATAGTACAACACGTGACTTAATTCTTTATTCAATGATAAGTTTAATATTGATATTACAATTTATTACTCAACATTGGAGGGGACTCAAAAGACTAAGATACTCGAGTATCCGTCGCGTCTGAGTTTGCTCAGGGTGAAGAGGGCGTAGTGTCGAACCCTGTTGTATTTCCCTATACTGAATTGGGCATTCATCTATCGCAACTTGGAGAACGTTAATATTACGTACAATCTCGTTGCCTAAACAGATATTCAAAGGGGGCAGGACAATCGAGAGGGGAGTCGGAAAAATAAATATTCTATTCATGTATGCAGGTATTTTCGACATTGATATTTAACTTTTTATTCACTCTTACAATATTTATAACGTGTATAAAATATACATGTATAAAGCGAATATATGTGTATACAATAATTAATAACAAAGTCAAACTGTCTCACTATAGTGTATCCTTAGAACCGCACCACACAAAGAGAAGATGTGGCCAGTTTGACCCTGAAGAAGGAACCGTGCTCATTTCACAGCAGACTGAGAATCATGAAATTTTTGTTCTTTCTTCTTTATCTTTTCATTTTTCGTAATGATTCTTCGTCTCAGCTGTGCCCGATCTAAGAAATGGTCTGTATCACTATCTGCTCCTCTGTAACTTCGGACGTCTATTATGCTTGTTCCATGTGTCCGGTCTGGTCTGTGGGTTGTTTGAATTAAATGTTTTCCATCTGGGCTAATCAGGTTTCTTTATGAATTTTCTTGTGAGTGAAATGCGTGCTATTTACATGTATGTCTCTTCCCGCAGCAAAAGGCACTACTCGCACGCCGTTCGCAATGCAATTGGTGTGTTTGCTGCATTTCCCTATCACGGGCCGCATGCATCCTTCTCTGCCTATTTGTGCATTTAAATCTCGTGATACTGTCTTCACATCACTTTGAGGCAAATTGTCGAATATAACTTCAATTTCGTCATAAAACATTTCTTTTGAAACTTCTGCGTCCTCTATGGATCATGTACTCTGATGAAGGTAATATTATAACATTTTGCCTTTATTCTCAACACACATATTCTTTCATTTACAGATTCATACCTTATTATTACATTCTTCAATGTTTCCTTATTCATAAAACCCGTACCTATCACAATTTCCTTATTTCCACTGTTAATTAATATATAGTTCTCCGTCTCAGCTTATTCTGTTATCACTCATCTAGTTTCCTAAACAGCTGCCATATCTATCATGTAACCTGTAAGTGCTTCATTCAGATTTTCACTCGCACCTGGCTGAAATATACTTTTTTCGTTCTATGTCCCTAGTACCAAACCCTTTTTGCCGTAATCCTTGTCTAAGTTGTCTCCTGTCTTTTGCCCAGTCTATCATTTCGTATTCGACAATTATTCTTTTACAAAAAATTCGCGTGACAATTATTCTATTACAAAAGCTGGTTGTCTGCCCTTTGCTCAACCCCTACAGCCTGGAGGACCAAGATTTCTCTATTCAAGGTTTTCTCGCTTAGGGGGATGCCTACAGTTGAATACGGTTCCCAAAGTCACCCAACCCCAACCTTCTGATTTTCTGTCGGGGTATTCCTTCCCTTAGTTTAATGTTTCCGTTGTAAGGCGTCGGAGACACGTCTTTTGCCCGTTCTCGTTCGCTACATTCACAAAACTTTTTAAAGTCACTAAATATATTGCCCAGGGGACACCACATACATGATCTAAATTCCAAACTAAGCAAATTGTGTTACGCTTTCCTAATCTTAGTTAATCCACATTTTCGGTGGCACACGTTTACTGCCATTTACGGTGCGGCATTATGTTTTGGGGTAATTCCGGTCAGAGAACCCAAACTTTCAGAATTCAAAAGAGAATTGTTCGAATAATCTCATCTCCGAAACTCTTCTAAACCATTATTTAAGGTATTAAATATTTAACACTTCCCTGTATTTATATTTATGAAATAGTTGTGTTTGTGAATACCGAATTCCTTAAAAACCACCCTTGTTTCTTAAGGAAGTCTTGTTCGCGAACACAATACTCGCAATAAGCATGTCCTAGAGTGTTAACCAATACTAGCCGAAATGGATCGTATCATTCGGGAATCGTTCTATATATTTCGTAGTTTCTTCCCTAAAGACGTAAAAGATATTATTAAATTGAATTTCTTCAAAACCGTGGTCAAAAGCTACCTACTGCACCATTGCTTCTACAATATAAAAAAATTAATTGATTTTAATGGAAGTTAAAGTGAGTTTCTATTTCCTATGAAATGTTCGTTTTCTTAATTATACTTTTAAATTTTAAATATATCACTTGGTCTTGTACTTTATTACCCCATTGCTCTAGTAGTTTCAAAATAAATGTTTAAATTACGAAACTATTTTCCTACATGTTATTATTGTTCATATAAGTTTGGTTTAACATCGTAGTACTTGGCCCACTTGTGTACATTAATTCTGTAGTCCCATCCTTACCCGGTTTTATATACAACCTCTCTAGGTTCTTGCCTAGGGGCGGCGGTCTATTGTAATAATTTGTCTAGAATTTAGTAATTTAATAGTTAAGATTTATAAACAACATATCCCGAACAATCTATAGATCGATAATATTTCGAACTTGTTACCTATTTTTTGTTTTGTTAAAAACAAATTTGTTGTTATTCTATTGAATGCCGCATGAAACCAGTTTTGAAAGGAGAATGTCATTATCGATTGCATCGAAAGCATTTGATGTAGTAGATCAAGAAATTCTTCTCACAAAATTCACACGGTATTCGTAGTATCAGTGGTTAACTCCCTACTTAAAAGATCGGCATCAGCAAGTCGAAATTTCCCATGTATTTCAGTATTATTTTTCAAACAAATGCCACTTACTTGCAAAGTTCCTGAAGATTTAATTTTAGGCCCTCTCCTATCTTATACGTAAACGATATGTCATCCATCACACCAGATGGCAAAATGGTACTTTTTGCTGATGACACTAATTAACTATGTGGTCATGTCTGTGCGCAAAAATTATGTTTAACCTTTCGTCTTGGTTTCATTCAAATCGTCTCTTTGTTAATACTGATTCAGGACAACCTCAAATGTAATTATATCACATTTATAATCTGAATTCCAAACCAAACAAATTGTGCTATGCATTCCGAATTCTAGTCAACGTTTTAAGTCAATACGTTTCTCATTGCGTGTATTTTGCAAGTGTTTATTCTCATTTATGGTACTTCGTTATCTTTTGGGGCCAATCAACTCAGTTCATTCAGACTTATAGAGTCCAAAGGTTGATAGTTTCGATTACATGTAAATCAAATCCCCGTAACTAATGTAAACCTTTATTGAGAAAATTCTTTCTCTCCCTTGTATAAACATTAATGAAGTAGTCGTTTTTGTTAAGACAAAATTATTAAAATCTCACCCCTGCTTTAGAAGAAAAAATCTAGTTCAAAAGCACAACACTCATATTACGGCTAATATTCATCGTTTTAGCGTGCCAACCACTCTTTGTCAAAAAGACCCATATTATTCAGGAATAATTTTGTACAATTCCTTTCCCAAAAATATAAAAAGGTGAAATAAATTGGATCTTCTCAAACCCACGGTTAAAAGTTTTCTAATGCGCCATTGTTTTTGAAGTGTGAAAGAAATTACTGATTTTATTAAAACAAGTTAACGAGAAGGTCAATTTCCCTGTTTTCCATATGACTCTAGATGATGAGGGTGATGTTAATTCCTCTTGAACTTTATCAGGCCATATTTATAGCACTGTAGATACTTATTAAATTCCTCTTTCCATACATGTTTTTTATTTATAATCCTTTATTTATAACTGTTCGCAAACTCGATATCTCTGAAAACAGATCCTTGTCCGGATTTTTCTTAGGTTTTTCTCCGGGATGTGGTGGAATTTCTATAGGCGAGAATGTCATTTAATACTTTTGTTATTAGTAATCTCGAATTTTTACTGTAAATAACACGTACGATTCATTTGGTATAATAAATGGACAACAGTACGCATTTATTAATTAATATACTTTATAAGTATTAAATCCGCCACTGCCCTTGATCGGAAATGATGGGATACTCCCTTGCTTGTTTCCTTACTGAAACTTATTTACCCCTCATATGATTGTACGCAGTTTGCAACTGTTTTTTTTTGACAACGAAGTTTATTTATTTACTTTAACACGTAACCAACTTTTCATTCTTATCTAAGAGATGTGCTCAAATTTTCTATCCTCTGTCTTACGGCTCTACAGGAATTGTTGTGATGATCCCTATTTTGCTTCCGGATAATGAATTAGTTTATTGTCGTACACATGGACATACGAAGTTTGTAATTGCTGTTTTTACAATAAATTTCTTCACTTTTGAAGGATCTTGCTTTCTCTGCCCAATGTAACTTACAGCTTCATAAAACACAGGTTCTTTACCACCTACACACACACTCTACCGTTCATTCTTATCTAAACATTCGAAATACTGATTCACATCACCATATTCTGTTAGTTCTTTGATCATCCTATGATCAGGCAAAAACACTTTTTGTTTCTCCTGCATATTGTACAGTACATCCCAAATAAATCAAGATATTTTGTTTCGTACATTTTGTGAGTTACTCCAACTTATTTGCCAGCATTATGTCTGTAATCGCTTCATTTACAACTTTTCTCATTTATCCGCACATCCTTCCCATGTGGTATTATTCTGCAATTCAATCGCATTCTTATTCATAGCACACATTTCTGCAATTCCAGGTCGATAGGCAACATGCCCAGTATTACATCATTTGACACAGTTTTGTAAAAACCACTGAACCTCAGCGTGCATTTTCCCTGGAGATGTACCAATTTATTCCTCACTAGCTTATTACCTGGCATTGCTTGGGTTATTTCTTAGACTAATCTTCTTTTACTCAAAGAAAAGTAAATCTATCTATATTGTAACATAAAAATACTTTAACCTGCTTGTTTTTATTACAAAACTTGCCTTAACACACTACACAATCTCGCGGGGGCCGCTCCGGTCAAATTTTCACTTCCATGGCACGATGCGGCTGCACCACTTTATTAAAATTCTTGTAAAATACAAAGTATTCGTAGAAATTTTTCGATTTAAAGACGTGTCTTAGTTTTGTTAAATACATAAAACAAATAATCCATTAAATGTGATGATGACACATTTCTTTCTTCATGAATTTAATTGAAGTATTTTAACATTTCTATTTTTAATAACTTTCCATTGATAATTTATGTTAATTTTTGTAGCTTAACATTTGTTGCACTTTCTTTTAGTCTTTGAGGCAAACAATATTGTCATACATAGTTGTCACCTATCTCTAACCGTTTAGGCAGCGTAAGCAAATATAATTCTCTTTTTATCGACAGTCCATTTGTATCGACATTGATTGACAAAAACAATTTATATCTTTCTTAACACACTATAAAAAATAAAAGATATTGCTTAGATGTTCATCCTGGACATTTAAGCAATATCATTGCCAAATTTCATCACGATCGGTTCAGTGGTTTAGTCGTGATCAAGTAGCAAACAGACTGACACACTCCCACGTTACCAACATATATTAGTATGGATTGTGACCTCATTGAATATTTTAGTTTATACACTACTTTCATATGCTATAATTGACATTATGACCCATTTGTGTAATAATATTAATTTTTTTCCCCGAATTAAATTTCGTCGTTCCTATTTTCATTATTTGGTAGTATATTTTCTTCAATGCTTGCATTGACTATTTGACCAAAAATGAACTTTATTTAATTTTTGTATTGGGGCTGTACGGCTCGCCGACATCGAGGTCATTAGAGCCCTAACATTTTTGTACAGGAAAATGCTGTCAATCACTAAGGAGAGCCAATATCACTTTCCCTGAGTGTGAGACTCGCCGAATGACTCGACCATACCCACTAAAATCTTCGTGAGATACCATATATCCAAACATAAAAACACAGGAAAAGAGAGACAACCTTTTCCTATAACATTAGAAAACGAAGAATGATGTAAATTTAGAGAGAGAAAATTTAAATAAAAGGAAAAAGAAAGAAGGATGTTAATCCAAATCTTCCCGAGAACTTGTGGGAGGAGTCCCGATTCATTTATGGATTTAAATCATGTCATACAAAGAAAGATCAGATACTGTACCAGAGGCCACATTCCTGAAGGAATCTAAAAAGATGAATCAAAGTCGGTTCATTTTACCCCAGCATAACGTTCAAACTGTTCGATAGATTGTGTCACCGTCGGCGGGTACTATATTTGAGACACTCCAGAAAAACGTGTTCCACGGTATGTGTTGTGTTGCAAGTCTCACATTGGGGGAGGTTCACCGCGTAAGAGATGACCGTGGGTAAGACAGCAGTGGCCAATACGAAGACGTGTAAGGATCACTTCTTCACGTCTTTTCCCACGGGATGAAGACGACCAGGTCTTAACGGAGTCTTTTATCTTCCTCAGCTTGAAGGTGCAATTTTCCCATTTATCTTGCCATGTCTTACGAATAGACGATTTTATGGCAAGCTTTGTGTCTGACAAGGGAACGGTTGAAATATCGATAATTATGATCTGCGTTGCCCGTTTTGCTGCCTCCTCAGCTTTTTCGTTACCCATAATACCCACGTGCCCAGGAACCCAACAAAGGACTATTTCAAAATGTTTTAACCTCTACATGGTTTATTAGATTCTGAATAGTCAGTGTAGGGATGACAGAAGTATTTAAACTGAGAAAATGCACTAATAGCATCACTGCATGGAACCGTACGCCTTATTGAAGATAGATGAATAAACTTTAACACTTCAAGGATTGTATATTTCTCCGCAGAGTACACGCTGCAAAAGGGATGGAGGCGAAAAGAATGGGTGGATCCACGGAATCGTTCATGGATGAACCATCGGTGTAAACAAACGTATGGTCAAAATAGAAAGTTTTCATTTCTGTGAAGTGCTTCACGTACACAACAGCAGGAGTGTCCTACATTGAAAATTGAGACAGCTGAAAGTCGGTAGTTTGTTGAATGACAGACCATGATAAGGTGAGAGAATATGAGTATTTAACTGGATTGGACACCCTCATCAGTTTCACTCCGTAAGATCCAAGTAAAATATCGCGTCTTCCGCTGAGGGATGGTTCGCCAGCGTCTAACAGTAGGCAATCTATACGACTGGTGCGGAAGGTACCGGTTGCAATGCGAATTCCAGCAAGATGTATGCTGTTAAAGGGTCTGAATGTAGAAGGTGATACGAAGGCGTATACAATACTGCCATAATCTAATGCAGTCCGAACAAGACTTCCATACAGACGAAGAAGGTAAGTGCGGTCTGTACCACATGATGATGCGCTTAAGCAGTGAAGAAGGTTCAGGGATGAGTAACAACGGAATAGTAATCCACGTATGCGATTGCGCCAAGTCAGTGTGCGATCGAACGACAGGCCCAGAAACTTCGCGGAGTCAACAAAAGGAAGACGTTAGCAACGAATAAAAATATCTGGATCATTATGGAGATGGTATATCATACAGAAATGAATACTGCATGTTTTGGATACAGGAAAGCCAAAACCCGTTGACATGTTCCTCTCGAGTAAACGGTTTAACAACAGTTGGAGTTTCCTCTCGATGACAGGGATGCTGCTGGACGAACAATAGATGACGAAGTCGTCAAGAAAGAGAGATGCATGGACCGTTTCTCAAACCACTGACGTAATACTATTTATGGCTATAGCAAAAAGTGTAACGCTCAGGATTGAACCCTGGGGGATGCCGTTCTGCCAGGTATGGCTAGATGACAAAGAAGAACAGAAGTGAATGCGGAAAGATCGTTCAGATAGAAAGCTCTCCAGGAAGAGAGGAAAATGATCTCGAACACCCCACGGATGTAATGTGCGTAGGATTCCATACCTCCAGATGGTGTCATATGCCTTTTCCAAGTCAAAAAAGATGGCCACAAGGTGTTCTCTCAATATAAACGCTGATGAGAAGGTGGATGACAACGCGACAAGGTGATCCTGTGTTGACCGCTGTTTTCTGAAACCACATTGGATATTGGTTAGGTTTCGCGATTCCAGAGACCAAACAAGGCGACGATTTATTATTCTTTCTAACAATTTGCAAACGCAGCTTGTTGGTGAGATCGGTCAAAAATGTGACGGATTAGAACGACCCTTTCCGTCCTTCAGAAGTGGAATAATTATGACTTCACGCCATTGAGCAGGTACGATGAGTTTATTCCAAATACGGTTAAATAAGTTCAGAAGGAATTCCTTACCTATCTCTGGAAGATGTTTTATCACCGTGTTGTGTATTTGATCAGGACCGGGAACTGTATCTTTCGAAGACGCAAGGGCAGAGGTTAACTCCGTCAATGAGAAAGGTACATTATATTCTTATCTGCAACTAGAAAAAATCCAATTTACACTTTCCGCGCGAGCTTTCTATTGGAGAAACGGTAGACAAAAACAGGAGGAGTTAGGGACACTTTCGAAGTGCGATGGAAATTCCTCAGTGACGATATCAGGTAAAGTTTGAAGTTCATTTATATTAAGACCGGAAACGAAAAAGAGGACCACGAACCTTGAATCTTACGAACTTTTTGCCACACGACTGATGATGGAGTACGGCTTCTAAGATATGAGATGTAAGCTTTCCTGGAGGACGACTTACTTTCTCGAAGGGCTCTTTTTGCTCTGGCTCTACTCCTTTTAAACCTAATGAGATTTTCTACAGTGGGATACTTGTTAATCAGCGCTAAAGCTTTCTTTCAAACGCTGACCGCTTTTGCGCATTCCGGATTTCACAATGGAACTGGACAACGCATTGGGTTACACGATGATTTAAGAATGGCGACAGCGGCTGCTTCGAGAACCGCATTTATAAAATGTCCTACCATATCATACACGTCGGCGAAAGGCTCACCCTCATACATACGGTCTGAAAGACTCTGGTTATGGAGACTTCTTGGGCTTAGACTGAAGAATCTACGAGCACAGCGACGCCACCGTGTGTACGGAGGCCGTTTTCTAAGTCCGCCCTATAACAAACATAGCCACGAGGGGAAAGAGTGTTTGGTAAGAGATGAGTTTCCTGAAAACAAACTATTTGAGGAGCAGGACGGGACAGCAAGTGCTTGAGGTCTTCTGAACGTGCATGAATGCCTTTCAGATTCCAGGAGAGAAGAGCCATATTCTGTTGTTTATCCGCTCTTTCTTCGATGTCTGGACTTTTTCTTGTTGATGACTATAAAGACATATTGTTGTGGTCCTCTCCCCGGGAGAGTCACCGTGATCACTGCTGGAAGATTAAGTTTCAGACATGGTAGGTCCATTATCTCTACTCCTTGGTGAGCGTGAAATATGTCGGTGACTACGGGAAGTTGAGCCAACAACATAAGAATCTCACTTTAAAGTGAGCTCTGCAGGACTTTGGGGAGCGAGTTCTGTCAAGGACGACCGCAAGATAGACGTCGCGGAAATTGTTTATCGGCAGACTGCGGTTTCTGGGTGGGTGTGAAAGTAGAGGTGGGGACGGACATAGAGGTGGAAACAGATGTTTGTTTTTGTGTTACTTTATGCGTTGTTGGTATAAGTATTGTACACCCCAGGAATTCCTCTAACAAGGTGGAAGGTTCATCTAAACATACCTACACTTCGGAGTTGCACATCTATGGTTTCTGTAATTCCTCGAAAACCACCTGACAGCCAAAGGAAGTTGTAGGTGGTTTCTTTGTGCTGACCGTTGTTGCCAAGGATTTTGTTATCGCGACTGTATTCTTGATCATATACCGACGCCTGTCCTCGGGGAAAGACACCCCATCAGATCTTCTGGATGTCCTTCCCCATGATGCATTTTGTGCATGTGAATGAATTGGAAAGTTGACTTTCCTTACAGTTCACATAGTACGGAGGCGACGAGCAAGCTGACGACTCGTGCAACGGTTTATCCCAAATAACATTTACTTCGCAAGATCACTTGCAACGGTCCAATGCGAGACCGAATCTCTGGCACTTAGAGCAGCGCAGAGGGTTCGGTACAGATTGTCTAATGCGCAGGGTGCAGAACCCACAGAATATATGCTCTCTGGAAGATAAATAAATAAAATATTCTATTCTATCAATGAGTAACCTAAATTTCTAATTACTGACACCGCCAATTTATTTACTCTGATTCACAATCGCTATTTTCTATGCACACCTTATGTTTGCGGGATTGAATTTCTTATACTTGTGGGATTTTCCGCGAGAATTCATGAGAGATGTCCAAATTTGTGCTCCCTACTACGTCTCAAGAATTATTTTTAGACTCCCCACGGAGCCATAAACTTTTGTGTTCGTCTCCCTCGCTATCTACACCACAAGTCGTAGTTTACTAACTTTCTCTTTTCTAGAAGCATCAATATATTACTCTTTATGTTACAAAGAAGAGTAAACATGACAACTATTAATGATTGATTTTTGAATTTTGTTGTAGAGAGATAACAAAGGGCGTATGCAATGAACAATCACCTGTTGTTTACAGGTGCTTCCTCGCACCTGCGCAGTAGCTTCTAATTGAGATTGGCGATTAAATGACATTATTTGTATTCTGAGTAGTCCGCCTCGGATCCGAGCCGAGACAGACGGCAGCTTCTGTCACAAACAGTTGAGAGGATTGAGTTCTCAGTTTCTCTGACAGCGCTACTTGTGCGTCAATTGACTCGCACGCCTCAGAGTTGCCAGATGTACGATAATTATCGTTCTGTACGATAATTTAGCCATGTGTACGATGTACGATTTGACTTCGTACGATAATACGATAAGGCCAATTGTATGATAATTTCACTGAAGGACATGTCCTTGACTAAAATGACAAAATCATGAATTGTTTTTCCAAAATTAAAACATTTCATCAAACAATAACTCCACTGCGTTTACGCAGAGTGTATTGTTAGATGAGTGTGACATCCTAAACACTGTGTTACACAGTTAGACCGCGTGAGAGTAGTGATAATGTCATCTTATATAACAGTCTAAGCTGCGTAAATAAGGCTGTTAGTTGGTGTTTGATTTTACTTATGTGGGAATTCTCATAAATCGACGAAAGTTTTCGGTATCTGAAAGCTTAATCGTTTAAAACAATGGTTCGTGTTCTTAGAAATTTACTCAAATTTTATTTATAAGTTGCGTGTTTTTAGGAAGTTATTGTTGGAGGTTATTTAGGAAATGTTGAAAGCACTGAATTGCCCGAGGGAAACAACGCGTGGAATGATATTACGGATCGGTGTATAGTAGTAATGAATTATATGTGAACGAGTAATAATTTTTTCTTGTGTACCTTCCAACTATTTTAAGAAGTGTATGTTTTTTATTTACTGAATTTAAGGAAATGTTAACTTAAGGGAGAGTGGGGTAACAAGATACGAATGGAAAATAAAACAATTTTAACGTAATGTAAAGAGAAATCTTACATTCCTCATTGATTTTTGTCAAATTCTAAAAAAAAAACAATTACAAGATAAAATGGATCTTATTTTGTCTCTGTTTCTATTATTATGTTTATTAAACCATTTATTGATATTTTTAGTTGTTTTTTTAAGAAAATACGTTTACGTTTAGGATTAAAATGCGCCGTGTTTCCTTACAAGATTCGTTATTTTTTTACTATTACAACGTGAGGACGAGTTTTACAAAACCACAGAGTTATAATAATAATAATAATAATAATAAATTTATAGTCAAAAACAGTACAAACTGCGTATGACCACGTGGAGGACAATAATCTAATTTACTCTCCGGAAGCAAGCAAGGGACCATCCCATCAATTCCGATCAAGGACCCTAAGGCAGAGGCAGATTAAAAAATTTCAGCAAAAGTTCCTAGATAAGATAAAAAGTTAGCTGTTAAATTTGCAGTTTATTATTAAAATGAAAACATGAATAAAATTGGTTTCAAAATATTTTGGAACAATATTAGTGTTAAGTAGAATGGTTGGCGTCATTGTCAGTGGTGTGCCCGGGTGGATCATACAATAGCCTCCAAATACGTCACCAAAAGTTATATAAACAATTCAACAATTGAAGTTTAAAAAATAGACTGGTTGGCAGTGCCCTTATTTATGACATGTTAGTATTGAGGAAGCACAAACTCTTTTACAGTTCGTATAATCACATAACGTTTCGGGGATGTATGTTCCCCATCTTCAGATGTATTCTTCTTCTTCTTCTTAATAAAATTGTAAAAAGTCCTTCTTGTGGATCACATGGCGTACCTTATATTTGCTGAAACGTTCATATGATGCATGTGTATTGTTGGTTAATAGTTGCATTACACTTATTCAAAATATCTCATGTTATTCTTGCTTCATGTATCGTCTAGTTGTGGGTCCTTCAGTCGTAGCCTATTGCGCAGCATTCGGTGTTGTCCTCTAGCTCTGACCAAACGAACTGCTCAGTTTATCAATTTGAAAGGCAACATTACTCTTATGTATCTTATATATTTTATAATTGAAGTTTAATATACTCTAAATACCTATATAATAGTAAAATAAATAATAGGTTGAATTTTTATCAACTACAACTCAACCTTTCATTTTTATTTTTTTTCGTTATATTAATATGATATATCGGTAATCCACTTAGCGGCGAACTTAAAATCAGTAATCAGTGTCAAAATTGGAACCATACGTTCATTTATGTATTTGGATCCGCGTTGCTCAAAGAAAAGTTTTTCGTCGTACAAAAAGCAGATCAATGCTCATCTGTCATTCAACTGTGTTCATTCAGTTATTCATAACACAGTGCATAAAACAAATATTTTATTGAAGCCAGCCCGGTAAATACCAAATGAGGTTTATTAAAACATTAGTAAATAAAACTTAGTATGATATAGTATGTGAAAAAAGGATGTACGATAATTGACACCAAAATACGATAATTTAGGAAGGCTCGTACGATAATTATCATTTGAAGACCTGGCAACCCTGGAATGCCCTGACAGTAGACAGTTACACGAGTTGGCATCAGCTGATATCTACGAGACTATATATCATTGCGAGGAACTGAGAGCGGGAGAAAAAGTGAAATAAGTATTGTATATTTATAATTAATCATTTTTCCATGCACAGACAACGAATAACTATTGCATTATTGAATACGTGGATCTTATCAATTCAATGCATTATTGATCTACTCAATAAAAAGTCATCTTGACAATGAAACAGTATTTTTTTTGCATCATCCAATCATATTTTTACCTCAACAATAAGCTGTATTTTTTATTGATTCTTATTTAATCTTGCTGGTTAATTGTTAGCAGAGAAACTGAGATGTTGTATCGTATTAAGTTACTTCGAAATTTAATTTTAAAAAAATATTTGCATCACGAAAAGTGAAGGGAATAGACATTCAGTGCCCAACACAAATGTTTTAAACTTATTTCCCAAACACCACCAACTTTAACAATATACTTATTGAGCTGAATGCTGCATAAAAACAGACTCAAAATGAACTGGTGAAACTACTTTCCATGATACAAGTATTTTTTAAATTTATTTTCTAAATAACTCAATACGTTTTTACCGTAATTGTGATGTTAGATTAAAATGAATCAAATATTGTTACAATAATTCGATCACAGAAAATCTTCATAGATGTTGTGATCACGTATACTCGCGACCCCTATCTGATATCACTATAGTCAGGTCGCGAGATTGAGACAGTTCGTAATATATACTTGGAAAATTAAAATTTCCAGGTCAGTTGGAAATATATCTTTTTTTTTTTTTGGGGGGGGGGAAGGGCTTTAGGGCTCGTCAACATCAAAGGTCATTAGAGCCCATGAAAGTAGGGAAAAATGCAGTTTCGCACCATAGAGAAGAGCCGTAGTGACTCTTCCCCGTGTGTGGGACTCGCCGAATATCTCGATTATACCCACTAAAAAACCTTCCTGAATTCAACAAATATCCAAATACAAAGATGAAAGAAAAGAAAAGAAAACAGAACACCAATATAGTATATCACAAAAAAGGAAAACAATTTTTTAAATATTATATTTTCGAATTACAGAAACGAACGATAAAAACAAAGACAGGAAAGATGAAAAGGGAATGCAAATTTTAAACCCTCCCGAGAACTTGTGGGAGGAGCCCCGATCTACTCATAAAATTCAATAGTTTATTAACATTAACCGTTTCATTTCCGAGAATTGTTGGTAAATCTGCAGCCAGACCAATTTGTCTCCGTATACTTGAGTATCTTCTGCAATCAGTTAGTAGGTGACGCACTGTCAGAGAACAGCTACACTCCT
>NNCF01127292.1:127420-171498 GCA_002313205.1 Laupala kohalensis
CTTGGCTGCGGTGGAGTAACTGGTAGAAAATACAGGGTGTAATGCCCTGTATTTCTTCCGCGCTTCACCGTACGGGATCTTCTCCGTGGTTTTAATTTCCTGCACTTGTTTTTCTTCGAGAAAGGCGACACACTCCCTGCTTCATACCGGGTGACTGTCTGTGCAATTAATGCACTTTGCAGGCCCTGGGCATGAGACCCCGGGTTCGTGTGCCTCCTTTCCGCACTTTCTACAAGTATCACGTCCCTTACACGATGTTGTCGTGTGTCCAAACCTCTGACACTTGAAACAGCGCAGAGGATTCGGAATAAAGGGACGGACCGGCAGGTTCAGCCATCCAGCCTTCAGATCCTTTGGTAGTTTAGGACAGTCAAATGTCACGACGAAGGAACTGGTCTGCTCCAGAACACCATTTACCTTCCTCATGATTTGACTGACCTCAACTACATGGTCAGCCTTCCATTCTTCAACAAGTTCGTCTGTTGGTATTTCCATTATGTCCCTGCAACGTACGACCCCCTTGCTGCGATTGAGTGCAGCATGGAGTTCGCACTTCACAGGGAACTCGCCAAGCATACTACAATCAAGTAATTTCAATGCTTGTTTGCTTGTCTTTGTTTCAAGCAACATTGTTCCGTTTCTTAATCTTTTTATATTTTTTAACGTACCAGCGAGACCTTCTAGGCCTTTAAATATATAAAAAGGTGATACCTTTTCGAAGGTTCCGTTGATACGTGACATAAGTAGAAAAACATTCTCATAAGGAATGCTCTGTAATTTTGACTTTGTGCATTCTGAAGTGGGAGGGCTGTCAACCCTCGGCCGCTTCGAAGACCCTAAGGCGGTGTACTTACCCTGCGGCTCGCCCACTCCGCAAGGCAGGGGAAAACAAGAATCTTTCATTTTGTCCCACGAGTTCGGGGGAAATAAATGTCCGGTGACGTGGAGCCCCCGCATCACGCCACTAAGCCTTGCTCAACTGAGGTGCGGCAGTTGCCCCAGAGGTTGAAACGCTAGAGAGTGTTTGACCTCAACACCCATTCACCTCATCGGCGCGTAACACACCTTGAGGTTGAGGGTTTTTTATAGAGGTTTAATCCTTCCTCGCGACCCGGCCAACGAAGGCAAGATCTCCGCCCTTCAAAACATGCAACCTTCCACCATCACGCCAATGGTGGTCGCTGAAGCATGTCCAAAGCCTACGGTGTGCGAGGACCGGTGGCGCAATACCAGTCCCCAGCTCGGAACCGTGGGTTTGCCAAGTCCATACTCACCCGAAACTGAGCTTCCTGCGGGGAAAAGAAGAAAGAGAAGAAGAAGAAAGGGAAAATGAAAGATACCCTAGCTCTAATAGCGTCGGGATCGAAAAGAACAAGAGGTGACCAAGGGAGGTCAGGAAAGAGAAATGAAGGAGCATGGCACAAGTAAGTGGAAGCAGTGCCACACTCAGCTCGGGGCCCCGTGTTCGCCAAACACGTACTTACTAGATGTAAGCCCCCTGGGGCTTGGAAATATATCACTACAGTCAAGTCACTATAATTTACTACAATTTCGAACACTTCATGGAAGTATCATGTAAGATGAATTAATGGGTAGAAGTGATACAGCTTCATAATTCAAACACAGGACACTTTTAGATTCAGCATACAAAACATTCATGTATCATCAATGTTATACACTCACCTGTTAATATAATCTTTCTTTTGCATTTTATTTACTTTTAAATACCTCTGAATAAACAGTAGACTAACAATATAGAATGCACTGACTATAAACCAGACTTCCCTTTCCCATACTAACGCTGCGTTAACATCTTTCAGCGCTTCTAACATTATTTCATGTGCACTAGTCCAAGCCTAGTTCTAAATGTGGCCTAGTTCCCGATACCCTTCCCCTCCAACGACCTTTCCGGTCCACACACCCTTCCAGGTACTCTACCCCCCCCTCCACTTCCACGATCTCATGCTTCATAATTTCACAATAATTTAGCTGAAAATACTTTCCCTACAAAAATTAAAATTTGTGAATAGTTAACACAATGTGTAACTGAAATATTTTACTACACATATGAAATAGAAAATGAAAACAGGACACAATTTACAGGAAATGTACACTAAGAAAATATATACTTGCTCTTAATTCTATTTATTCATAATAAGATTACAGTACATTCTTATATGAATGGAAATATACATACCTGTATACAAAAATGGGGTATACTTGCAAAAAGGTACTCATTTATGTATATCCACCAACTATTCAGATTAATAATAAATAAACAAATGAGATGGATAAAAGAAGTCACATGAGAAAAAAAATGCAGGAAAATCCATAAAAGTGATACAATTTTATCAAACTTTTGGGGAAATCTGATTAAATTCCTACCTCCTCCATTGGCTGTATTGAAAGCAGTCAATGTAATGTTGGTTTTGCCTTAAGCCACAGTGGTGTATGAATCCCTCTGCTCATTGCATGAGCGAATTACATGCCACAAATCTTATGAAGGTGATGTAGAACTACTTGACAAAAAGTTAATACAAGATTGATAATTGTTCATTTGATATTTAAGACCAAATGATTCTGCCTTCCAATTGGTATAAAAGAATGAAATGAGAAAGAAATGCGATAACAAATTCACAAAATTTGTACCAATGCCAATGTTGATTTAATAGAAAAGTTTACAGTAAAACCCTTTATATATCCACAGGATAACGTGACTAGATTTATCCGTCTCATGGTTTAAAGAGAACATTACCAAGTTACAAACACCACAATATATCATAACTCAAGTAGTAAACTAACAAAGTGAAAATAAAATAAAATAATAAAGTTTCAGAAAACCAAAAGGAGCCACAATACACTCAAGTAGTAAATAAACATAGTGGAAAGGAAATTTGTAAAAATGCAAGTTTACATTAAAACAAAAAAGGTGGCTCAATGAAAAAGGTAACTCTTCTACACACTACAATAACGTTATATAGATGCAAACATCAATTTCTCTCTAGTTATTCGTACCTAACTACCACGTCAGGTATAATTACAAATAAACGTTTTACACAAAAACAGAATGTTACATTTTAACTAGGTACTATTTCTTTAAATTTCTGTTTTAAGATGAAAATTTAATAGCATTTGTGTCTAGTTAATGAACTGCCTCCTACGTAACCTTACACTTCCTCAAACTTTGATACTATCCAGGTGTATTATTAAGTTTGATATATTTATTTACCCAAGTAGAGACTGGCAAAAATCAATGAGATCACTCTTCAGGTCATCATCACAACATCTGGAAAACACAACAAGTATACAATATTATCAGTCAACATACTTATTGTAAAAATCAGTTCAAATACTGTAACTTAATTCAGCAATGTTTGTTATAATTCATTGATCACAAAAAATACAGTTTATACAGTTTTAGCATAAATATAGACCTAGATATAAATTAATAAAATAAAAGTAAAATAATAGAATTCCTACAATAGATATTTAATAACCGTAACCTAAATAAATATTAATATTCCGTAATAGTACAAAATAATAGTATTTTATATTAATTTCTACATAGTCTAAGTTAAATGAATATTATGAAATGTATCAAAATTATTATATTGTTGTTATTCTTATATGTAAATATTTGTCATTGTTGTCACTACTATGACACGCCATACATCATTGTTATGCACATTCTCATACTTCGTGCGACCCGCACACCCGTCAGGCCAAGACAATTTAACCAGATTTGTCGTCTACACGAGAATGTAACAGATATATTTATAAATAAATAAGCAACAATAATCGCAGCAAAGCGACTGAGCTAAGTACGTCTGCCCACGCGGGCAGTGGCGCTAAGTCAACAAGAATTATTTACCTGTCTGGTGGGGAAGGGAATTTCATGAAAATAATGTCCGGGTTGCCGCCAAATGCGCTGAAGCACCCCGGAACACAGCAAACAAAAATTCGCGACATGACTACAGCAACAGTGCTACAGCAAATTCGAAACAGTGCTACGTACAGCAGCGCACGCAGAATGTAACAAACAAATGCAAACACTAGCAGTCAATAGGAGATGGGTGAACACGATCTTGCAGCCATCTATTGAGCGCTACAGTAAATAATAGCTGGTGGCCCTGTCTGGTTGAAATTTCACGCGCACTACTACAAGCTTCAAGCCTCAGACCTTTTACCGCTATCTTCTTTCCTCACCCTGATATAATGTCGCGAATGAAAGTATACAGATTGGTTTTACAGAACATAAATATAGGAACATTTATGCGACAACAACTGAAATAACAAGAGAAGTAGCCTAAATCATCTTGCTTTTATTTGCATCATATGATTTTTAATACGTTTCGTATACAAATATATTTGATATAAATCTTAACATACACCAGATTTTGAGCTTAAATGTAATTTTTTTAAAAAAAAGAATACTTAAACAATTGACATTAAATCACTTCACAACATAAAATACTAATTCATTTAACGCTATTTACACTGACTAACTAGAATATTCCCCCCAGGGGACTTTCATCTAGTAAGTACGTGTTTGGCGAACACGGGGCCCCGAGCTGAGTCTGGCATTACTTCCACTTACTTGTGCCATGCTCCTTCCTTTCTCTTTCCTGATCTCCCTTGGTCACCTCTTGTTCTTTTCGATCCCGACGCCATTAGGGCTAGGGTATCTTTCATTTTCCTACCTCGCCCCAGGGGACTAACATCTAGTAAGTACGTGTTTGGCAAACACGGGGCCCNAGGAGGGTTTTTAGTGGGTATGGCTGAGTCATTCGGCGAGTCCCACACGCGGGGAGAGTCATGTTGGCTCTCCCTAGTGCGTAACTGCATTTTCCCTACCTGTACAAGTTTTCAGGGCTCTAATGACCTTTGATGTTGACGAGCCATAAAGCCCCACAAAAAAAACAAAAAAAAACTAGAATATTATTCAATGACCTATAATTTAATAATAAACTGAACATTATCCTCAAATAACAAACCTCTTTACGTCTTGTATTTGCACACTATAGCATAATACTCAAAATAACATCATGGTAGTCATAATTGAGCATATTATGTGATAAATGGTAATGTATAATATATCCAGGTTTTACACTATTCCTGGACCTCTCAAAAAATTAAAGCCTCATACATTCACTAGTTCTCTATAAGCAAATTCTTTTAATTCATGAATAATACAAAATGGAACGGGATTTACATAGAAAATATCTGATGGTTCTCTCATTTTTATAACTGAGATGAGCAGATAGCAAAAGTGGATCACTGAGAAATAAAAGCCATAAAACACTGTTTCCAATTTCTTCAAATATGTATGCAGTGCCTGGTTCTATAAAGAAATTACAAACTAAAACAAATAGTCCAGAAAAAATATATACAAGAAAGGGTTCCATCTAGCAAAAGGTCGTGTAGTTCTAAGTTTTTGGCATGTTATTTGTGCTAAGGCCCTAACTTAAGATTCAAGTTTTCGGCCACTGCGCGCCATCTGGCGCACAAAAAACGTCAAAATTTTCAACACCATCTTTGATTTATTGAAAGAAGTCCCAAACGATGCATTTCTCAGAAAAATGATACCTTTTTGTACTAGAGTAAATTTCAAACAGAATGGTTACTAAAAGAGCTTTGTAGATGAAATAGTTATTGAGATATGCAGTTTAAAAAAATGAACTTTTCAAAAATTATCATTTGTCAAATTAAGTCAAACATCGCTAAATCATTATTGAATGACAACTTCTACAACAAAATTTGTGAGGAATAGATTTAAAGTATAATAAATTGCCTACAAAAGCATCGTAATTTCATGTTCATAGTACGAATATGTAACAAGATACAGCCCCATGAGTTTTCAAATTTTTCTAGCACAGACTCTAAAAATTTGGTATAACCAACGACAATGTGGTAACACTCAGTAATTTCTAATTTCATACTCTTACGAGATGAATTGGAATGGTTTCAAGATTTTTCCGATGGGAATACTGGTGTTTTTTATCGCATAAGGCTTTAAAACAACTTACCTCAAATAAAACTTCTTCTTCAGCCAAGAACTTGTTGTCCAATCCCAATATGTACATCTAACCTTCAAATAATAAATTTAGGATCTCAAACAATGTTTTAATTAACACACTGAGAATCTTCTTACATTTTGAAAACAAATTCACCGATTGTTGCAGACACAGTCGCTGGTTTTTGACGTGTCGTTCTCCCGTTCTGCATTTTAACTTAATAAACGAGTCAGGAGCCGCACAAGAAGACGCGGGACATTCAATTTCTTTAACTTTTAAAACAATGTAAACTTTACAAGAAAATGCTTGAGTATGTAGCATTACTCACTTGGTAGCAATAGTTACTATTATATTACTATACAGTCGCTATTAAGATTGTCCCCTGTTATTAATAACTTCTCAATCGATCTCATCCTCACAGTACCTTTAACTGTAGCAGAAGCCATTTTTATCCGTGCAGCTTACAGTTCTCGATTGCTAATCGATAATCGATTTACTAATAGATAATAGTCGATATAGGGGTTGGAAAAAATCTGTTGAAAAATTCTGTAGGTAAGAAGAGAAAAATCATGCATTTAACCTCAAAAAGAGAGATAAAATTCATGATTGTCAGTAAAATAAGGGAAATTGGGAAAATTAATGTACAAGGGAGCATCATTACATAAAAGCCTAAATTCAAAAAATAACTGAAAAGCAAATCAAATGAGAAAAGAGGAAACAGTAAAATCGGTCAAGGAAGATCAACGAAAATTATCTTAAAGGAACGTGTGGGCTACTTTCTATGCATATACTTGCAAGGTCTGCTAGCTCACGCCTCGATTTGTTCCTAGTGAACCCAGGAATACATTACAAAAATTTCAGAGGAATCTGACAAAAAATATTAGGGACATAAATGGGTTAACTACAGCAGTATCCGGCGTAATATCCCCGACAATAATTAACAAAGCACCTTACTTTCACACAGAAATCTCTTAGATTGCGGTGAACCTCAGTTTAAGAGATTTCTGTATGTTTGTGAACCAGAATTGGAAAATACTACCCAAAACATAGTACTTCCTAAGGGAGCCGCCTCATATGAAGAGCGTAGTCTCTACGAGACCACCTCAGAGGTCTTTGGGTCTCATAAGTTGAATGAGGATGGAAGACGGGAGGCGAACGGGATGGCGCAGTCGGTAAGCGAATGAGCGTGCTAAGCTCAAAGTCGCGAGTTTGAATCTTCGTCCCGTCTCCCATTTTCATTCAACATAACATAATTAATAACGTACTTTCAGTTCATAATGTTAACTCTTAAAATTTTGTCGTTTCCAAGTGCAACATTTTCGATGTAAAATCGATAAAAACCAGTCAAGTTTCAATATGAAAATGACATTACAAAGTTGTGAATGAATTAACATTATGAAAAACTCAATATACCGATTTGTGTTGTTTATTTTGTTTAGAGTTAATTTGCCTACTGTCGTAGTTAATTTTTATTTGCTGACTCTAGCCCTCACATTCGCTGATTTTTTAGGACAACCTATTCACTATTCGGACTTAGCTTTCTTGTTGACTTGCATTAGTCTTTATTTCGTCCTAGAGTTCGGAAGTAAATGATAGAATGTGGGTGGGGAGTGACAAGGGTGCCGGATGTCCCTTTCATACATTTCCGCTAGGCGGGGGGATTTATAAGTGAAGTGAAGGGTGAAAGTTGTAGTGGAATGAGAAAGAGAAATCGAAAATATCCCGTGAAAGTCTGCTGTGAACCCGCTATCGCCTACCACAGCAAGTTCCACTTGGACCAACCAGGGTTTGACCCACGTCATCAGAGGTAGAAGTAGAGAGCGCTATGTACTACGTCATGGATCGCTTCCATCTTCTTGTTACAAGAATTTATTGTGTGGAATACTCGCTTACTTTCAGAATTTACGACTGGTACTCGTTTTCTTTCGGTATTATCCTCTCATGTCATCATAAAAAATCATAAGAATAAACTTACAATTTCAACGTTAAGTTGGCGAACAAGACATAAGAAAATATGACTTTGAATACTCAAGAGGCGAGTTTTAAGGCAGTCTCCTTCAAATGAGACTTCAAAACTATATTTAAAATTAATGCATGAGCAAAATATGACAGGCAGGTTCCCCCATTAAACCATATTAGTGACCACGCATCCGTGCTAGAATAATGTTAATTACCGCATGGCTGGCGACGCGTGGAGAGCCAGTCTGTTGCACTTTATGAGCGTGTCAGAGATACAGCTTGTGCAAAGGAGGATCACTTTCCCTGAGTCAGAACAAAGAAAATCGTAGTTTCGCTATTTCATAGATTATCTACATGAGATGGGCTTGGCGTGCATAGACCAGCTGAGGCTATAGGAATAGGAACGGGACAGTTGGTCGGAAAAGAAACACATTCTCACGTTCGTTTGGTGGATTTGAGATTCATAAATGGGCAACCGACCAGTCAAATACATTCACTTATAAATTACTAAATTTTAAAAAATTAACAAATTATCTTATCACATATTAGGGGTTCTTATACAACACATAAATACGTTTTAACTTTTTTCTTTTTTCATTTTGACAAAACATTCTGTGTATTCCCGATTCACCGAAAATTTAATTCTCTCAAACCTTTGTATTGAGAGAAGTGTTACTTTCTCATATACGTAGTATATAGAAAGTATTGTAATCGTGAAACAATTCGAAAGCGAGATTTCGACGGAAATATCCATTTTGGCGATCCCTGTTTCTGAAAAAGTGGTTTCTGGCATAACGTTCGTCCGTCTGTGCGCAGCAATTCTGAGTGAATGGATGAACCAATTTAATTCGCATTTCATTTTTATGGTACAATTTACTTGTTTTCGACGCACGTGCTCTAATTATTTTAACTTTTAAACAAAGGGTACTTCACATGAAGGTTAAAGTGCTCTTTTGAATGTTTCTCAAAATCCGCACCGACGATTTTGCTTAAATTTTCTGTACATTAAGTACAATTAGTATATATTACATCCGCATTAGCGGTATTTTGCTTGCAAGTTTGGTATAGACCAGTAAAATAATTTCTGTCTGTTACACTTACACATTAGTTTACGGTTTCAAGAAGCTTGAATAATATTTAGCAGTGTAAATGGACCAAGTAGACGTAGAATACACTTTTCGTATATTGAAATGAAAGATATGATAATGATAAAGTACACAGGAGGACAGCAAACACACTGTAGATACGAAAATAGATCAATTTCTGTCTACAATCAATTTACATTTACATAAAACTTTTACGATGCAGTGGAGCCTCTTTAACTCGAAATCCTCTCTAAAACGAATAAATTAGCCATTCCCGTCCGTTGAAGTAAAACTCAAATTATTTAGACGCTATAACTCGAACTAAATATGATTTCCCTATGATGTACTCTTCATACATATCACGCTCTCTAACTCGAACTACAAATCTAGCGGATTCTATAATTCGAAAAAGCAATATGTAAACTTTTTCGACCCCTGTAAATCTAAATTCTTTTCGCAAGACTCTAACTCCATAGTTTCGTTGCAGTCAATAACCAATTTCAAGAAATGATTTCGTATTTTCATTGAAAGATATAATGATATCGAGGACAATACATTTAGTGCCTCGTTTGCTATCGAAAATACAATTGATATAGAATGTGGTAATTCCTTGACTAAAAAGCAGATTTCTTTTAATATGTGCATATTTTCAAGTTGCTCCTTTGCCATAAAATTATCTCTATACATGTAATTATGTACAACGCAAATGTAGTCAAATAAATCTCTATAAGTCGATTTTTTATTTTCTAATGACTTCTGCAATCTTCTTGACCTCCTCTCTCTGTTCCTCGATTCGCTTGAGCAAGATTTGTTCTTATATCCAATTTGACCTTTCATTCACAACAATCCCTATCGCCTCCATAGTTTGCTCCCCTTCATGTGTAACTGCTTCCCACACTCTGTTCTCTCGTTCATTCAACACCTCCGTCACCCTCTGTACCAATTTGTTTACTAACACATCCGTTATTCCTTTTTCCTCCATTTTCCCCTCAGTCATCAACCCCTGCTATTTCGTTGTCATGTCTTGCAATTGAACCCTTTTTCGTAACTCATCATTTAACACATTCATACGCACTATCTCCTGCCATAGCTCCATCACCCTGTCAATAAGGATACCCTTCGTACTGGCATTTAATCTACGACATTTTTCAAACTTAAAAACCTCCTGCATTTGTTCCACTTGCTTTTGTAACCGTTCCTGATTTACTCCCCTCCACTTTCCCTCCATCATCCGTTTTAAATTTATGCCCTTTTGTGTCCTACCTTTTCTGTCATTTCGTTTAGGTGACCTCTCCTCACGGGATGTAACACTAGATGTAGTACTAAGGGATTGTCCCGGGAGTATCCAATCCACCTGATGTCTGTCAAGTCAATTCGTGATGACGAGATCAACGGCGTCTTCTTCGTTTTACCTACACCCGCCATTGATTCCACGTTACTCCAAATATTATTCCTTCACACACGTAGATTCCCTGTCTGCTGAGAAGGGTTTCCAGTTTCCAGGAATCTGGTCTCTCTCTATCAGTTCTTGTAGCAGGTGGATGACGTAATGGGGCTGCTGTTGGGCTTTTTATTTTTCACGTGGATCGTTTTGCCCAATATCTCCTTCCCCACGCAGTTCTGTCCTATGAACGGTATCGTATAAGTATTAGAGGCTCCTTGCTCTAATTCCAACGACACGTGTTCCAGTCTTATTGGACGAGTGGTTCCCGAGATATATGTAAATACATAAAATCGATCGTTTCTGTTTCACACGTGATCTGGTTCCTGCTACTCCTGTACGCACCCACCTCCACCAAATTCTCGTAGGGTGTAAGGGTTATGCCCCTGGAATTTTCTACTAAATTTGGTTCACATGGCGAACTACTCTAGCGAAAGGGTAAAAAATCAGTATTACACATATTTTTCCGATCAACATGAGGATGCGTTGATATTTAGTTTGTAGTGTGTTCATAATGAATCGTGAACACTATACACTGTCTATAGTCCGTGCCACATTATCTATTGGTTGCGTCACATCGCTAACTAGAGCATTCCGTGGAGCTTCATAAACAGTATGTGACCGTTCCTGTGTAGCTCGAAGTACGGTAATTTTTGCTTTAAATGAAACCACTGCTGTACTTTTTCGTCAATTTTTTTTCTAGAATCTGCTTTCAAATTGTGGACAAATGCTATAGGTCAAATTTGAGTTCCACGACATGCGTATTTGCCTTATTTTTTGCGATGACATTTAAGCATAATAGCGCTTGAGAATGTTTTCTCAACTTCAAAAATGTATGTCTCCGACGGTCTTCGTCCAATCGGACTAAAATTTAACAGAAATTTTCCTGACACTACCATTAATATTTACACAATCACAAAATGTCACTAACAGTCTTCAAAAGTTCCGTTTCTACGCTCCCAATTTCACGTAACTAGGCGCACATGTTTCTTTATCACGTAAAATCTATATGTCGGCTCCTTTGGCAAATTTTTGTTTTCATTTTTTACTGGTATGCTCAGAAACACTTCCCGTTTTTTTTAGTTCAATTTATGTAGACGTACCTTACTACATATACGGCGAAACACGTACCTTACTACGTACATGATGAAACTCCCTCATGCATTAACACATAAGAGATGCAAGTTGTTACGCCGAGGCATTACACGCCATGTTGTTTATGCCGTCGTCAAGACGAAGGACTCAGAGACTCGAGATCCAAGGCCAGAATAATACACACCGTCCGCAAGAGAGTCTCTACATACGACGCAAATTGTAAACATTAGAAGACTCCATGAGACGCACGCGTCGCATGCATCATCAAGCGTATGTCGCCTATTTATTAAGAAACTTCGAGAACTCGGGTCGGTTTATTAAGAAGCTTCGAGAAAGCTTCAATAGACGAACCTCGACGCTGTGTTACGTCGTTGACGTCGTCAGCTGTCAAAGTTTAGTTTATAGCAACAGCAACGACTGAGAAATCAGTACGACGGATTCTCTTNTATAGCAACACCAACGACTGAGAAGTCAGTACGACGGATTCTCTTGATGAGTGAACATAGTCTCCGATAATAACCTCAACCAAGAAATCCAGCTCTGCGCAATAGCCCTATCTGCGGCAGAATTCCATCTTCAGAGGCCACGAGACGCCCTCTCACGATATCCGCAGAAGCTTGGACGGAAGCGCCATCTCACGGCAAGCGACCGAATCTCGTACTCCAACGCTATCATCCAGCCACGGCAGGACTACGCACCAAAAGCGCCACCTCGCGATAGGCAGAAGTTCCATAACCACAACGACCAAATTATTCAAAGTCGTGAGTCGTACAAAAAGGAACTGTTCATATAACTTTCATACCTGTTGTTGTCACCCTGGTGTGTTCGTATTTATTATCTGTTTACGTTCAATTATTTGTTTACATTCAAACTGCATAATAAACCTTGTCCTGAATAACCTTGAATATTTATTTTAAAAAGGAGGAATCTTATTGCGAAGCAAGTCTCCGTATCGAGACTTCTGAAGTAATAAAAAATCTCTTCTCCGACAATTTACTCCACAAAAATATCTTCTATGTCATTTTTCATATCACACGGTACTGATCTCTTATACAATACATCTGCTCACTCTTATCGAAAATTAACATTATTATCTCCATTTACGTTTCTAATAATTCACTTTCACTATTACAGTCCATTAATTTAAATTCATCTTCAATTTCGCTGCTTTCTTCACCTAAAATTTCTTCTTCCACTACCTCCTTTTGTAAGGCCAGTTCTCTGACTTTACATTCCTCATAACTCATTTCAATATCAAATTAATTAATACCCTCTCTAGGTTAAAATTATATAGGATTCTAAGAATTATTCTGGTATTGAATATGTACGAATCACGTTGCATTTCACGGTGGGAAAATACTGTCCTAAAATTATCTTTCAACTTTAATCGAAACTTTTTCACAATGAAGATGGATCTTTTTGGAAATATAACCTTTGACAAAGATGAAAACTGTCTTCAAACTGTAAAATTTGGAGAAATAGTTTAGATTTTACTAGAGTGTCTTCAGTTTTCCTTTCATGGTCATCGGGTGCGTGCGTTGTACATCGGTTCAGCGTACAAATTCCACTGATCATTCTAATTGCATAACCTACAGGTGGAAGCTCGGCGGAAATATCGCACACAACAGGCATATAAATACATCTTTGCAACCCGATAATTTCTTATGTTATGAAGCGAATGTTTTTGGTACATCGCATAACACTGATTGACCCTCCATTTCCGGAGTTCAGCTCAAAAACATTATCTAGCTATAGGTGTAAAAACAAAATACCACTCACTGATGAAATAAAAATATTACTGTTGAAATCATACTTTTCGGGACCTCTGAAATTAGTAGTGATATTCCCGATTATGCTTAAGTTCACGACTAGTCCCTATTCACCCATAGCACCTCTTGGGAAGGGATTTCCATGTAAAAATGTTCGAAAATAACTTCCGTGGCAGATTTCGGCATCGCCGAGCTGATAGTGACATCCTAATATTGTGGAAACCTAAGTTCAGCCCCCAAGGAGAAAAAGACTCCCTTGCTCCTCTAAAGAGAGGGTGAAAAGGGATTAAAGGAAAAAATAATTGGAAAGACCAATTGTCAGGCATCAATAGTGGTAAGTGTATCTGGGATGTATAATTATACTACCAATACCGTTATATTTCAGTTCAGGACACATTGGGACACGATATTCTTAGAACTGAGCATGGGTACTGTGAGATATAAGAAATAACTTGAAGTGGCCGATTTTGTAACTTAGTTACTGCCTCCGGACACTTATTGTGACTGATGGGCGCCAGAGAGGGTCAAGGGAGTCAGGAAATGTGTCTCCATCCACACGAATAAAACCCGAAATAAATGTAACAACAATCTATTTTAAAAATAAATACAGAGATACGGTTTGTCTATAATTCTATAGTTGTGACAAAGAACAAATGCAATAAAATACTTTTTCAGTTCAAAGTCCTATCTTTCGTATACCGTAAGCACTAGGCATGGAATTATCGAAATACTGCAAGCACTAGACATTGAATTTAAAGGAAAGCACAAATACTACGTGGGTAGGCTGAAAACTAATGCACACATGCTTGTAGAGCGCGAACGAAATGACCTTGAAAAGCGCGCCAGGTGGCTTGTTGAAGTAACATTCCCCCTCAAAACGCATACAGAGTTTTGAAGTCGTTGCGTTCATCCTGTTAATTTCGAGATGCGGAAGGAGCGGAAGTATGGAGGCGTGTTCCAGTACTATGTCAACGCGAGTTAAGCAGCGTGCTGTTATCGAATTTTTAACTGCTGAAAAAGTGTCTTCTACTGAGATTCATCGTCGTTGAAAGGTTACTTATGGTGTCGTTGTTGATAGGTCTACTGTAAATCGATGGGTAATAAATTTTTGAGGTTGCGATCCTGGAAGAATCCATAATTGTTGATGAAACGCGCAGAAGACGTTACCAATGCCTTACATAATAAACATCGCAAACTCGTCGACGATCTGATTAAAAATGACCGACGAATCACTCAAAAGCGTATTGTAAAGCATATTGGAATATCCTAGGAACGTGTTAGTTTCATTATTGAACAATTGGGATACCGTAAAGTCTGTGCACGATGGGTACCACGCCGTATCACAGGCGAGAATAAACAGCGTCGATTGGAATACTGAGGGCAACTTTTGCAGCACTACCGTAACGAAGATGACAACTTTTTTTGAGTATTTTACGAAGGACTAGACATGGGTCCAACATTACGACCCAGAAGAGAAAAGACAGATCGCTGAATATCCAGATCCGTTTTCTCCTCAGGCGAAAGAGTTCAAAACATAACCATCCGCAAAAAAACTTATTTTGACTGTGTTTTGGGATGCTCACCCAGTTTATGTGACAGATTTTCTGGAACGAGGGGCAACGATAAATTCTTCTCAGTACATACAGGCTCTAAAATACCTGCGACGTCGCGTTTGTTGTGTTACATGACAACGCTCGTCGGTATACCTCGCGCGCAACTGGAGAGGCTGTGCGAAACCTGAAGTTTGAATCGATTCCACACTCTCCTTATTCCCCCGATCTTGCGCCTTGAGATATTTTTATTTTTTCCTCTACTCGAGAAAGATCTCAAAGGTAATCTTTACTCCTCGGACGATGAGGTGAAGGCAGATGTCAAGCCCCGGATTCGAGAAAAGTCGGAAGAATGTTTCAGTGGCGGAATGAAAAAACTTGTTACGTGTTGGGAGAAATGTGTTAGACTTAACAGTGACTATTTCGAAAAATAAATATATGACTTCGAAACTTAAGAATTGTACTTTAATGTACTTTTGACCCGATCTTGCTATGTGTTTTTGTTCGCGCCCTACAATTAGGTATTGTAAAGTATTTATCTGAAAGTCACCGTTTGGAAAGGGTAGCGTTTCGTGAAAAAAATTCGCTTTGTGGAATCTGTTCGATACTTAGGAACGCCATGGATGACGTTATAGGACGTTACAGACACTATTTCCGACTATTCTCGATGGAGCAAGAGAAAGAAATAATACATTTAGGTGGATGTCGTCAATAGACTCCAATTTCCAACCTGGTATGTAATAAATCTTTTACCTTAACCTACTGGAGCAGTGCTCATAATGACATGTCTATTTTGGTCATGTGTTCTAATTTTGGCTCAAACCATTTGTATAATATGGCAGGTTGAGATGAGAATCTGTGGTCCTCAGATTGAAATTGTATGTATTGATGTGAATCACTGGATACTATTTGGACGTGTTGCATCTTGGTGCGCATCGGTAAGATAAAATTTATTTGTGAAAGCTATCATGATTGAATTGTGTACAGTATTTTTTCAATGAATTTGAGAAGTATCGTCCTATTTTTTACAGTCGCTAATCTCATTGAACCCACCAGTTTTGTACGCGAAAAACAATGTACACGTGTTTCTCTATATTAATTAAAGACTGCGCTAAGAGTGTCTTACGGATTGTATCAGAGAAAGGGCATTATAACTTGTATTCCTGAAATATGAAGAATGTGAGGAGTAGTTACCATTTGTAAATACATTAATGAAATTTCTACGTTTTGCCATGGAAACCAATTTATTTGTTTCATAACATGTTTTCGACGGCATTGGTCATCATAATCAGTAAGTTCACTACACTCATCTCCGAACACATACACCATGGGAAAACAATACAAACAAATCACATTTCGCTACACATCTCACACAAACCGGATACACATTGAACATTGACAACAACGTCATCATTTTAGAAATAGAAAAAAGATTTTGGCACAGGGTAAAATTATAACAGTTACATATTTAAACAATTCATGACAAAACCATGTTTTAAATCAACAAATTGATTTTTTCCCTCTCCATTGATTTCCTTAGCAATATACAGTACTTTGGCAACATAGTTTTTCCTCGAAATCAATTCTTTATCTCTCGCCCTTAACCCCGCCCCCAGCCGCTCATGTATAATAATAGAACCCGTTGCATTTTCCTGCCAGAAATGTCCAACATTCAGGTAAGCGGTTCAACACGTTGTTTCCTTAAACTTTTCCACATTCAGAAAACTTATATTTTTTAAAGTTCTAATATTTATTTAGTTATCCTCATTCATTAAATGGATATAAATAATATTGTATAAAAAATTATCGTCTTAATTTCAATTCTGTTATTTTATTAGTACATCTTTTGTAATTTCTTGTAGATTCATGGATGAAGACGGCCATGCCGTCGAAAACATGTTATGGCACTAATAAATTGGTTACCACAGCAAAACGTGGAAATTTCATTAATGTATTCCTGAAATAGTCGGGAATGTTACGACAAAATTCAGGAATAAAATGTCAGGTTAAAATAAGGGCAAATTGTACAGTTTTTCAACACATTTTTTGGAAGTGCACCAAAAAATTAACTATTAAGGTAAAAAGTGTATATAACGGTAGTGTTAATTACGAGACCCTATTAATGATAGAAACGTATTGTCTATTTCTTTTGATCCAATGGAAATTGTGTTAAGAGGGACAATTCGTTAACAGGGTAATTTACATTGGTTATACGAGTATATCATTCTGAAGTGGGTAATTTCCAAAATGCATATGTTACATATTACATGTCAATATTTCGGTCACATTTTGGTGAGCAGAAAATAGGTTGTTAAATTATATAACTATTTGACTATTACATTAAAGCACGTACATTTTGTAATGAGTTATTCCTCAAATCAGGTCTTTTAAATCTCGAGTTATTTTGACAAAAGAAAATATATAGACACGGCTACGAAATTTGCGTGTGACATACCTTGAGCAATATTAAGGTTTTGAAAATGATTTCAAAATTAATATAAAAATTTCAATTAATATAATCGGAGTAATATAAGAAAAAAACCTCTCTAGTAACTATACACCGTCCAATGACAGAAGAACTACAACAGCCAGCATAGTTTACTCAAGTTTTGTATATTTCCAAAAATTATCTATACTAAGTGAACACAACAGCATTTCATTTTAAATGTCCACGGCTAAATAAATCAATCATAAAAACATTTCATTCACCCATGAACAGAAATATGTCCAAAATGTTCTTCCAAAAACTCAGTTAATTCAACTAGCTCTATTCACTCATATAAATTCCTTAGCAAACAGTCATTCAAAAATATTTACTCTTAAAAAGTAACCATTACATAGACACATAAACACACGAAACTACAACTCATTTGGAACCATGATGAAAAATTATTGTTTGTTAGATCACTCTTTATTTTTGTTTACTAATCTTAATATCTTGAGACCAGACACTTAAAAGTTCGTAAGACAGTTTCAAACGTACAGATTCGCCTAGTTTTTAACACAATATATTACTCACACTCAAGGAAACCATTCTTATTTTACAATCATTAAATATCATCGCAACAGGTGGACAATCCAAGTGTCATTGGATAGAGGATCAAACAGCGAAGAAAGTATCATGCCTCAAATTGGACAAGAAGGGTTATATTAGGAATGTTGTTTATAGGCAGGTGTAAACACGTGAGACGAAGGGGAGACATTACAAGAGGAGTGAGAAGGGGAAAGTGGACAGGACAGTGAGATCAGCTCTTGCACAGGGAAAAGAGGGAAGCGGAATAATTTCCGAGTGAATTACGAAAAGGTAGTAAATATATTGAGGGACGAAAATAAACGAAGGATTGCGGGAAGTTCAACACAAAAGTTACGAGAGGCAGCGGATCGGACGAAGGAAGAATAGAAGAATTGGGAGGAAAAATTATTGAAGAATTGGGAGGAGGAAGTTAACGAAACAGAATTGGAGATGGAACGCCGATTCCATATTAGAATAGAAGAAATATTAAATGCAAAAATGGAAAATACTCTACTGGGACATTCGGAGGGCTTTTTGTATGTGTTAAGGGTGCTATGTTTCTCTTTCGATATGTAGAGAACACACAACAGAAGATGTAACAAAGAATACCACGCAATTAGAGGCACTGATGCGGCAGGGACATGGCAGAAGGGGAAGTAGGAAACAAGGTGGAGACAGTAAAAGAACACGTAAAGAACCTCACAACCAAACTGAAGGAATGTCAAAAAGGCTTAGGGAAAATAATACTAGAAAAGGAGATTTATGCGGAGACAACAAGGTCAAGAAAAACAACGCTATACGGAAGAGGAAAGGGGATTGTAATAGTGGAACAAAAAGGAGAGTGCACAACTGAGCAGGATTTGGAAAAATCTAAATTTTGACTCTAAGAGGAAAAATATTTTGTTAAATGTGACGACAAAACAGATGACATGGGACAAAAAACTTAATTTCCGTAAAAAGGTGCTAAATGCAGACAAAGAAGTAGAAAGACTACGGAAAGTAGTGAAGGACTCACGTTTGCTAACATGGTTGGACTCATTTAGACGTCGCCCTATGTTGGTGGTGAGAGACGTAGAAAACATAAGAAAATGAAAGAGTATCCTGGAACTTATAATCACATCGTGTAGATGAATATGTGATATCACCGCTGCTACCAATGTTACTCTGAGCTGTGCCATCTGATCAGAGCATTTACGGAGCAAATGGAGAGGTTTTGAGTGTTCTTGACGAGATAGGTGTACCAAGAAAATTAGTCAAGAGTTCTTGCTTCGTATTTGAAGAAGGAAATACAATTTTATAAATTGACGGGGAAAAGTTATTAGTAAAAAATACAGATGTGAGTCCTCAGGGATCCAGCTCTTCACCGTTATTGTGGAATATATTTAGAGACGACAAATTACGGAAATTCAGTGGCCGAGGCATACATACTACTGCGTATGCCGATGATGTCAGCATGACTATGTTTGGGAGTTCAAGAGACGAAATAGAAAAGAAGGGACCGGAAGCATTGACTTATGTGCGAAAGAGTTGAAGTAAAACGGTCATGAATAGTCATCGGGAAAAACAAGTGCATTGTTTTTTGGGAAGGCATCCGTGAAAAGATGAAACCCAATGGTAAATGTAGAGGAAAAATCTATTCAATTAGTGCGAAAACATAAATATTTAGTACTAATAATAGATGACAGACTGAACTTTACGAAACACATACGGTACGTGACTGGCGAAATAAGAAACTTTACTACATCCTGCTTCAAATATAATTCATAAAACAAATTTGTCAATACAAGAACTTCTGTGATTATACAAAGGAGGTCTCCATCCAATAATTGGGTGCGCAGCAAGAGTATGACAAACAAAAATTAAAAATATAAACATAGAAGGAAGACTACTCTCGGCGCAACGGATTACTGAGGTTAGGAGGATGATGATACAAGCCCCTTGCAACACTAAGCATCGAAATACTGATGGGGTTACCACAAGTAGACATCCACTTACATAAATTACGACTGAGATACTGGTTGAGGAGGACAAAAACAGCGACAACTGACGATACAAGAATAGACAAAAAGGAAAAACGATCGAAAGGAAAATTAACAAAGGTTTTACTGAATGCATGGCAAATACGATGGATAAAAGGAACGAAGGGAAGAGCTTTATATGACGTGACACATGCAAACAAGAAATGGTTTAAAGCGAACAGAGAAGTAATAGAAATACTAACAGGTCACAGAAAATTTGGAAAGTATTTGTATGCGGTGGGAAGAACTTAATGAGAAAAGTGTATCAGTGGGAATGGAGTGGAAGACAAGAGACCATATATTATGAACATGTAAGATTAAAGACGATGAACGAAGATATTTAAGAATACAAATGATACGAGGAGTTCCGAAGATAGAAAATGACGCAACCTAACAAATACAAAAACAAGATACATAATATTTGAAGATAGTGTAAGTAGGATGTGTGCGTTGCGAAATATAATAAAGGAAGATAATTAAAAGGGTACACAAAAAGGCAGTTGACTATATCCACATCTCCGTGGTGGAGATGGGTACAGCGCCATGGCCAAGGAAATATAGTCACGTGGGTGACTAAAAATTGTTGATTTTATTTCAATGTTAAATATTATCTGTACAATAACAGTGAAATACCGATAAAAAATGCAGGTACATCGGATCATGAACATACCAAAATCAGCTTCAGGGATAGGAAAGCAACAACAAGGACTCATGATCCTCTCGGACAGCGTCGTGGAGACAAGAAGTGAGAGGAGAGGCCATGTTCTTAATTCAGAGTTACTTCAGTACATGTATTATAGTGACCCACTGCTCGACGCCAGCGAAGTACAGTGCGTAATTTCGCCCATCTAGGTGACCGAAATTCATTTCTCCGATTCTACTCGATGGATTGCAACGAAATTTCGAACATATATTCTTTTAAGTGTTCTCATTTCATCCGTTATGCTCTTTCAGAATGAAACTGTTTTTTCCTTTAATATACAACATCGTAAATTCAGTATTGAAAATATTTTAAACGCTTTGCCATAACACACCGAGACGTTCATAATAATTTATATTAAGTTACGAGGTGAAAAGAAACACAAGCATGTCATAAATCACCACACACAACATTTAATTAACATCTGAGAAACTATTGAAAATGTTAAAGGAGCGAGTGCACAGTGCCTGAGTCAACGACATTCCATCCTTAGAATGTTCGCCACACACGCATCCTTCCACAAAGTCAATACTCATCGTTCACTCCTGCCGGACCAAACACTTCAATACCCCCATTAGGATCTGGGTTAACGATCGCCAAGGTCACTGGTAAACTCCTTTTTTATTAAATGGCATCTCACTCTATAAAACTAATAGACTCAAAAGCAGTATCATTTTAAAATACTTGTGAAAAACGTCAGCATTTAACATATAAGTGAATAAATTGTTTATAATTTAAAGCAATACATAATTGAAGATAACATCTTATTCCCTAAACACATAACTATATAAAAATAACAATAACGATCATTAAAAATGAGATATTTCACGCCAAAAAGAATATACCACTACTGATTATTTTATGCTATTAATTAAACTGTTGCTATAATAAAATTATTGACATCTTAAATTACTACACAAAATAAAATTAAAGTGAAACACAAATGAAATACTCACATGGAAAATATAACTGATTTTAAAACAACTTTACAAATATAATGATACACTATCGATAAGGACTTTCTCTTCTAATTGTTTGTTTCTGTAATATCAATCTTTCAATAAATTTAGAACTTCTTTTGGTACTTTATGGGGTTTGGGTTTGTGAGATTTTCATAGGCTCGTTATGTACGGATCAGACGATACTAAGTCTGCGCAAAAGATCCAAGTTTGTGTTCTCCATTGAATATTTTCTTGTAAAGTGTTCCCTGAAGTATCGATTGTCCTTGTTTCTTGCTTCCTGTGTGTCTTCTGAGAGTTGTCCAATTTACAGGACGCAGAAATCGATTATTTCATTCGAATGAATGAGAATTGTCTTCATCACTTCTTATTGCCCATTTCCTGACATCTAACTTGTAAGCGATATGCAGGAAACACTTGAATACACGTATCCATGCATGTAATGGTGATACTCCGTAAGAAAGTGAAGCTGAATCCACCTCCCTGTCTTTCCATTGCTGTTGAGAGCTATTCATTTCCTTGGGAAGAGCACCACACATATACTCGTATATAACATCTGAGTGGATCGATATTTTGAAAGTGCGATACAAATCTTGCCGTCTACCATTGTGAAATGTACGTTGTGTTTGATGTGAATCGTCTGGTTATTTTATAATTGGACTGTTGTGGAATCTAAATGATAAATTTGTTTACGAATAATTTCCACTTCTTCTGTAATTAAATCTCATGTTTCTTTCGCTAATCTTAATTTAATCGGTCTACAATACCGGGTAGAGGAAGGTCGTGAATTATTCCAGATGATACATTTTCTGTCTGGAGAAACTTCAGTATTAGTTGAAGTGGTGCAAACGAAGTACTGAATAAACTTTCGTCTGATGAAAAAGCATCGCTTGAAAATTTATGTTTGTACCGACTCTGGTCTCTGCTGCCGTCACAACTTCACTTATAAATTAAAACGCAGGACAAATCATCGTCAACTATGTTGTTAAACACTTCCTCTTGTACGTGAAGGAGTCAGATGCTGTATGATCCAATAAATCTTGATCCTTAATTTCCATGGATATCTCAGAAATACGTATGCTCTCTTCTGATGGATAACATCTTTCCTTCGCCGCTTTCACTAAATAATATGGAGGAGATATTTTGCTATTGTCTTTGGTATTCTCCCGAATGCCTTTGTATTGGTTCACACTTAATTTTATATCCATTATCATGACGAGGGCTTCGTCAGATGTCATACTTTTAGGGGTTTCGAGGGATGCTTCTCGCGCTTTTCTTAATTTTGTAGCTCTTTGAGGAGGTGCAAAAAAAGTTCTTCCACTATATTTGCTGCATCCTTCTTCTTTAACGCTCGTAGATTCCCTTGAGTGGCAGCTACTAATTCTTCAGTGCTTATAGGTTGTGCTATCTCCTTAGATTTTCGTCGATTGACAGTAGCACTACTTTCTTGAAATAATTTACGTGGCCGTCCTCTTTTTAAGACTGGAGGGGAAGCACAACTTGAAGATGGCATTGCAAGAGAAACCTTCTCCGCAAACTCCACGTTCTTGTTTAACCACACTGAGTTGGACTGCTAAAAATCTTATTTAATTTCTGCCATACTTGTTCCACCGCGCCCGTATTTTGAGCACATTATGCTGATGTTCGTAGAAATTGACTTACGTATATCATTACGACAATCTTCTAGCCTAAATTAAGATATTACATAGCTGGTTATGTGCTAAGTTCTGTCTTCAGTGATATCTCCGCGTCGAAAATCGTCGTCCTACTGATAGGATGCATCGTGACAGAAAAAATGGAGTTGTTCTTAATTTCGCAAACGGTCGCAGAAAAAGTAAGTAATGACAGTTGAAGAGATAGTTTAGAAATATTTGTCTACTGGTTTCACGGCGGAAACGCGTGTTTATGGTTTTGTACATCTCTATAAAGATGAAATATATAAGCAAATTTTTATTTTTACTGTGTATTTTGTTTTGCTTTTTGGTACGTAATCCACCACTTATATGTTAATATTAATACATACATTCAATAGCACTTACCTTTTACTGCAAAAAATGAAAAAAATATCGAAGAAAAGACTTCAGTGAACGTTTTAGAACGATCCGTAGCGAACGCAAAGAATAGCTAGATTAATAGGACGTGAGGCGGTTGGACGAAGGGTCATTTCGGAGCTCTGTATATACAAGATAAATTAAAGGGTCGGTCAAGAGGCACTGATCTAGTATGTCCCAGACATTGAAGAAAGCGGAGGTACCAACTTTATGTCTCGATTCGAAAGTTGGTAAAAGTGATTTTCAGTCGCCTAGATGGACAAAATTACACCCTGTGCGACGGTGCGATGTAGTTTCGGAAACGTATAAAGAAGCAACACGAACCATTCTGATCAAGTGCGATCTGAGCTTCCACCAAACACCAATGCACGATCGTTCAAAACCTCCCAAGAAGCGCCAATGACCTGTTTCGACAATCGCAGCCCGCTCTGCCGTAACACTATTCCGACCCACTGAGGAACAAAAATGAAAACCCCTCTTTATATCATCATCTCCGGATTACTCCCGCCTAGTCTCGTTCATTATGGCGTTACGTCTAGGGCCACAGCTATGAGAAATGTATAACTGATAATATTTTTGTGATAATATAAGAGTCGACTATGTAATGTCGGGTATGGGGTTGTGTAATGATCGCGCAGAAATGCAAATAAATAAATAATATAAGGATATAAACCATAGTTCTCAGAGTCTTCTAGATTAATAATACTTCTGATACCGTTATGTAACCGTTCAGACCATATGAGATGCACGACATTCCCAAAGGTGGTATTTAGAAAGAGCGTGACACTACAAATATTCCAAATAGTCGATATTAGGGTTGAAATCCTAGATTTCAGGGATGCGGAGATGAACAGGGACACTTCCGATGTTATGTCAGTGTTGGGTCATCATTGAAGGTCGGGGGAGTGGATGAACCGCCCTAGAACCCTCTTCATGGAGAGGGAAAGGAGTGTCATGTAAAAATAGTAAATCGAAAAAGACGGGTATTTGTGTTAAATTCATTAATTTCAAGACTGCTCAAATGAATAGTGTCATTATGCTGTATAAGTACTAGATCAGAACATATGGGGGTTAAATACCCCTAATTTTCCTAAAGGTGAAATTGTATGCTAGAATGATTTGTTTCCATTCATTTGTTTCTGTCTCAGGCAATTTCATGTTGCTTGCTCAAGACTAGTTTCATCCAAAGATTTATTTATTCCTACGTATTAAAAACCAGTTAGGAAAATTATTATGATCTTCATAGGAAGATTTTAGTTTTTCCTGAGTAAAAGATGTTGGAACAAGAAAAACGTCAGGGCAACGCCGGGTGATCAGCTAGCATTAAATATATCACATTTTAAGAGGAATATGTTCAAATTTAGTATTAATTCAAAAACAATTCCTTACGCTCAATACACCTGGAAATGTAAAATTTATAATAGAAATAGCATCATATCCTCTATGCAGTTCTATCCTCAGCCGTTCACGTGTCGAATAGCTTCATCAAAGTGCCTCAAGGAAGGTCTACTCATCATTCAATCAACTATTAACAATTATGCCTCGAGAGATCGCGCGAATTTTCTTCACACGTTCCTTCAACACTTTGAAGTATTATTTTTCTTTTGTTCGATAACTATATGGACATTTCAAAGTCTGAGGGGCTATCCTTCTCAATACGTTTTCTGGTCGTCGTTACATTCAATCTTTCTGTTTCCCATTCCACACGTTTCTTTGTAGCCCCTTACCAATGGCCACATTGTCTCTGCGTACTGTTCTCATGTCCGTTTCCTGTTTTAAGTACTCTTATGTAAGATATCGACAATAAACACATACCCAATCTGAGCTGCATTGGGAATACTCCACGTTCTAAAAATGTATATTTTTTTCATTTATTTCTTTCGCAACCCGGTACCATATCATTATGACACTACCCGGGTTGTAAACTTCTTCAATAGTATGATCTGCAATTATTTCAACACTATTTAATGTAGTACATGCACCGTTGAAAACTGCGCGCGTAACAAGATCTCCAGCTCCTTGACTCACAGGCGAATTTGAAAATCGTATGAAGGAAAGATACCAAGCTTTTAAGTTATATAAAAGGGAAAAGTTATCTGTATATGAAGTTAAATATAAAAAATCTTCAAAATTCAGTTAATCAATTTGTAAGAAACTCCAAAATTAAGTATTTAAAAAAATTCTTCAATTCAACTTCGGACTCGAAACACATCTGGAAAACACTGCGAGTATTAGGCCTAGTCAAGAGTAATTGCGATAATGTGAATCTTGATTTGAAGTGTGAATAATAATTTCAATCTTAATGATTTGAATGATAACTTTGTGAATAACCTATGCGTATTAGACCCTACTTTAAAAGCGAGTATAATAAATAGCTTGTTGAGTACAGTCTGCATTCCCACGAATAATAAATTGTATTTTGACTCCATCTCTCGCGTTGATGTTCACAAAATAGTTATAGTTCATTAAAATCTAATGCAAATGGATCGGATGACGTTAATGTTAGACAACTAAAGCTCGTTCTTACTGCGGCGCTTCCTTCATTAACCCACATAATGAATTATTCTTTAATGACTAGTACGTTTCCCGAGTCATGTAAATTGGCGTATGTGAGACCTCTACCCAAAACTCCTAGCCCTTCCTCTCTTAGCGATTTCCGCCCCATAAGTATACTTACTACTCTTTCTAAAGTTCTCGAAAAAATAGCAAATAAAGAAATTATGCAGTTTCTTCAAAAAAATCGTTTATTGAATGAATACCAATTTGGTTTTAGAGCTGGCAGGAGCACACAAACCGCGTTGCTTAAAATAACCGAGGACATTCGAAATGCATTGGACGATGGAAGTGTCTCTATTCTTGTACTTCTTGATTTCAGCTTTTGATTCCGTGTATGTTGGTAGCTAAATGTCGGAAACTTGGTTTCTCAGAATTAGCTGCTTCTTGAGTAAACAATGATATTAGATGCCGTAAACAAGTAGTGATAAACAAAAATGAATCATCTGACATAAAAGATTTACATAGCGGTGTTCCTCAGGGATCAATGGAACATTGGACCGTTGTTATTTCTTATATATGCAAATGTCATCTCAATTAACTTACAATTTTGTTCGTATGCTGATGATTTTAAAATGTACGTTAGCGGTAAGAAAACAGAGATAAATAAACTTGTTACGAAAGTAAACCACTGTCTTAGTGTTATTGAAGGCTGATCCATAAAAACGGCGTTAAACTTAATCCTGCCAAATCAAAGCAATTAGTCGGATCGGCTCATTCTAAAAAATTCTTAGAGAGTATCAAGATGTCTCCCATTTTACTAAATAATTCTCCTGTTCAGTGGTACTCAGAAGTTTGAAATCTTGGAGTAATTCTAAACCAAACTCTGAATTGAGATTGCCATATTCAGTATATTAGTACGAAAATATTTTTTTCCTTCCATGTCTTGAAATGTCTACAATTATATCTACCAACCACAATTGTTAGTAGAATCAATTATCTACCCACTTATTGACTATTGTGATGTTCTGTATAATGATCTTAACAATAAATTAGACAAGGAACTCCAGTCCATACAAAATACATGTATTCAATGTATTTTTTATTTTAAAAAATTTGATCATGAACCTCATCATTATGAATATCAAAGGATACTACGAATCAAGCAAAGGCGTTATATGCATTGCCTCACAATGCTGTACAAACTTATTAAAACTCAATACCCAGCTCATCTGGAAAAACAATTCAAATATTTAAATTCTCAAAGATTCCGAAATTCCCTCACTTTGCCAATTTCCAAACACAAGACGATGTACCTGAATAAATCGTTTCACACTGCCATGTCCGGCCGGAGCTTGGAATCAGCTTCCCTTGCGCATCAGACCCTGTTCTTCGGTCGCGTTATTTAAAAAGTCATTGAAGTCCCATATTTACACTTCAAGGTTTGAATGCTTTATAGACGATATGAATAAGGTTATTGAAGCAGTATGTATGTATGTAGATATGTATGTGTGTATGTATATATTTCATGTTGTTTCTTCATAGTTATATTTGAGTCAGGTATCCCTGTTTTGTTTCTTAAAAAAGTTACAATTTCTAATTTTTATTTCTAGCAATAAATATATTATTAAAATTTTTATATCATTAAATGTATCATTGTGTCTGTATTGGAATGTATCACAATAACCTCATTTATAGGAGATATTCAAGTCATTAATCCATTAAGTTTTTACATTTCAGTAGGACACATTGAATTACAAATGTGATATTTTAATGTTAGTGTCAAAACGTAAAATGCATTTCATAGCTATACTACATTGTAACTCTAATACATTGAACATTACATGGAACATTTGATGTAACATTTCTTAGTATTTTTATGTAAATTTTCTTATGTATTTTTTCAATTTGTGTAATTTAGTGGTCTTTAGTTTTAAAATTTTTGAAATATATGTGTTCGGTACTAAGCAGTCATCCTAATTGAGGTTTTTCTGGGTTTCCCCTTCATTACCTAAGGTAAATGCCGGGATGATCCCTTGATTGCTTCCCCAAAGTAAAGTAGAATTTTTCCTCCAATTTTAGTTATAGTTATTCATGTATGTATGTTTTATGTTGCATGAATGTTTTATTATTTTATAATATTGTTTATGTATGTTGTATGTATGCAAATAGTGGCCTAGCGGAAGAGCAGACCTGATGACCTGAGCCTCGCCACAGAACAAAGTCATTAATTATTATTATTGTTTATTTTTATTTAGTTCTCTCAACTTGTGTTGGTTTTTCTCTCAGCAGTGCATTATTGAATCACGCTCTGCTGGGAGGAAGAAACTATTTCAGGTCCAAGAACTTTCTGGTAATGTAGGCTAAGGACAGAAGGACGCTGTGTTGCAAACTACTTATTATATTGGTGTTGATTTTGAGTTTTTTAATGGAGTCGACCAGGGATTGGGGTACTAGTCCTAGGGTAGATAAAATGATAGGCACTATGATCACTTCTTGAACATTCCAGAGCTTTTTTACTTCAAAGGCTAGTTATTGGTATTTTGATATTTTGTCGTTCTTCGTTTTTTTCTAGATTGTTGTTATTTACGACAGCAAAATCGATGAGATACACTTTTGATTCTTTTCTTTTCCAAAGGATGACATCAGGACTGTTGTGAATTGTTGTTCGGTCAGTGAGAATGCTTTTGTCCCAGTACAAAGTATTTGCTTTCAAATCGTCTTGCAGGACTGGTTGAGGTTTGTACAGATGGTCTGGTGGTATGGGGTTCTTAATGAAGTTCAGTGATTTTACAATTTCCAGGTGTATTATTTTTCCCATGTTATCGTGTCTAGTTTTGTAATCATTTTGGGCCAACTGTGTGCAACCACCAATGATATGCTCTAGAATTTCTTTGGTTTGGTTACATCGGCGACATGAATCTGTAATTCTGATTTCTTTCAGGATTATTTTCCTGTAGTTTCTGGTTGGTGTGATTCCGTCTTGCATCGATACTATGAAGCCTTCTGTTTCTGGGAATAATTTGCCGTTCATTAACCACTTAACTGATTCTACTTTATTTATTTTGCTGTTGGTCAGTTGGTTGGGGTAGTTCCCATGTATTGGTTTATCTTGCCAGGTTGTCATTCTATTTTTTTGTATTGGTTGGGGTAGAGGCTCATTCAGGTGACAGGGTGTATAGTTTTTATCACTGGTTGTAATTGCTTGGTGTAGTGATGAGGTATACGCTTTGTTCCGGAAAAACTTATTGAGGATATATTTTTGTCTTTCATGGAGGTCTTGGATTGGTATGATGCCTCTTCCGCCCTGGTTACGTGAGATGAACATTCGTTCTAATGCTGATTTAGGATGGTGTTTGTTGTTGCTTGTCATCGTGGTTTTGATTTTCCTCTCTAAATTTTCCTGATCTGTAGTTGACCATTTTACTACCCCAAATGAGTAGGATAGTATGGGGATGACTAATGAGTTTATTGCTTTCGTCAGGTTACGTGAATTCAAATGAGTTTTTGTTGTTATTTCTATCCTTCTCATGAATTCTTTAGTGATGTGTTCTTTGACTATTGTGTGTTCTATTCTATTTGTTTGCATCACACCCAAGTATTTGTACAGTTCATTAGGTTCTAGTTGTTCTATATCTTGGTCTTTTACTGTAGTGTATGGTGTTATCTCTGTAACTTTACCACGAACGAGGTTTTGTAATTTACATTTATCTATTCCAAATTTCATTCTGATGTCGTTGCTGAATTGTTCTATAATTTGATCTTTTTCAGGTTTTCTGCATTTCTTGCATAAATTTTGATGTCATCCATGTACATTAAATGTGTGACACAGCATTCGACTTTTCTGTTTTTGATATTAAATCCTAAACTCTTCCCTTGTTGTTTGAGGATAGTGGATAAAGGGTTTAGAGCTAAGCAAAAGAGTAATCCACTGATTGAATCCCCTTGAAATATTCCTCTCTTGATGCGTATTTTGTTTTCAGTTGTATTAGGGGCCTTGCTGATGGTTTGGTTGCTTTCTCCGCTTCTACTTCTGTTGCTGGAAAGGATGAGTCTGGTGCTCCATTTTGTCATAGTGTTTTCGAAAAACTTTGTTACCACTGGGTGGATTTTGTATAGGTGTAATGTGTAAAGGAGCCAACTGTGAGGAATCATATCGTACGCCTTTCTGTAGTCTATGTATCCTGTAGCTATATTTCGTTGTTTCTGGATAGCAAGATTTATCACGACTTCATCTATTAAAAGTTGTTCTTTACATCCCATTGAGTTGGGTCGGCTTCCTTACTGCTCTTCTGCAATTATTATTATTATTATAGCTGCTTATCTAAGATTGTGTTATTCATATTTATTTTTTTCATCCGTTGCAATGATGTTTCATTCTTGTTCCCGAATCACTTTCCTAATATGTAAAATTTTCGTTATTATATTTTATGTAATTATATTAAGTCTTGGAAATATTCTTCCGTTTTTAATATGTTCTTCCAAGTTCCTTTTGGATCGATTCCAACTTTCTTTAGTAATGTAATCCATTCTCCTCGTTCTTCGGCATTATATTCACAATCAAATAAAACATGCCAAACATCTTCTCCTTTTCTGCATGTACATTCTGGGGTGTCTATCAAATTGAATCGGTGCAGATATTTGGCGAAATCTCCATGCCCTGTAATTTCTTCTAATAATCTTCTGTTTGGTACAAACCATTTATTATTTGATCATTCACATTGTCCTTTGTTTCAACGGTGACGGAAGTAGACCTGTCTGTTTGAGTTATCTAGATGAACTTTTCTATTCGCTGAACAATATGAGTTGTACATAGTTGCTCTGAACTCAAGTTCAGAAGTCAGAAGATGTGCGTAAACGGTCTTTTTGATTGACTGGTTGTTTGTACTTATATTATAATATTATTCCTAGAGTTTAGTTCCTAGGCTATGAATTTATATCTTGTGAAAGTAACCACCAGACGTGAGAAACCTAGAAAACATCATAAAACAGATATTTGATCGTCTATTCCTAGTATGAATACGCCACCTAGGCTGAAGTGTGTATGGCAGCAGCGTCCACTACAACTGCAACGCTAAAGGCAAAGAGAAGTTGGCTGAGTGCCCGAATCGATGCCTTCTACCCGCAAACTCACTCTGGCGTTCGCCAATGTTCCATTATTTTCGCCTCTTTACTTCGCAGTCGCTTATTCTAGCACTCTATTTGAACAATCCATTGTGACTCAAATGTTTTGAAGAGCACTACAATATTTGCATTACACCTCAAAATTATATCATACGCGAAATATAGCGAAAAATAAATATTCATCGATGATGTTATGTTCATGGCAACCTAAGTTCAAATTAACAGTTCCCCTATGAAACATGTTTGATCGGGTCATTTTATAGTTATCGAAGCGTGCGCTAGCAGGCGTTGCAAAGATATGCATGACAGGTAGCCCACACACTTATATACACGAATTCTTCGTTGACCGATTTCACTATATTTTCCTTGTTCTCATTTGATTTGCATTTCAGTAATCATTAGAAGATAGATTTTAATGGGATGATGCTCCTCCTGCACATTGATTCTACCGTAATTGTGTTGTTAGATTAAATGAATCAATTATTGTTACAATAATTCGCATAACAAAACACCTTCAAAGATTTTGTGAACACGTATACTTAAAACTTCAATATCTGATATCATTCTAGTCATGTTGCATGTTTGAGATAGCTAATAACATATATTTGCCACCTTATACTTAAAAAATGATAATTTCCACGTCTATTGGAAATATAATAATAATTGAGATTATTGCTGAAAAATATAATGTAAGAAGTTTAAAAAGAGCTTTTCATTACCAACAAGATACTATATTTACTGCGCATGCATTTTGAATCTAAAGTAATGAAAAAGTTCTTTTCGCATACATCTATTAGATATTTCAGCAAAATACCCGACGTTCCTCGACTTTACATGGTGGTTTGACAAGTAATTATAAAAACAAACAAATATCTTTGTTAGATATTACTAAAATTTACCAGAACAAATTAAGCAGTTTTCTATCTCAATTTCTCTAAACCATTCATTCAATGGTAACTGAAATTTTAAACTGATAAGTATTGGTGTCTTTGGAAAGTTATTTCGTTGTGACGATCATTCCATGTAAAAATAACCAGGATCTGGATCTTCATATCTCATTAGATATTGTTTTAACTTTATTAGACGTTATTGGAAGTATTTGCATTATATGAAAACTACAAAATTTTAGATCTTTCTGGCCGTCTGTTTATTAGTTATTTTTCTTTAAAACTGAAAATTCACCAAATTTCTGTTTCGATTTGAAATCGTTGTTTTCCATAACTATTTGACTTAGTTGAAATTTGTGCCCTTTTCTTTAGATTTGTATAAACTTTAATATGTAAAATCTTTATTATGTAAAATCATATAAAATGTTTCTTTATGTAATCCAGAAATAATTTTTAATATCTCTAAAACGAATTTTTAATTTTATTTTAGTAAAAGATATATTGTATTCAAAACCTTTTGCAAGCAAACATACCAAATATGAAGATTTTTTTGTTTATGGTCTTACGGCGAGGTTCAGGTCATAAGGTCTGCTCTTCAATCTAACAGTGACTTCAGAGAGGAAATTGGGGAGGAGAGATGTTGGGTTGTCAGAGAACGTATAGTACCGAACCAGCTTTTATCTGGAATAGGTGAGGGAAACTCCAGCTAAAAACGTCACTGTAACATCACACCACAAACCCTGGTGCGATGTTAGTATTTTTTGGTAGAAGCGGGATTCACATAAATACCACAATCCCTATGGTATTTTTTGTCGCTGCCACCAGCCCAGTTTCCCGGGCAATCAAACACACGTGTAATAACAATAAATAATTATTTAATACAATTTAAATAGAAATCTGAATTTACAAACGGAGACAAACTCCCAAAATCATTAATACATATAAAAATCTGTTATTACACAAGTAATGCTATCGAAAAGCATTAATTACACGTAGATAAATTTAGTTGAAGACAACTAAATAGTAATAACCCTCTAGGTTATATGAACAAAATTACAAGTTGAACTGTTACACGTTACGTCACTCCTAACTAGTAATCAGTTTATCTAGACTACCGCAGCAGCCTCATGATTCATCGAGTCTCTGCGACCGATGTTAGCCAGGTCACATCTCCCGTAACTTGCGGACCTCTACTCCCACGTAAAAAGTCTTCACTCCTCCCAATATATACAGAAGAGGAAGTCACATGATCAGCAAATAACCACTTCTTCGCTACCACACCGTGCCATCCCATCCTCTTGGGCACCCCTCGGCATTCCTGGGAATGCATTGATCTCCTCGCGAGGTGCCTCTGCCGGTTCACGCCAGGTGTTGATAGCCCTTTCACTTAAGTATGTCATTGTTCATACATTCGGCAAAGTACTTCACACGCAACGTCTTAACATTCTCCTTTTCAGCAACATTCCATACCAAAGGAGAGGTGCGCGTAGTCACAGTTTCCGACCGCCTTCGTCGCCGAGCAAAATGTCTTTGCTTTCTGTATTGCAGGAAACGAGTCAGACAATTGCACCTTACAGGGAAAGGCTTAACTTTGTGTCCCAAGTCCGTTGTCCTTCCGACTTAGTGGCTTCCGGCTAAATTCCGTAAACTTCTTAACAGTGTCCGACTAGTGAAATGTGTAAAGATATTAATAACTCACAAATAGATAGAATGTCTTGGCGCTGACGTTACAGTCACCAAATTCGGCCGAGCAGTGTTTGAACCCTAGCTCTATCGTGGAGGAAAGAACGCTACCTCTAGATGACAGGTGGATGATTGGAAGAGAATGATTGACAGGCGGATGATTGAATGAAATTGCAGATAATTTTTCAAAAAAATGTATTGTTTATAAACATATACATACTTACAAGAACACCATCGTGGAAATATTAAACAAAACTCTGACAAATTTTATACATTTTCTTAGTCACTAACATACATAAATATAATTATATAGTTAACTCAAGAGACTTCAGAAATGAGTACACAAGGTCTAAATAGGTACTTTGAGCAGATCCTCTATATTAGCTTGTTTTAATAACAATATTTTTAGTTTTTTTTCAAAGAGTTTGATATTTTTACTATTTTTTATATCAGGTGATAAAAAGTTGTAGCATTTTGGCCCTAAGAATACAAAACTTGTTCTGAAAATGGTTTTATATAGCTTAGGTCGTACTAGTTGCCCTTGAATAGCTGCTCGGGTTCTGTTGTAATCTGTCCGAATGTCTATTTCCGCTCCTTAAATAAAACAGTTTGAGGACCTTGTAAACAAACAAATGTTTCAGTGACAAAATGTTAAGTTCAGTGGAAAGTGGAAAGGTTGATTCTCTTTTCGGTTTTCTTGTTATTAAACGTATATAATGGTTTTGTGTGCTGGAGAGGTTTTTTTGTGGGACTTTACGACTCGTCGATACCGAGGTCATTAGAGCTCTAAAAACTTGTACAGGTAGGGAAAATGCAGTTACGCACTAGGGAGAGCCAACATGACTCTCCCCGCGTGTGGGACTCGCCGAATGACTCATCCATAAGCATTAAAAACCCTCCTGAATTACAAACTCAAATATCTACATATCGCAAAACATTACATACATCATTATAAGAAAAGGAAGAAAGGGGAAAATGAAAGATACCCTTGCGTCGGGACCGAAAAGAGCAAGAGGTGACCAAAAAAAGTCAGGAAAGAGAAAGGAAGGAGCCTTCAACAAGTATGTGACGGAAAGTGGTGTATGTTTTTAGTGGCTGTTCTCCATATCATAAGCTAATCTTGAGTTTATCAAGGCAAAATACAAAACGTAAAAATTCAGGATTTAAAAAATTTCTTAAAAAGTAAAATTTCATGATTTTATCTTAATTCTCTATCCAAAGCGGTTACATAGTTTTTCCAACTTATTTTGTCATCAATTTGGATTCCTAGGTATTTGATTCTATTTACTTGGTCAATTTTCGGACAGTCGCATTTGAAATCTCCGTTACAATGGATTATATGAAATGTTAAAGGGGTTTCAAAACGATATCCTTTTAAGTCAAAATTAATGTATTCTATCCTCCTTCTTGTTTTCGACCACAGAATTCATCTTGGGTTATGGTTATCTGCACTGTATTGTCTTAGCTGTTCGTGGTTTTCAGATAATGTCTATGTATTAGTATGTAAATGTATATATACTGTATGTATTTATCTTTGTATGTCCTGTCCATACTATGTTGGAATGTTTAAATTTGTTTTACTAGTAGGAATGTTGAAGAATGAATCTGGAGTGAAATATTACAAGTCCTGATGAAATTACGAAATGTATCGAACATTGTCGTGTAACATTGAATGCACTTTTACATTAGTACCGTTTAAGATTCTTAAGACATTAAATTTAATGTACATTCACATTCTTTCATGTCAGATTTCAGAACATTCAATTGAATGTACATAAGTACAGTAAAAGTACATTAAAGTTACATTAAGTTAACAGTGTACCAAAAATTTCGGTCATCCTACTGTTGCCTTCTTCAAGGCATGTCAGAGTCGCGCAGATCTAAGTTGCTGCCGTACTACTTTGCTTTATAATAAAAAAACATTGTTATTAAATATTGTTAATACCAGGGGTTTCTTAAATATTGTTAATAATGTTACAACGAATAAAAAACGTTTTGTAATGACACAAGTGATTAACCCAATCCTATTAACTCTGAAATGAGGCGCATGACATGATGGAAAATAAAATTACACAATGTTACCTGTGCAACACAAATCTTAATGGTTGTAGTAACTTCCGCATATTCTTTAGAATGAACACAATATTTCCAGTAGGACGATAATATAACAGTAAATCTGACATATTTAATGTGAAACCGTAGTTCTAATTAATATTTTCAATGTAGTTGTATTGAGTGACAAATTTTCCTGAGAGTCGCTGTTGCTTTTCCCGGTTTTAAAATTAATCTGAATTTCTTTCAACAAAGTGAAAAAGTTGTTTGAACATATTTTTTGTAACAAAAGTGTACAAGATATTAATATTTCATAACGAACACAGAAAAACGGAACCTAAATAACAGATAATAACACTTTAACTTTGTAACTTGACACCTAGAGAATTGTCATTTCATGGTAAAGTTTTAAAATTTTCACAATATCAAATATCAGCATATGTCTCTCAAAATTAACTGAAAAAAACTGAACTCTACTCGTATCGTACTACTAATCTCATATTCCTAGCTGAAAAACTGTAATTAGATAACAGAGTTCTCGCGTCAAGTTTTTAATTCTTCCTCTATTATTCAATTCGTATTAGGTGTTACAAATTTGGTCAAAACCAGCAACACAGGCAACAAATCTGTGGACTCAACGCTTTTTGATGCAAATGAGTAATATTTCTCGATACTTGAGTTTATGTGGATTGTTTCCTGAAACCTCATAGATTTATTTCGCAATTTACGTCTGTGAGTTAAAAAGAAAGGAGAAGAAGAGGATGAAAGTTGTGTTGATAAATAACAAACCTTAAACCATCAAGAAATCACAGGAACTTTTATACCATAGTTCCTTGCCAGGACAATTTCAAACAGATTTACGTTTGTCTAGTGTCATGTTCTCTCGACTACTCGACTAACTGGGAGATCGATGTCTGCAGTTCGATCCGTGATCGACTGTGACGTCACGCGTTGGAGCGCGGTGCGTGACACAAAGCGTGTTTTCGACTGCAGACGTTCATTGTCATTGACTCGTCCACTTCTCATCTAGCTCTCAAGCAGAAGACTTCTTCCCAAATCGTCCTCAACGAGGCACCAAGTATCTCTCATTAGCCTCATCACAATTAATTGGCTCACGAGACTACTTTATGGCGAAGCAACCACGTTCATCTGCAAGCATGCTTTTGGCTACGAACTACCGATTCTTCAACATCAACTAAACTGATCAATCTTATCATTGACTCAACATCAATCTAGCACATCATACTGTAACGGCTGTACCCCCCAGGGGACTTACATGTAGTAAGTACGTGTTTGGCGAACACGGGGCCGCGAGCTGAGTCTGGCATTGCTCCCACTTACTTGTGCCATGCTCCTTCCTTTCTCTTTTCTGACCTCCCTTGGTAACCTCTTGTTCTTTTCGATCCCGACGCTATTAGGGCTAGGGTATCTTTCATTTTCCTCTTTCCTCTTCTTTTTTTTTTTTAGTAAAGTTTTAATAAAGTTGGANCGGCTGTACAACGAGAATCACATCAACGTCATTCCATCGCTGCAACAAGATTTCACTGAGCACACAAACACATTAATTTTTTTGTCCTTTGAGTTCTTCATTATTTTAGTGGATTATTTTTCTAGTTGAATTCTTATGTTAGTAAATTATTTTGTTGGCACTTCTATCTCTCAACTCCCATGTCATCCACCTGATTTTTTGGTCCCTCAAAATCTCACATCGCAACATCCGATGTACATACCTAAATTCTCCTTCAATTTCTATACAATTAGGTTTTTTATTTTAATAGTATTTACGTAGACAATTTTGTTTAAAATATGAGATTTTAAATATTTCTGTAAGCAATAAAGAAGCAATTCTGAAAAAATATAGAAAAAATTGAATGTGATTACAAAAATAAAAACACCAAACAGAGAAAGTAGATAACATGAGAACACAGATTTTGTCACTCCTCCTTGAGATGTTGGCAGGTGGCGTGAACCATCAGACAAAAACAGCTTTTGAATAACAAGATATAAGCACTAAAAATTTAAATTCAAAAGTTGAAAGAGGTTTCAATGCAATACTATTTAGACAGCTTTTGACGAAATATTCCCTGTCAAAAACAACAAAAACACTGAAAAGGCCAACGAACCAAACACCATCCATTATGGGAGATAATATATGGGCTAAGAATAATAAACAAAAGGCAGATATCTTTGCTGAACATCTAGCAAAAAGATTTATGTCAAATGAAAGTATTCTGATGTTCTTCAAGAAGATAATGCAAATTTAGAAGAAACAGAAATGCCATATGTCCCTTCAAAAGGAGTATCTATAATAAAGAACGATCTGAAATCCAAAATAACACCTGGTTGTAATCTGAGTATTGTAAAAGAATTAAAAAATCTGCCACATAAATGAATATTCATGCTGACTTATTTAATTGATGCAACATTCAAATAAAAAAATCGTCCTCTTTTTGGAAAGTGGCAGAAATTATATTGATCCTAAAACATACTATACCATTAATTGAACCTAAACCATATAGACCCTTCTTACTATTACCTGTTGTATTTAAACTCTTTGAGAAACCGTTATCAAAGAGATTAAGACCAATAATACAAAGAAAGAAATTAATTCCAGACCAATTTGGTTTCAGACAAAAGCACTCTCCTATAGATCAAGTTCACAGAATTACAAATATAATAGAAAGAGCTGTGGAGGAAAAACTGGTTTGATAGTATTGATCATTCTTTATGTAGTCTTGGAGCCTTTAATAAGGTATGGCATGATAGTTTGATACACAAATTAAGTTAATGTTCCACCAGTTAAATTAAATTGAGTAATAATACCCAATAAACCACAGCGAAATACCTTGGTATGCCTCTAGACGCCAAATAGATTTTTTTTTTCATTTTAATTGATTTATGCAACCAGGAAGAAGCACATTAAAGATAAAAGATGTGAACTTGGTCTTAAGTATAGACAATTGAATTGACTTCTGGAACGCAACTCTTCATTGGCCATACATAATAAAGTTTTGTTACAAAAACAAATTTTGAAATCAATTTGTATCTACGGCATTCAGCTGTGGAGTTGTGCTAGAGAAAGTAACATTAAATGTATACAGACTTCACAAAACAGAGTACTACGAAATATGGCGAATGCGTCGTGGTAAATTGTGACCTATACCGAGATCTTGAAATCCCTGATGTTTCCAGAGAAATAAGATTTGCAGCCAGACATGAATTAAGGCTACACGGACCTATAAAAGTGGAGGCTCTCGAGATCCTTGGCACCGAGCGTCTGGTAAGAAGACGTAAACCTTTCGAATTAGAGTAGGATTCTATAGAAAGATTATTGTGTGAATGAACAAATATACTACTAAGATAATGTAGAACTTACCTTGCATTAAGTTGATTCTTGAAGAAATGTCAACAGATGTGAATTGATAAAAGAAAATGGCCAGTTTCTATATGGCATAGGTTAAGAAGGAATAAAAAATATATTCAAAATTAAAATTTTGATGTTTAATTCTTCAAGTACATGTTTTTAAACATTAAATCAATTTAAAAAAATAATTCTAGTAGTAGTTGGCAGACTCATTTGTTTATTCTATTTCATGTAATATTAGGGGTTTAAACCATGAGGTCTACTCTTCCACCTTATATAATTTTGGATAAGGGATTGAAAAGGAGAGATTTTGGATTGCTGACGAGATAGAAGCTGATACTTTTAAATCTGACAAAGTTTAAAAGTGTTTCATGCCAATAGAAACACTATGGTTCCATAAAATATATATATTTTTTTCTATATTGTTTCAGCGTTATTTTTGTTCTCCTTTGGTAAATCAAAAATCTCTACTATAGCTTACCACTAAAACGAAAAACTGATCAGAATTTACTTATAATGCAAGGATTTATAATAATCACATCTGATTGTAAGTTACTCTTCAGCTGTTCAATTCCAGAATAAGAGACGATCTAATTGTGAAAATTTAATATAACTTTGCCTGTTATACGTTAGGTATTGTTAACAATGACTGGGAGATGCTGGAAATAAAAATTATTTCGTACTTTGACAGGTGGATTTAGGCATTGTTTACATTACCTAGGTACTGTGCGCAATGTTCCATTTCCTACTTTACCGGTAGCAGATACTTTAAATTTGCTAAAATTGATCAAATCAGTTTGAACATGGTTGACAAACATGTTATGAGTCATATATTCTTGGATTTGTTTGTGGATCTGATTTTGGGAATTAAGTATGTTACTCCCGCCATGTTTCAGGAATAGATTCAGTCCCATTTAAAATTTATTAATTACTTTCAGCAAGGGGTGTGTAGTCCGGAGAGTCTTTTAATCCAACACATTGTAATTATCTACTCCTGCGGCTTTCCAATTTGCCATCTTAACAAGGGTATTTGCAAATGTTTCTTGCTTATATTTAATTCTCTATTAGTATTCAACTATTTTAAATGATGGAATTTTTCCTGTTCCTTTTGCACCCAATGAGTATCGTCGTTATACAGTTTGTCCGACGACCAGAGAGTGGACCAGAAATTTTCGGTTTCCTCCATACTCCGAATTTCTGTTCATTTTGTCTTTTTGTTCATCACTTCTCTGTAAAATCTTTTGTGGTCCTTTTCAAACATGATGTTCTGAGAATGATAGGTGAGGTGAAAACAGAAGATGTACAATTAATAATAAAAAATAATAGAATGGTATATTCTAATCTTTCATAATGCTTTAAGGAATAAAAATCTTTTCCGCTCGTTTAGCGAACATCATCAGTACTAAAAAGAAATATAAAAATAAGGAATCAAAATTTGAAAATACATTAACATAGGAGATGTTAGATTGAATGGAAGATTGAAAAGAAGAAAAAAATATTTTTTTGACTGGAAGGTGTATGTTTTGCAAAAAGTAAGGTAAAAACATCGGGTATGGATAATCAGAATATTTGACAGGGGATGTTTAAATAATTGATTATATGAATAAGGTAAAAGATACAAGAGGTCATAAGATGGGGGCGCTATGTATTTTGGCTGTGAGAATTTGACAGAAAAAGAGCAGTGTTAATGCTAATTCATGGACAAAAAGAATCTTTCTATTCTGTTGGGGGTGGGCTGAAACTCCTTGACAAAACCGATCGAAGAAGGATTATGGAGAAGTTGAAGGATCTGCTGGTATAAGCAATGATTTGGGGTTTTCTGTGAATGCTATCTATGTGAAGAGTATCGTACTGCGATTCTTCCATTTCAATTTGAGATGTTCCCAAAAATTCAATTACACCATAATTTTGATTTATTTGTGTTGCGATAGACTTATTTTACTTTTCTTTACAATGGATCGTCTGTGGTTGCATGTTTTTTAATACTTGGTCTCAATTAATGATTACATTCTCTCCATAATTCGTAGATACTTTTTCCGACAGCGTTGCCTTCGATTTCTCTGTAGTAGTAGCACATTGTATCCTTATATTCTTCTATAGACCAAAAATTTCTTTGCGCGTTATTGCATTCAGTAGACGTCTCATCTACTGGTTCTAATATCTGTGAATTTCTTTATGTTGCATCGGTAAAAGTGGCCACTAGAGCCTCCACTTAGATAAGAGAGGGTTGTATTATTTACGATAGTAGCCTGCCTTCTTGTCACAATGCCGTGGATTCATCTTATTACATCGCTGTCCCACGAGTAGCTGGAGTATCTTGTCAACTGTGGCAGAGACCCGCATTTCCACAGAAAGGCAGGACCACCGGAGAGCACCTGTATCCAGGAGACACCCATTCAAGAATTCTTACCTTCCGCCGCATCTGTTGATGCTGTCCATCAGCGCGGTGGCTCATACTTTGAACGGAGGGATTGTTTTTCTAGGTTAACTCCTGTAGATTCGCCGTGTTCTGTAAATGCCTCTGGCAGAATGTGGTCCTTCACTACGCACAGACGACCATGGGCAAGGAGAGACCGAATGACGCCTAGCATCTGTATTACACTTCACTTACCCCTGGGAGTGGTAAGGACCAGTGTCAGGAAGAAGAAACCCCAGTTCGTAGAAGATACTACTTCACCCATCCTCCTTAAGCTCTAATTATTATTATTAATATTATTATTATACAATTTCTTCTCGGAGATAATTCACCCGGTTTTTAGAAAGGTTTGAGGGGCTATCTAGCATGCCTCATTCCTGTCTTGGTAAGTTACGCGCGGTGGGAACAATACAAGTTTCTAAGATAACAGATTTTTGGATCTTGGGACTTTTTTGGGATGCAAATTTAGTTTCAAAAAATTGTTTTTCAGATTCTTTTTTATAAGGCCATTTTCTGTAACAACGATTGGTAGAATTTCTACAGTTTCGAGTTTATAAATGTCTTTATATTCCATTGAAAGTGGGATGTATTTTGAAATTTTATCCATTTCTGCTTTGTCAATGTTATGATCTGCTGGATGGGTGACAACAATGATGAATGCTTTTCGTTCCCTGATATTATGTAGTATAATATCTTATCTATTAGCTGAAACTGTTTTATCTGTATGTATTTGTAGGTCATAATATAGTTTAAAATCTTTGTTTTCTATTGTAGGTCTTGCTTGGTATTCATAATAGGGAGTGATCATATCAGCTTCTTCTGTTAAAAGACCGAATCTTGTTGCAATAGATTGGTGTTAGCAGTCAGGTTGTGCCGGTGCAGATACTGGGTGTTAGCTAAATTTGTACATCCAGTAGTAATGTAATCTATTGTTTCTGATGACTGGTGACAGATTCTACATTTCTCGTTAACATCTTCCGTTTCAATGTAATTTCTATAGTTGTTGGCTGCGATGACTTGATCCTGGATAGCATGAATCCCTCCGTGCCTCCAAACAGAGCCCCATATCTGAGTCATTGCACTGAGGCATCATGATCGGCTTTTTCAAGAGCATGGGAAATCTGGCATGGAGAGACTTGGTATTCGACGCCTTCAACCTGTCCTTGAATGTGGAGATGGTAGGATAGTTTTCACTGTTACTGGGGTTCATTGGGGTGTTACCTTTGTCACTCAATACTATTGCTTTGTGTAGTGGTTACATTTTTGGTTTTGCAGAAAAGTACTTCTTGATTCCTGTTATTTGACGATTACACAACACTTTCAGGTCCAAAAAAACCACGACCACCTGCCTTCCTAGGAATGTAAAGACGCTCAAATGTGACTTTAGGGTGGTGCATTCTGTATTTTGTGAGAGTTGTACGTACTATCCTGTTTAAATTTTCAAGATCTGTTTATGACCAATGAACTATCTCAAATGAATGTCACAACAGGAATGCACCAAGAATTAATTGCTTTAATTCTGTTTTTGGAAATTAATTCTGTCACCAGAATTTTGTTGAGGCATTTCCCAAGTAAGCATTCCAGTTGTAGTTTTCTTTGTTTGTTGTTTATTAGTAGACTTTGGTTGAAACCCAGATATTTAAAACTGTTATGAGAATTCAATGCTTCTATTTCACACGAGTTTGCTTGTGCACTACTGATAACATAAAAGGGCCCATTTATTTTTCTAAGTCCCACGCTCTGACCAGTTTTGGATCTGTTAGGTTTGCAAGGGATCTCTCCTCTTGCTTTCACTTCGAGAGGGGAAGTTTCGTTCGACCAATCGTAGGTCTATTTAAAACGGCGCCTATATTTGGAAGACATCGAGCGGCGGGTAAATCGTAACGAGATAAAATGTTTCATTACACCGCTATTAAAGAAATATTTTAATTTTTTTATTATACACATTTTGGATGTCTATAACAAAAATATTCTGTATATTCTTGACTTCAATAAACTTTACCATTCTCTATATTTAAACGACATCTCGAGATTCGTTGTCTCGAGAGGTCTTCATAGGCAATGTAAAAGATATTAGACTTTCTATAAAAAACGTTTGCGTAATACTGTGATAAAATATAGTTTTTAACAGAATTTGAATATAATTGCAAGATATCGTATGGAATTGGTATAATTCGAATCACAAATTACTTATAAATATTCCTATAATTTCTTATATTTATACAGTGAAGTAAAGAAATCAAATCTCATTGCCTACAAGTGATGTGTATTGTCGATAGTAATTTCACATAGTTTGCGATTCTCTCAAGTTTTTCATATATGTGAAAAGGAATTAAATAAATATAGAAAACGTTTGTCTCAAATACGAACTAATAACACAAAAGTTTAATTCTCGAGTTATAAAT
>NNCF01127292.1:171506-197696 GCA_002313205.1 Laupala kohalensis
AACACAAAAGTTTAATTCTCGAGTTACAAATAATATAAAACTACTTAAGGAACAAATAAATTACATCTTCTAGTGACATATTTATCCATGATAAAACAATTTGGTAGTAATCATGCAACCTAAAAAGATAATCAGAGATCAATAATATGGAAACCCCGTTGACGATTTTTTTTACAATTGAAATACTTTATATATTCTACATACATAACTCATTCCTCATTTACAATGTTAGTATCGATATTCAGTATTATTTATTGATTTCCAGAGCAGGGAACGAACATTGTCATTTAGAAACATTCTTTGCGGGTATATAACTTTTTACGAAGCAACATGGATGTTACATTTGTGAAGATAAACGTATTAGTCAGACATTCAGTATAATATTTACAGTAAATTTAAATCGAGCGAGGCAGTTAACAAGGTCGTATTTAGTTTTATATGTTAAGTTATTGTAACTTGTAGTTCGCCGTATTCCTGATTCAGTGTCATATTCTAAGGACTTGTTATTTTAAATCTAGAAATCTTCTCCAATTAACGTAACATTTTGCCGTCAATTCAACAGAGAATTTCATATTTTCAGAAAGTGTTCAACAAATATGGGATATTATACGAAATATGTTTTTTCATTGTAATATTTATGTTACTTATGCATAATATTTTAATGGCGTTCTACTTTTTACTGGCTGTAAAATTAGAAATTTAGATCGCTGAAATTTTCCTCTCGGACATACGACGAAGGCGCCAATGACACGTAATTTCGTTTAACAAATAGAAGAAACTTTTATATTTGATTGTCAAATGATAGAGCAGGAACAACGAAGAGATTTCTAATGAAACTCGCGGAGAGGAATACATTTTAGTTTTATGTTAGTGTAAAATGCATTATGACTCTGAAAGGCTAAACCTTCACAACATCTAGGGTTTTCTTTTTTCCTTTTTAATGTTTGTAGAAAAAATAAATTTATCTACAATAATGTAGTGTAATTAGAAAAAATACAAAATAAGAATACAGGGACCCTGAAGATGATTCTAAACTAGCATCACAACATTGACCACGCACGATTAAATTGCAATAGACTGTTTAACAAAATAAAGTAATTGATTGTTTATAATAAAATTGCATAATTAATAGAGCATATACTTTTTTCTTTAGTAAATATTGTTCTCCAAATGTATAATGTTGTAAATCTAGATGCTAAATGAATAAATATTTATTGAAAATTTAGTTTGGATATATATTAGACCCGTTTCCTACTCAATATTTTTATTAAAATAACGTTTTAATACTTGGGGTATAATTACGAACTCGTGAATTTCTTTTAGTATCATTGTTTTCTTTAAATATAAATCATTTGCTTTTAAATTCAATATAAACATTTTTTGCACATGTTTATTGAAATTTTGAATAACTTTTCTAAATTCCTCGTAAAATATATCATTGAATACTTTCATTTACACATGAAGAAACTAAAATATCGAAACTTAAAGAAAGCATGAATAGAAATTATTTTATAGAAACTTTGTCGTCTCGTCGGCAACTTTGCTAAGATGAACTTTGGTCTGCCACGTTGCCATGTATGTTGTAATGCTACGTTGCCGAATTGACATTTGCTCAGCGTATGTTTTAAGGTTTTCCTAAGCAATGTGAAAGCATAAATTAAGGTTTCGTTCATTACAGCTCCCAAACAGATATTACGAGCTGAATTGTGGTATAAACCATTTTCAAAAATACTAGGATTCGAACCCACCCTGTTTGTGGTGACAGAACAATAATAGCAGTGCTTTAGTGTTCTCAGCCAATTACACTTTTGCTAAAGGAGGTAAAATGTCCGTTGAGAAATTTGAACAAATAAATAGCCACTCAAGTTTGCGTGTTTTTGTCGGTTTGACAATGAATGACATTCTTTTTTTCTTGAATTGCCTCTTGCAACACCGCGGGATTTAAGATTTAATGGATTTATAAATAATATAATTAATTGAGTTGAGAGTGCAATTACAATTAAAATTATTTTATTTGATACCAGAACTTTGTAATATTTGTAATAATAAGAAAGTGAAAATATACTTTGAAATTAAATTTACGTCATCCTCAGAATTATTTTAATAATTCTGCATAATATCATTATTTAGTATACCTTGTTGAAATAAATTCTTTTAACAACGTCTGTAAGTAGTGTTTCCAATATCTTATCTTATCTAATCAGATAAGCTCGTGTTTCTCTGTGGAGGGGGAACCTGTGTGAGAGGAACAAGGAACAAGGTGTGAGACAGATCCCTTGTGTGAAACAGGTTCCTCCTTCACAGAGAAACATGATTCTGAGGATGACGTCATAATTCTGAGGATGCGTGATAAAGTATAAGATATATTAACATCACTTACATCATCCAAAGATATTATAAAAACTCGAGAAATAAAATAATTAAGATAATTAAACTCAAAAATGAACGGAGCTACAGCCTTCGTGAAAGGAGAAGCCTGAGACAACTCAATATAATAATAATAATAATAATAAGGGGTCAAGGATGTAAGGGGAGAGGTAGTAGATTTGCACGGGATTCACCTGACACTGGTCCTCACCAACCCCAGAGATAAGCAGAGGAGTCATGCAAGATCTTTACTCTATTGACGCTGCATCCAAGACCGTCCGTGCATGGTGAAGAGCCACATCCTACACGAGGTGACTCTGTTTACGTAGAACCCGGCGGATATAGAGTGAACCTCGAGAAAAAATCCCCAGTTCCGAGGTGGAAGCTATCGTGCCCAGGGAATGGATGGCTGTGAATTAATCAGTTTTGAACGATGCCCTCTGGATACTGGCGTCCTCCAGCTGTATGAAGCCTTTGTGTAATAAGCAAGGCTCTGTTGCACTCGACTCTATTACCTTTGCTTCTCATGGGACAAACCATAAAAAATGACGAACAAAGCAAAACAGAAGCAAAAACCGGATCGGTCTACATCCGGGTTAACGAGGGCCGCGGACAGTTGGTAGGTAGAACCGCATGTCTGACGAACATTTCTCCGTGTAAAGAATCTAGTGTAAAGAATCTAGAGATTCTCGCAGTAATGTTGTAAGTGAACATATGGACTCACAAGATCTCAGTCTTTCTCCGGAGAGTTTGCCTGCTCCTCAAGAAGAAACCGCTCAAAGGACCGGAACATCAAAAAAGAACACAGCAGGACGTGTCAAATGGACTAAAGAAGCAAATGTACAAGTAACATGTCTTTATTATGAAGTAAATGAATATCAAGACTTAGAAAGAACTTTATGGAGTACGAAACGTTTTCAAGCTTTCACAGAACGTCACCCGTACCAAACATTCACAGAACAAAATTTAACCGATAGAAGGAGACAGATTTGCAAAAAGAATTACGCATCCCTCTTAGAAAGAGAGCAAATTGGGCAAGATGTAGGCTACAATTTTTTTAACATTGAACATTTCCCACTATTACATCCAGAAAATGAAAAGAACGAGCCCAATTTTGCACAATATGAAAATGACAAAAATTGGTCGAAGATGAACTGTACTTTAATGTAAAACAATCCTTCAGGAATAACATCCTTTTATATGACCAAACCTCCCCTGAACACAGACCGTCACTTGTAAGGTTCAATCGAAACAAATCTTCAAATCTTGTTATAACACATTAAAACCAGATAATACCTCAATCTTTTTCAGAAAGAAATGATTTACTATCACTTCATCTTGCAGTAAATTGTGCTGGTCTCATACTCCTCGAAATTATGAACATTCTCGTATCCCAGAAAATTGTTTGTGGAACCTCTAAAGGAAGAAGACCTCGTCCCAGCAAAAAGCCAGCTTGGTATACCAGATTGCAAGTAACCACAAAGACCCTGCGCCGAGAAATCGGACATTGACATCGTACATTAATGGTGAAAGAGGGAACACGCTGATCCAGAATCTTAGTAAACATTTAGGAAACTTGGCATCAAATTTGAAATTTAAAGTAACAAACAATTCGAAGCTCACAAATTATTTAGACACACTCAAACGAAAACTAAAGGCAAAAGGTTCTCTTCTCGCCAGATATAAAAAAAAGTTATCCGCGTAAAACACAAAATCGAGCATTTCAAAGCAATCAAAAAAATTCTACAGTTCCATTGTAAATTACGCTGTCCCACAAGTAAATTCGCAGGTGAGGAAAGAAGATCTGGAAAACTTGTGGCATGCGCACCGCCACGTTCATATTTACCGCGGTTACGGCCACCATCGGGGCAGCTCGGGCCGCACCGGCAAGCGTCGCGCCAAACGCGCGCAAACGGGACGGGCAAGAGAGGAGCCCCTCTTGTCCCCACCACGCTACCGGCGCGATAGCGCGCCGCGCAGAGCCGCCGCCACCGCTGCCTCGACTGGCGGAAAGCTCCGCCATCGCCGCCTCCTGGGCGGCAGGTATATAAAGGGCCGCAGCGCAGCCCTAAAGCGAAGAGGATTAGGAGCGAGCCAGAAGAAGTACACTACTCTCCGCCATCTACTAGCTTCACACGTCTACGCTGCCCACTTCGCTCTCTACCAGGACATCTCTTCGGATCTACGGAACGACGCCACGCACGGAACCTTTGGCTAACGACCACCCGCATTCAACCACGGATTCTTCTTCTTGGATTGTTGAATAACGGGACGCTGGAACCTTTTGACGACGATTCCGCTACGATTCTGGTACCTTGTAACTACACGGACTTAACCATCCGCTGTAACTACCACTGAATAAAGACTTGTTGTTAAGTTTACTCCATCGTATCATTACTTCCCTTAGCGGGACACAACAAGTCATTTGGCGACGAGGATAAAAGTACTAACATCGACTAGCATGGAGCAACTAGGGCAACTGTTGGCCACCCTACAACAACAACAGCAGCAACACCAGCAGCAACTACAGCAACAACAGCGGAAGCAGTGGAAAGTTATCACGGCAACACTTACAGCGTTAAAACGAGAAACGCCGTCACTTCCAAGTCCGCCGCCGTACGAACAATCTAGCGAAACGATGGAGCAATGGAGAGAAAATAGTCGGAAGTCGGGCAAACACTTCGTTTGCCACAGAGTGGATGACGAGCCACCCTGCAGCAACGCGGTAGCACTTACAGCGGTCAGACGGGAAACTTCTTCACGTACAAGTCCGCCTCTGTCCGAACAATTTAGCAAAACGACGGAGCAGGGGAGAGAATGTAGACGGAGGTTGTACCAACACTTCGCGTATCACGGAGCGGAAAAGGAGACTCGTAAAGAAGGATTTCTACTTAGTAACGTCGTGAACCCTACGTGCACCCTACTTAGAAAGCTCGATCCAGAGATGGGTATCGCGCAGATACCATTCAGCAAATTAAGAAACAGTCTAGGCACGCATCGTAGTCAACAAATATACATCGCAGCAACAAGATTCAGGTTCTTTTTATGTCGTTGGGAGATGGGTCAAACTCACTCCGAGTTTTTTACAGAGCTCAGAGTAATGGCAAAACTAGGCAAATTTACATGCAACGCGACGAGCAGACAAGCTCCGTACATCGATTATCTAATGCGAGATATTGTAGTTATGTCCACAGTAGAAGATAAAATCACATTAGAGGCACAGCGTCACTGCGATCCCAGCCTAGAAGAGATGCAGGGATTGGTTACGGCATTCAAAGTGACCAGTTTAACGGCTGCGCAAAGGACGACAAAAATCGAGACCTCTAACATCCAAGCTAGTACATCTGGAACCGACGCAACTTGGCATCAAGCAAGGAATTTCGTCCAGACCGGACGACCGGTTTTCAGCAAGGCACGTACCAACAGTACTACAGGATACAGATCTAAAGGCAAATTAACAGTAGTTAGTAACGTACTCTCGCGCAGTACAACTTTAGGGAACAGAACTATAATGTCGAAGAGGTTAAGAGAACCAGTATTAGAATGGTTGCATCAGGAACGTTGGGACATAAGATGTACAAAACAGCTAGGCAAGCAGCATGATTATAGGCCAGGCATAGACCCCGACACCAAAACTAGGGTACAAAGTGGTAAGGCAGGTCAAGCCAACCAGGCAGCAACTCCTGAAAAGTCGAGTAGCTGGCCGGCACCAGGCGAGCTGTCGGAAAGTTTTCACGTCGACGGCATGGGAACATTTCCGGTAGAAATGTGGCTAATCATAGTCGACGCATTATTAAAATTCTTATATTTCACAGCTAGCTGGACGGCCAACACATCCTTACAACACTTCTTCGCGGGAAACGGCTCACTCAAGACCGTAGTAGCAGACAACACCATACATGACACTCCAACCCACATGGCAGATCCCTGTCATAATAAAAGGATGCAACACGCATTGACGCCGCCGCGCCACCTGAAGTCCAACGGAGAAGCGACAGGGCTGATTCAGACACACGGTATGGCAGTGAAGATAGCTAGGAACATGGGCCATCTGAAACCTGACGCGCTGCTCAGCGCACAGTCCGCATACCAGGCGATGCCGGACACTTCAGGAAACGGCCCCGCACACCTCATTCACGTAAGGCAGCCTACGTCGTCGATTTCACGGACGACTCCCACAGTGGAACGAACGCACGAGTCCAAAGGAAATATACGTGCAGACGCAACGTATACGGCAGGACTTATATGGATGATCCTAATCGGGTACTTGGAGTTAACGGACAAAGTAGGACCATGGACCTACTTAAGGCACACCACCTCCAGGACGCTACACAGGCATCACGACCGATCAAAGGCACGGCCTACAGGCCACGATGTCGATCGCGCATACGCTCCCCAGGAAATGCGGCAAGGAGTTACAAGTGAGTCAAGCGATTCACTTCCTTTGCAGGACTCCACCGTAGGGAAGCCACACCCATCCACATCACACACGGCAAGCAGCCAGAGACGGTCTACAGACCACGATGTGGATCGCGCATACGCTCCCCAGGAAACGCGGCAAGGAGTTACAAGTGCGTCAAACGATTCACTTCCTTTGCAGGACTCCACCGTAGGGAAGCCACACCCATCCACGTCACACACGGCAAGCAGCCACAGAAGGCCTACGGACCACGATGTGGGACACACACGAGCTTCCCAGGGAACACGGCAAAGAGTTTTTAGCGAATCAACTAATTCACTTCATTTACAGGACTCTACCGTACGGAAGCCACATCCGCCCACATCACACAAGGAAGCAGCCTACCTCCAGGGGCTGCAGGTAGCGAACAGACGGTCGGCCTGCCACCTCTTCCGCTGCAAGCTACCACACAGCCACCTACGTCACAGAAGCCAAGCAGCCTGCCTCCAGCCCCTGCGTCCGGGGAGCAGACACCAAGCCTGCCACCCCCACCACAGCAGATGTTCGTGGAACAACCAACGCAGGAACGGGTACTCAGACGGAGTACCAGGCTCCGGCACAGACACCGGCCGTACCACGGAAAATAGGAGGGGAGGATGTGGCATGCGCACCGCCACGTTCATATTTACCGCGGTTACGGCCACCATCGGGGCAGCTCGGGCCGCACCGGCAAGCGTCGCTCCAAACGCGCGCAAACGGGACGGGCAAGAGAGGAGCCCCTCTTGTCCCCACCACGCTACCGGCGCGGTAGCGCGCCGCGCAGGGCCGCCGCCACCGCTGCCTCGACTGGCGGAAAGCTCCGCCATCGCCGCCTCCTGGGCGGCAGGTATATAAAGGGCCGCCGCGCAGCCCTAAAACGAAGAGGATTAGGAGCGAGCCAGAAGAAGTACACTACTCTCCGCCGTCTACTAGCTTCACACGTCTACGCTGCCCACTTCGCTCTCTACCAAGACATCTCTTCGGATCTACGGAACGACGCCACGCACGGAACCTTTGACTAACGACCACCCGCATTCAACCACGGTTTCTTCTTCTTGGAATGTTGAATAACGGGACGCTGGAACCTTTTGACGACGATTCCGCTACGATTTTGGTACCTTGTAACTACACGGACTTAACCATCCGCTGTAACTACAACTGAATAAAGACTTGTTGTTAAGTTTACTCCATCGTATCATTACTTCCCTTAGCGGGACACAACAAAACTATTGGGGAAAACTATGGTCAGAAGTCCACCATGAAGCTGCAGAGTGGATTGCTAAAGGGAAAGAAGCAAACAATCAATTGCCTTCGATGCCTCATTTTTTAATCACAAAAGAGATTGTCAATGCAGCTTTGAAGAAAACCCAGAACTGGAAAAGTCCAGGAACCGATGGAGTACAAAATTATTGGTGGAAGATGTTGTGTGTCTATGTACAACTAGCCTCGGCATTTAATCAGATGCTTCAGAAACCCGTAGATGCTCCACAATTCCTTGCGCAATGTATTACTTACCTCTTAAAAACTGGAAGTCAAGATAACCCTCAAAACATTTTCGCAATTACATGCTTACCTACTATTTACAAATTACTGACATCAATAATAGCAGACATGATTTTCAATTTATTGGATAACAACTCGGTTCTGGCAAAGGAGCAGAAAGGTTGTGTCAAGAGATCTATGGGTTGCAAAGAACAACTTGTTATTGACTCAGTGATCTGAACACAAAGTCGAAAAAAATCAAGAAATTTATCCATAGTATATATTGACTATCAGAAAGCATTTGATTCAGTGCCTCACTCATGGTTAATTCATATTCTCAAAATTTATAAGATCAATCCAGCAATAGTCAATTTCATGGAGGGAATAATGAAAATTTGAATGACTAAATTACGTCATACATTTATCACTACCTGTAACATACAAATTCGAAGCGGGAATTATCAAGGTGATTCACTAAGTCCGTTATGGTTTTACCTAGTTTTGAATCCATTGTCGAGATTTCTCAATGAAACATAATTTGGTTACAAATTGGTAACAAAGCACATAACATCCCCAACTACCCACGTAATGTATATGGACGATATAAAGGTGTTTGCTAACTCTCCAGATAATCTGCACAGCCTTCTGGAAATCAGACATTAAAATATCCTTCTGTATTAGATAAATAGTCTACCATGCACATTAATAGAGGTAAATTCATGTCAGGAAAAATTATGAAGTGTCAACTGAATCATTCGTAAAATGTCTAGAATCAGATCAAAATTATAAGTATCTTGGCTTCAACAAAATCGCATATTTAGCCACACAGACCTCAAAAAGTATGGTCAGAAGTCCACCATGAAGCTGCAGAGTGGATTGCTAAAGGGAAAGAAGCAAACAATCAATTGCAAACAAAACAAGTATGAAAAAAGGGTCATTTCAATATTGAAGACGCAATTAAATGCAATAAATCTTATCATGGCAATAAATAGCTGGGCAGATTTCGTTCTAACATATACATTTAAAATTGTTAATTGGTCCCACACATCTGGACAACATCAACAGAAAAGCACGCACTCTTATGACAAAATTTAGAAGACATCATGTCAAAGGATGTGTTGACCAACTTTACCAGCCAAGGTCAGAAGGGGAAAGGAGGTTGTTGGACGTAGCAAATCTTTGTCATTCGCAGATTACAAAACTAAGAAATTATTTCAAGAGTAGTCACGACCCTCTTCATCAGTTACTTGTTCGTTTAGATAAATATTACACTCCCCCAAAAAAGAGGAAAATTTTGAACTACCAATAAGTGATATAAAATTTCGTGGTGCAAAATGGCTTGCTAAACCCTTGTATGGACAATTCCTAAATTCTCTGCATGATGCCAATGTTGAATCAACTTTATGACTATAACATGGCCAACTCCATGCAGAGACTGAAGAGTTTGTGTGTGCTATACAGGATCAAGCAATCCCAAACTAGATATTACAGAATAGAAATTCTGCATGAAAACGTCGATGGATTATGTAGAGCATGCTACATCTCCATCACATTATTTCGGGTTGCCAAATACTTACCCCTCTAGACTACACCTGCAGACATAATCAAGCGGCCAAAATAATTCGCTAACAGGTTTAACTTGGTTAAAACAGTTACCCCCTATTATAAATTCGATCAACCACCTTGGAAAATAGAAATGCCTTTTTGTACTGGGATAAGCAAATCACTACAGAAAGAACAGTAGATCATAACGAATACATATAATATTAAATCTAAAAGAAAAACTTTTATTATTGATGTAGCTGTTCCTTCCACTAACAATTTAAAAAAGACAGAACAAACAAAAATTCAAAAATATCAGGCCCTTAAGACTGAAATTCAAAAGTGTTGTAAACAAAATGAAGTATTCAGTATTTTCCAAATAATTTCAGCAACTGGAGTCATTTCCAAAAAACTGAAAGGGCATCTTGCAAAATTGCCATTGACCAGAAATGCACTGCCAGAAATGCAGAAATCCGCTATATTACAAACAAGCCATCTAACAAGGAAATTTCTTAGTCTCGACTAAGACCAAATTTTACTTTCGGCTTGGCGTATAAAAGCCTGCTCCAACTACCTGTTCGAACACAGAAAAAACAAGTGCACAACAATATAATAATAAATAAACGACACCGACACCACACGGGATTTATTATTATTATTACCTTTATGGATTCTTTCTCAGTAGAAACTGGAAACATTCATCCACCCCATTGTTGGGATTGGATTTTATCGATACAGAAAGGAAATTCATCCTGGCCTGTACTATGTTATAAAAATTTTCGGACTATAAGACATGTCTGCAGGACAGCTTTTTGTGCAACCTTAATGTTATTTTCCTCGAGTCCTAGCACTTTCAATTTCTTCTTAAACCTCTTCGATAAGATATCTTCAACAGATATCACTAAGGGGATAGTTTCACCCATGCCTAACTTCCATATATTCTTGTTCTCAATTTCTAAGTTCTCGTATTTCCTTAGTTTTTCTGACTCAGTTGAATTATAATTTGAGTCAGGGGAACAGCAATATCGATTATGATGGTGATTCTTCTTCTTATTATTATTTTGTTTCTTCATCACATAACGTGTTGTTATGGTAATATTATGGAGGAGACACCGGGTGCAAACCATGCACTTGAGGTGTTTCTCACAAGTTGTCATAGCGCTTTTCGCACTATGTGGGCCGTACTCAACACTACTGCTTTCTGCATTTGGAGGAGATTGTGGTTACCAGGGACTTCTTTTATGATTTCACAGGTGGCGTTTGATATCAGTCCTGTGGCCCCGAGTATGAGGGGTATAACTTTCACGTTCATTCCCCACATTCTTTGAATCTCAATTTGTAAGTCCTTGTACTTGAGATATTTTTCTGCTTCTTTTTGAGTTATGTTGTAGTCCGATGGTATTGCTACATCTATGAGAAGGCATAACTTTTGTTTCTTATCTTTCAGGATCATGTCTGGTTTGTTGGCTTTTATTTCTCTGTCTGTGTTAACTTGGGTGTCCCGTATAATAGTGTTTTCGTGTGTGTCAATCACTGGATCCGGGATGTGCTGGTACGATTTTTCCCCTACTTCTATTTTGTATTCTTTGCAGATGTTCCAGTGCAGGAGAGCATCTACTGCATTGTGCCGATCTAGGTAGGATTTTTTGCTAGGATTGGACAGCCTGATACTAGATGATGGATTGTTTCATTACACATTCGACGAAGTCTACATTTGGGGTCTTTGCCGGATTTCATGATTTTTGCCATCATGTAGTTTGTTGCGATAGCTTGTTCTTGACAGGTAGTAATGAGGGCTTCTGTTTCGCTCTTCAGATGTGAATCGGTGAGCCACTTCCAAGACATTTCTTTGTTAATCGTTTCTTTTTCTACTTCTCTTTGTATCTGTCCATGCATCAATTTTTCTTTCCATCTTGTGATTGCTTTGGTTTTCCTTTGTTCTTTTACTCTTCTCTTTATGGTTTTGATTTGTTGTGTTTCAAATTGATGTGGATTGGGAATGTCTTTTTTTTCTCGTTGAATGGTTCTTTCATCATTGGTGGTATGTTTTTGTAGCTGTCGATACACCATGTCCAGAAATTTGTCTGATAGTTTGAGTTCTAAATAGTTTATTAGATCTACATTGGCGATATTGTGGCTTATTTCGATATTTTGCATTCCCCTTCCTCCATCTTTCCTTGGGATGTATAGCCTATCTATATCTGTTCTAGGATGGAGGGCTCCGTGCATATTCATTATTGTTCTTGTTTGTCGGTCTAGATTTTTATTATTATTATTATTATTATTTCTGTCTTGTTCACAACTTTCTGTCGGTTTCTTGTGGTTGGAGAAGTCAGAGACTCGTCTTAACTGCATTTTTGATAATTTTGTTTTGGAGAGAAACATCAAGGAGTTATCATCAAACATCACATGTATATGAATCGGCGAACTATGTGTGATGTGTTTAGGATAACTGAGTTTTGCATGAGTTGGAAGTTTTGAGGCTTGAGTTCCAGTTCTTGCAACGATTTGAACAGGTTCTTGGGTACTACTCCCATGTTTGACAGTATTATTGGGATTACTCTCATTCCGTCGTATTTCCACATGTCCTTAATTTCGAAGCAAAAGTAAATATATTTTGTAATTTTATTTTTGTATGATAGTTCCAGATTATTGTTGATGGTGACGGCGATGTCTATGAGAAGTACTTCTTTCTCTCTTTTTCTTTTGACTACTATATCTGGTCTATTGTGCTCCAACCTTCTGTGTTATGATAATTCTATCCCAATAAATTTCATAGTTTTCATTTTCAAGAATGGTGGATGGTTCACATTGGTAGTAGTTTACCTTATTTTCCTGTAGTTTGTATTTCAAAGCTAATTCCTGATGAATGATTTTTCCCACTTGGTCATGCCTAAATTCGTAATTACATTGTGCTATAGCTTGGTAACCTTTTATGATACGGTGTATTGTTTCAGTTTCCTTTTTGCATCTCTGGCATAAGTGTGATTAAACTCCATCTTTCAAGATGTATTTACGGTAATTGTTGGTCTTGATCACTTGGTCTTGGATGGCGACAAAGAACCCTTCAGTTACAGGTTGTAGTTCTCCATGGGTTAGCCAGCTGTACGACGCCTGCATGTCGACAGTATCTCGGTTTACTTCATTTACAAACCTTCCATTCCTTTTCTTTCCAACGAGTAAGTTTGGTTACATCTTCATCTATGTCAAGGGTCTTATGTTCATCTATTAATGTTAGAGGAGTGTATTTATCTGCTTTATTGCCTTGTAGTACTGTGATTCTTCTTGTTTTAAAAAGACATACTGTCGAACATTGTGAACAATTTTGTTACGTAGGTTAAGTATATCTATTAGTCCCCGTCCTCCATCTTTTCTTTTCAGTGTAGTTCTTTCTACAGCTGCTTTTGGGTATTAATTCTGCGTCTTGTAATAGCTACATTGGTTGTGTTTGTATATAGTTCAATCAAATATTTCAGTTGATTTTCTGTGGCTACATAGAGTTTAACATCATTCATTTAGAGAAGATGCGATAGTGTGAATTCACCTTTTTTTCCCGTGCCTAATTTCTATGTCTGTGTCTGTGGTTCTTAGAATTTTGAGGAGCGGGTTTAGGGTCATGCAGAACCACAAAGGACTTAACGAGTCTCCCTGGAATATGCCTCTATTTATTTGGATGTATTTGGTTCGAATTTTTCTTTCATCTCTGCATACTACGATTTTTCTTTTCCATTTGGGTATTGTAGTCCTCAGAATGCCTCTTAATGTCGGAGGGACTTTGTATATCTCTAGGATCTCTTGCATCCAGCTATGCTGTAGTGAATCATATGCTTTCTGGAAGTCAATATACGATGTATACAGATTCCTTTTATTATCTGTTACTACCATGTCTACTATCAAATGTTATTTACTCCCTCTTGATTGTTTTATACATCCTTTTTGTTCCATTTCCAAAATTTTATTATTTTCACAATGCTTGTATAATCTGTTGGCTATCACAGATGTAAAAATTTTGTATATGTTTGGGAGACAAGAAATTTGTCTATATTTGCTTGGATCTTTTGTATCGTCATCTTTAACTTTCAGGTATGTTATTCCAATTGTCATAAAATCTGGCGACTCATTAGGGTTTCTCAGTGTCTTACTAAAATCTTGGACTAAGTGTCTGTGCGTGCAAGTCAAGTATTTATACTGGTAGTCGTGAACGTTGTCAATACCGGCGGCATTCCAGTTATGTGCTTTTCTAATGGTCTCCTCAATTTCCTCTAGTTAGATCTTGGTATTCCATATTTTCTAGTTCTCGATTGTTGTCTTTTTCCTTCTTGATCCAGAGTGCTGTCTCATTATGTGGTACTCCTGCAGACCACATTTTGTCCCAGTTGTTTTCAATGTCCATTTTTGTTTGTATTCTATTCCCATTGTTAGTTGCATGATTTAAGCTGTTGTACATTCGTTTTTCATTGCTTGTGAACTGATGTTTTGCATTTTTCTTTGTGTATTTTCTTGGTATCTTTTGATCTTTTATTTAAAGCCGCCAGTTTTTGTTTGATTATATTGTAGACTTCATTTATACTTTCGTTTCGATGATCATGTCTTCCGTGCATTTGGTATTTTCTCCTTATTTTATTGACATGATTGTTTAGTCTACGGGACCTCTTACCCTCCCTGTAGCTTATTATTCTATTGAAATCAGCTGTTACATTCTCAATTCGCATTTCCAGTCTTCTCATCCACGCAGGCTTTCTTCTTTTGTCCTTTGTGCTGTTTTAACTTTGTTCTATTATTCTCCCTCCTATTGTTCTAATTATGGGTAGTGCACCACATTATATTAGCGTGTGCAGCTCTTCTAATTCTATATTGTGAGTTAAGAATTGGGGTAATATTTTTTCATTAAGCATTCGTGTGGTAATAGTGAATTTCTTCGATGAACGGTGTTTTGGAACGATTGGTCTCAACGTTGGATCAGTTCCACTATATTTAAGTATTGTTTCTTTGCATCTCTACTTTTAACTTATTTACTTCCTTTTCTTGATATATCCAAACAGCCACTTCTGGTTCCTCTTCTTTATTGGTTGTTTTGTTAGTCGGTTTCTTAGAGGCAACTCCTTGAACTTCTTCACTCTCATTGTCTGCTTTAGACTCTGTCTCTTCTCGCAAATTCGAGATGGGGTGCTGCTTCTATTTATTTTATTCTCTTTCTATCTCTTCTCTAATTTGATCTGCAATTTGTTCCGGTACATACTTATTTTTCAACACTACTCTGTGCTATTCTCTTTCTATCTCTTCTCTAATTTGATCTGCAATTTGTTCCGGTACATACTTATTTTTCAACACTACTCTGTGCTATCAGAATACTTTCTGTTAAGAAAACCCCAAATTTAAATTTCTCATGCAGTTTTCTCCTAAATCCTGTTGTTTCTCTCCATTTCAGTTACCAAGTAGTAGATGTGTACAACAAATCTATTTATTTCATTGGTCCATTTTGTACGCCATTGTTAGTGTACCTGGCACAGAGACCTCACTAATTTGAGAGGCGGCGTTACTTACGGTTCGAATCTGTAGTTCTGATGTACATTCTATTGAGCTAGCAGAGGATGTCGAAACTAGCTGCATACTAACTGCCTTCCTAATCAATGACTCTCAGGGTTGCTGCTTTCCCCAAATCCAAGAGTAGACCGGACCATTCTTAATCCTCCTGAGGCAGTCTGCTCACCTGGTAATTATGGTTCCGAGGCTTGACTTCTAGTTCTCACCAAATTGTACTGTTTTGCATTTTAAATCTGTCTGCCATGTGTAAGCATGGATAGGTAAAGCATGGGTGCAGGCCGGATTGACCAGAGAGGTCGTTGTGGGATACCTTCATCTGACCTCTCCGCCGGGGCCTGTCCGGCTAGGGTGACCCTGCCAGTAGCCACTGTGCCGCCAGCATAGCCTCCAGCTTTGTTGTAGCACGCAAACCCCCACCGCCCGCACGGACAGTGCTTCGTTAAGGTGGTGTCCCATGGGGGGGTATTATTATTATTATTTTCATTATTTATTAATTCCCAAGCACAAAGCTGAATAAGAAGGGATATGGGACATGCCAACAATTCCCTTCTATCGTTTGATTTAATATTTAGAACTTTCGGACAGTTCGGAATGTTTCTAGGTCCTGTTTTTTGCATAAGCAGGAAAAGCTGTCGAGGGAGGTTCAATTTTTGTAGATTTCTGAACATGTCTGTGAGGATAATGCCAGTTGTTGAGACAATGATTGGAATTATATCAACTCTGTCAGTCTTCCACATCCTTTCAAATTCTTCTTTTAATTTGGTATACTTCTTAACTTATTCTCCAGCCTTTGTTCCGGCCAGTGCTTCGCATCCACTAACAACATGCTGGATAGTCTCTGACTTCACAAAGCTTCGGCGACTTCGATCGTCCTCCACTGATCCGTCTTTTATTATGCGTTTTACATAATTTTTGTACGGATTACCTGATGTTGGATCCCTGAATCCATGAATCCCTCCGTTTCAGGGTAAAGATCACTCTTTACAAGTCAACGCTTTTGACGCTTCTTTGTCAATATATGGCAAACTGAGTTCTTGAGGGTATTTACCGCGGAGGGTCATGTTTTTCCATTCAGTGATGTGGCGTGCTATCAGATCCTCATGATCGTCTGTCAGAGATTGTTTCTGGGATAAGTTGACACATATTTTAGATGGGTGTCGGCTTCACATATGACTTGGTGCATGAGAGGCTCAGATGTACGAGTTAGGAAGTACCGCCTCATCTGTAAAACCTACTTGTTGTGCAGTATTTTGATCTCGGTAAGCCCGCGTTTCCCCTCAGTTCTCGGAAGCAGTGTTCTATGTACACTCGAAAGTACGTGGTGTTTCCAGTACTCAGTCATGCTTGTTCTAATCAAGCGCTGCACACTACGTAGTTCTGGAGTAGTCCAGGAAATGATTCCGAAGGAGTGACTGAGTGAAGGTATAGCGTAGGTGTTAATGGATTTTATAAGATTTTTCCCATTAAGCTCTGTCATCAATGATACAAGCGTCGTTTTGAACTCGTCCTTGAGTACATTCTTTATGTGTCCATGGTCTACTCCACGTGCTTGCTGGAATCCCAGGTACTTGTAGAAATCGCTTTCAAATAGAGGCTCGATCATTCTTCCATTGATTGTTTCATATTCCCGGAGCTCGACTATCCTTTTCTTAATGTTTAATGTTCGACATTTGTCCAATCCAAACGACATTTGAACATCATTGGAAAAAATTTCAGTGAACCTAATCAATTCTTTTAGCTGTGTATTGGTTGGAGCATACAGCTTCAGGTAATCCACGCACAGTAAATGGGACACAGTGAATGAGTTCAGGTTGCCTTTCACACAGAAATCCATAGACATTCGTTGGAGAATGTGTGAAAGAGCATTGAAAGCAACACAGAACCACAGGGCACTTAAAAGAATCTCCCTGAAAAATATTTAGCTTTATGGGAATTCTGATATTTTGGTCTCCCTTGTCAGGCATTAGGATACAGGTGTTCCACCTCATCATTACTTTCTTCAGAAAACCTACCAATATTGTATTGACTTTGTAGATGTTCAAAACCTCAAGGAGCCAAGAGTGCGGGACCGAGTCAAAGGCTTTCTGATAATCTTAGAAGCAACACGACAAATTTCTATTTTTCTTGCAACTCTGCTCGTGGATGATCATTCCATAATGTCTGAACGAAGGAACATAACAAGGAAGCACAATGGATTACATTTAAAAAGAAGAATATAACAACATTCCACCTATTTCGACTGTAAAGACGTCCTTAGAAGACTTGAGAAGTATCATTCGGGATATATATAATTAAAAACGTCCAGGTACAGACAACATCCATAATTACTGGTAAAAAAAATTTACTTGTGTTCATCCCTACCTGCTGCAGCACATAAACCATTTTATCCAATACCCAGAAGTAGTTGTTCTTTACATCCTTTCATGCGTCATCTACATCCTTTTTGTTCTTCTACTAAGATGTTATGGAGCTGGAGATGTTTACTTATTAACCTTGTGATGCAGGATGAGATGATTTTATATATAGTTTGAAGGCAAGTAATAGGAAGATAAGCAGACGGATTGGATGGGTTTTCAATTTTGGGTATCATGTACGTTTTCTCTTCCAGCAAAAACCTTGCCACTTCTTCTGGGTATTGGATAAAATGGTTTATGTGCTGCTGCAGGTAGGGATGAACACAAGTAAAATTTTTATATCTCCTGGCGTTTTCCATAACTGACAAATTTTACAAATACAGGTCTTTTTCCATGAGTTTTGGGAGCTACTCTATGATTCATGTCAATATCAACAAGGTCGAGGGGAACACATCTTTTTTGCCGCAGAAATAGCTAATTGATCCGTGTTTTCGCCTTTATTTTCCTCTAATCCAAAAATTATAAGGGAGTTCCTCCGTGTATACATCTCCACCTAATCAGTTCAATTTTTCAACTCCTGCTCAAGGATGCGCATCTCCTCAAGCTTTGCTTCCAGTTCCGCTTTCAATTCTGAAACAAGTTAATTATTGAAACTCATAGTTTCTTCCAGTTTTATCCCAACGAGTTCCACGAGGATATTGGCCAGGGATTGAAGAAGGGCAGGCGAATACAAGGCCTTTTCAAAAACCCTTGCGACGTCAGACGGGACATCGGATGCATCGCTGCAGTTATCACACTTGGCATTTCTCTTATGACTCATCTTAAAAAAAAGGAAGGGGGTAAACAACAGGAGCTTAAAGAAAATACGAAAATAGGAATTTCAAGTAGTTGCAGATAAGAAAGTAGATTGTAGAAATACGTGCTACAATAAATTTATTAAATGATTCAGAATTAATAATTCAGAAGAACTAAACAATGAAAAATAAGAGTCAAATATTTCATAGATATATTCTAAGAAAATTCAACTGTATACTTACCTTTTGCAAGTCGGCAGAATTTCCTCTCCTGAGAGAAAAAACTGGGGACTTCCTGCTAATAGACTACTTGCAAATGCCCAGAGGGCTCAAGGAACGTCTGTACAGGACGAGTGCCATGCTAAGACTGAAAACAGTATTCTGGAGCTGAGTAAACGAATCCCAGCGTAGAACCGTGTAGTGTTCGGTGTCGAGCCCCAGCTCGTGCCGCTCAATTTTTGTACGATATTATTCCTGCTTCTCGATCTGGCCGCGCTTTTGGTCAGGTGTTATTTGTAAGAGAGCGTTCGATTCGAAGGGACTCCTAGATACTTAGGGTTCGGATTATGGTTGTTCTTCCTTCAAAGATCCTCTCTGTGTAGAAGCTCTCTGTTTACTGTCCTAGTACAGATACGAAGCCACATTACTTCTGACTTCGTTAGATTTCACAGTAGCCCCCACTTGCGAAGATATTTACCACGAGTAAACAGTTCGTTTGTCAAGCTGTTTCTGTAGCCATGAATATACTATGCTGGGTAACTCAATCACCTGGATACCCAAACTTCCTAGAAGCAGTTAGTGGTATGCCTCCCATATAGAAACTAAACAATAGTAGGGCAAGTACTGACCGTTGAGGTATTTCGTGGTTAAGTTCCTCCCGAGAACTAATATCTTTCCCTTTAAATAAGTACACGAAAAGGTTTTCAGAGAGCATGTTGTCAATAAGCCTAGTTGGTTTTGGCATGGAATTACTTGAAGTATCTTCAACAGCAACCCGTGACTTCACACTGTGTCATATGCAGGATCTGTAAATGCAACTGTTTTCAGTTTCATCTTGTATCCAGATTCTGTGTAGTTGTTAGTGCAAGGACTTGATCAGTGAATCTTCGTTTAGGGTGGAAACCTGCTTGTTCAATCGGAACCCTTTCTAGAATAGAAGTGCTGATTATATTATGCAGGTGTTTTTCAAGGGGTGTTAGCCGGCGCTGACTGCGGGAAAATTTACCACCATCGATAGTTTTGTTCTCCATCGTGGGTTTTCTGGTCAGCAATGACATGAGTATCATTCTCTGTAAAAAAAGTATTCAGAACTTTTCATTTTGTTTTGCTCATTTTCTCCATATTTGTTTGGTAAATCTTGACACAATGGTGTACGTTTCTTCTTTTGGGACCTTCAGCAAGGTCATTTGAGTTCATTTTTATTATACAAATAATATTATAAAGATAATCCTTGATATCGCCTGGGTGAATCACATAGATTATATGTAATTCGCCCAGGAGATATCACGGATTATCTGATTGCAGTAGCATGAAAGCTCCATATGCTTGCCTTGATGTGACCACTCTTTAGTACCTCCCAAGAGACACACATAGCTTAAGAATTGTCAGGAACGCGGGCAGTCGTATCCCACCTGTAGTTTGTTTTAGGATTTAATTCATTGAAACGAGGTATGAATTTTATATTGTTCGGGAGGCGTATACCAAAATCCTGCTGTATTAATTGCCACCATGTACAGCAGATGAAACCTATCGTGTTCATTGGTTGCTCATGTTTCCTTTTCCGAGACCTGGTTCTAGCGCGTTTACACATGACGATTCAAACTCCCATATCCCTCTAGATGCAGTGCAAAGTCATTAAATGCTCTGTTTTAAAAGAAAACGATTGTTTCAAATGTACATCACTCACACCAAACGCAAAAATACAGTCCATATATTTCAATCTCTTACTTGGGGAAGGTATCATATTATTTAGCCCAGAATTTACAACGGAAATAAAACATTGCGTTTAAAACCAACAATTCTCTTCATAACATTATTTCTCTCCCACAAAACACTCTCATTGTATACGAAAGTGGAGTATAATAGTTTTTGTGTCAAGACTACTGTGTATGTTATACCCTGACTTACACTATTGATCAAATAGATGGCTGAATATGATGAGAGATTAATTGATGGGATTGTAATATTTAAGAAAATAAAAAGTGTTGCATTTATTAGTAATGTTGTACTAGAGGGGATCGTGCGATGCGCCAGCAAGCGGTAGGGCATCGAGAGTAGGAGAGCGTTAGAAAAATTTGAGATTTGAACATGAGAGTATAGATTATCCCTTAGCTAGAACACGTACTTAGCATAGCTATTTGGATTTAGTACGTAACGAGTATTTCTTCAAAAAAGTGTGGAAAGTAATGAGACGAGAGTGCCGATTGTAAGAGCCAGTGAAAATATTTTCTTTAAGTGAGGGAACTAACAGACGGTACCGACGTAGACGGGGTACGAGACGAATTGGCGGCCATGCCGAAGTAGAAACGCGTGAAATCACAGTCGCCGCGCAAGAAGTTCATCGTGTGAAATGAACTAACGTCGGCTTACTGCTAGTTGGAACATACCGAACAGTGTCACAGGGATGATATATGGAGTAATGCCACTTCATTTGTATATTGTGAAATTGCAATATAGAAGATATGTTAAGCAAACTGGACAGATGAATATTGGAGAAAAAGAGATTGAAAGAGGAGACAAAGGATGGAAGGAGGCAATAATGCAAGAAGTTCTAACAACATGGCAAATCAGATGGAGGAAGTAATGTCTTATAAAAGGAAAACATGGTTCAATTTAAACATATACCTAATAGAATACATAACCGGGCATGGCAATTTCAATAAGTACCCAGGGACGTGGACTTGACAGTAATGTTGTGAATCATTGTGTGCATCACAACAGAGTGATGCAATAAAGGAGCAAAAACTAAAATACACACTAGATATAATAAGCCTTTTAATGACATAATTGAAGGCAAGCTGGTCTATGAACCTAAAGAACCAATTAAATGAATGTATGGATTTGTAAATTATACTGTATAATGTGGATATGTGATTAAAATAAATTTTTAGAAAAATTGCTAGACTAGCGGCTAGACGTGTGTGCGTAGCGCTCCGAGGTGCATAGGGAAGTCACGAGAGTATTTAAAATTAGTTTTACATAGAATGTTATAAATCAGAAAAAAGAGGAATACATCCCTTGCATGTTGTAGAACGTCCGGGGCAAGTCGACTCATGGAAGCCGAATACCGAGCGGCAGAAGTTTACGTACGTAACTAAGATCATGCTTACGAGACAAAAAAACTTGGAAACACGGTCTTAAAGGTTAGTGTGTGTTGCTAATTCAGTATTAACATCAAGATACAAGTGCCAGTAACCTACCACGAAGATTTAGTGATGAACGGATAATTTCAACAGGAAATATTAGTTATTACTGACTGTGTAAACATGATGTGCCCAACTTCAAAAGCAAATGTTAACTGAGCTTCGGACTGCGACCACATATTTATAGGAAGTATAAGCAATAGCGTAGAAGCTGTTTATAGTAAGAAAAAGCGTAAAATAGCTGCTCTGGCTTTAAAACATCGTCTGAAAGATTTCTAAGAACGGACAAATGTACTGTTATGTTCGAGTCACCTAACCTATCAAAATATGTCGCTAACTATACATACGAGATAAAACATGCAGGATGTAGCCGACGTATCATAGTTAGCGAACGTACTATAGTTGCGAATACCAGCGCCTATGCTCAATAGGAAAACAATGTATTTGAATTTTGGATTTGCGCCTTTGTGCACAAACGGGAATAGCCACATAAACCAAATTTCGTAAGAGGTTGTAGGGGTTATACCTGTTCACCTCACGTGAGTTTATTATAGGTGGGAGAAAAAGGGCATAATCCATTGCGAATACACAGGGAAAATAGAAAACGTGCAGTTTTACAAAATACCTCGAGAACTATTCTTCGAATGTAGATGAAACACATGTCGTAAGAAACGGGAAGAAGTGCTCCATAAGTTTGATACGAATGTACACTAGGCTAAATAGCATAGGAACCAAAATAAACGGTAAAAACTGACACGTGAATGGAGAGGAGCCATTGCATTGTCGAAATTATAAAGGATGAACGATGACATTCGAGAGGATAGGAAGAATGGAAGGAAACCATTACTAGCAATTTCAATCTGTAGGGTAACTAGATGTGAGCGACCGTGTTCCTGTAATAATAAGTGTCAAAATTTAAGAAAACTCAATAAAATATTTCGAAGATAGAGGATATCACGTGGCGGGAGAGATCCCATTTGTATCTTTTATTCTCAGAACATGTGCGTATCAACACTTGGTAGAGCGATACTTACAGAGGCAAGGAACACTTAATGCCATCTTTGAGCAATTGCAAAACTGGAGCAGATACCGGATGGGGGAAGAAGGGGTCGCAACCAGCTGTTTACCAGGGAAAAAAAGAAGTTGAGGTCTCCACATGTTGGAGCGGCAGTGAATCCGTCTTGCAGAAAGACAAAATGGATGGCACTACAATTCGCCGAGGGAGTAGTACTACCAGTGAGTATATCACTCCTAAAGACGATACTGATACCATTACCACGCGGACGAGATAATACAGGAAAATGGGACGGGGTAATAAAAAGTCGAAAGTGCATCTATAAAGGTTTACTGATTATCTTCGAGGGAGTGAGATTTAGGAAGTTATCTGGTAAATACCAGTATAGTATTAAAAACGGAGTTAAGTAACTATGGAGACTGTTAAGGAAGTGGATGTTTTGCGATAATTTGAAGAGATAACGCACTTAGCAAACGCGAAAGAGGTAAGTTTACAATTTGGTTAAAAATTACGCACGTAATTTGTTAGGCAGGGGCACAAAAGATGCATTAGAAGAAAGGTTTGTAACGACCATCGACGATAGGTGTAATATACTCCACAACATGCTACGAAAAGATGAAAAGGAATTAGAAAAGAAGCTGCTATAAAAGATAGGTGGATTTGAAAGAAGGGCACCAAATGAGTAACACACAAGACATTGTTACACCAGGTAAATGAAATGAATCGTACTTTGGAGAATACTAATGGAATAATCCTCGAAATAGGAGAGAGAATGGCAGAACAGCAGACGAATCAAAACATATGTCGTGAACAGAGCCGAAAAATACGTACACAGAGACACTGAAGAGAACAAGTATACGAAAAGAAAATTTGTCATAATGGGAAAGCGTGATGAATCGCAGAATATAAATTTTCCATAGACATTTTATAATTTATTGGATAAGGATAGTAACCGACCAATATCGAAGAATGTAGACTAACTCGTGGGGAAAACTATTGGTAAGGGTAGAAGAAGGACCAATGAGCGAGAATGTAGACCTTCTATTACATGACCACACAGATAAGCGACACGAGGAAACTAGCAAAATGAACTCGAAGATAATATTCAATGTACCGGATGAGTTTCTATTAAAAGTTAAAAGACAAAATTGTTTGTCAGACGAAGAAGAGAAAGGAATTCGAGTTATAAAGAGGATCGGCAAAGGCAACTGTCGAACGCGGCATTGTATACTAGAACTACCTTATGGAATGTACAAGAGAGTGATTACTGGAGGGAAAATGTACGTAGGGTACATTTCATATTGAGTTGTGTCCTCAGGTGCTTTAAATGCCACCGTTTTAGGCACCAGGCCAGAAACTTCCGGGACTAAGCCCAAATATGTGGACATTGTTGCCAATCGGGACGCGATATACAAGCATGCCCGATGCGAACTGACACAGTAAAATGTGTCAATTGCTCAAGAAGAGGTCAAAGCATTAGGCACAGTTTGAGGAGTAAATTATGCACGGCATAGTTAAAAGTATACCCAAAAACACCACCGATGAGGCTTATACAGCAGAATTTACGTGATGACATTCAAGGAATGGTGGATTCAATGAAATACGTTAGTGACAAGAGTATCGATGTATGTGCACTTCAGGAAACTTATTTGCGTCGGGGGCGGTTGGTAAATATGCCATTAAGATTTAAAATCATATATCAACACGAGGAAAATCGGCCATAATAATATGTGATGAAGCCATAATAATGTGTAATGGAAGTTAGAAAAAATTCACCAACTATTATCCAGGTCGTCCGATTGGCTACGGAAGACATACGTAGGTCTAATAAGCATAGGTGTAACAGTCTTGAGACAAGTATACCAGAGATATAAAGGGACAGAAATATATCTAAGGGGCGGCTGGAACGCACGAACATAAGTATATATCTAATGGGCGGCTGGAACGCACGAACATAAGTATATATCTAAGGGGCAGCTGGAACGCACGAACATAAGACGCTGTTCACAACGTACGACGACGGGAACTCGAGAATATGAATGTGATCGGCATATATACATTTGAAGCAGACAATGGACGCTTTGTAATAGGCGCTACATTGCAGGCTCAAAACAACAAAACCACGGCGACAGAGTGGATACTGCATGACAATATCGACAGTGACCACAAAACGATAATTTATGAAATAGAAATAACAAAAATGACAACAGACTTCATAGCAAATGTTTACAAAAATAAGTAAATGGACTGGAATAAACTGAAAGCGGAAGAGATATAATCATAATAAATTTATAATAATATAATAAATTTCTTGTCAAAAAACAGTACAGACTGCTTATGAACACGTGGAGGAAAATAAACTAATTTACTCTCCGAAAGCAAGCAAGGGACCATCCCATCAATTCCGATCAAGGGCCCTAAGGCAGAGGTGGAATCAAAAATTTCAGCAAAAGTTCCTAGATAAGATAAAAAGTTAGCTGCGAGGTAGAGTAAATATATATTGTCAATATGTTTGTAATTTAACGCAAATATGTTTGTAAATTTACATGTTCAAGTTATTATCGAACTATAGATTATTCTGAGTATAGTGTTTAAAAATCATAAGAGTTGAAAAAACACTCACTAAATTCACGATTTATTGTTACAATAAACACGCCCCTAGACAAAGCCTAGAGAACCTGTATAAGAAATCCGCCTCTACCCGAAGGAAAAACGGAGAAAAACCCGGGCCAGGATGGGGATACAAAAATAATGTACACAACCGTGCCAAAGTTGAGTACACATAAAACTAAATTAATATGAGCCATACGGCAACACAACCATGCAAGAAAATAGTTTTTGAAATTGTTATAAGTTATTTAATAAGTGCTACAGCAATGGCGTGATAAATTACAAGTCGGATTTAACTTTTGTTAAAATCAATAAATTCTTTTACAGTGAAGAAGCACTGGTGCAGGAGGTAGATTTTAACCGCTCATTTGAACAGATTCAATTTCATAATGACTTTTATATTCTTGGGCAAAGAATTATATAGAACGATTCCCGAATAATAAGGTCCTTTGTGGCAAAGAGTAGTTAACACTCTAGGGCGATGAATATTATTCCTATTGCGAGTATTGTGTTCGTGAACGAGACTGTTTCGTATACAGCGAGAGTGGTGCTTCAGTAATTCGGTCTTAACAAACACGACTGTTTCATAAATATAAATGCAGGGAAGTGTTAAGATATTTAATTCCTTGAATAAAGGTTTACAAGAGTTTCGGGGGTGAGATTTACAAATTATCCGAACTAT
>NNCF01127292.1:198563-209101 GCA_002313205.1 Laupala kohalensis
AACAATTTTTCTAGGATTTTTGAGAAAGTGGGTAGTAGAGATATTGGTCGGTAATTTCCAATGTTAAGTGTGTTTCCTTTCTTGTGTATAGGTTTCACTTTAGCTCTCTTAAATATTTTAGGAAACACCCCTTCTGATAAAGAACTATTAAAAATATTTATTAGTGGTAAAAATATCTATGAGTGGAATCAGAAATATGGAATAAGAAACAATATCCAGGACATCGATGAGTGGGTGGATATGATTCAGGAAGATCTATTGGAACTGATTAGGCCATTTTGTGGCAAACGCGGAGATGGTTACCAATGGGGACAGGCCTGTTGGGATTCGGATCTGCTAACGATAAAAAAAGAGCGGAATAAGTTACGTAGAATATCCAAGAACTGGATGGCGGGATCTAAGGAATATGAAACAGGGAAAAGGTATAAGAGAGACCGGTTCAAGAAGACAACTCGCAGTACGAAACGTGCAGACTGGGAAAGATACATTCACGAACATATTGATATAAATGTGTGGGGATTCCCCTATAACACAGGTCACGAGAAAATTAAAAATAGTACGATGTGGTGTACAGTTCGTGCAGGGACGATATTCACAAACGGATGGCAAGAACCGGGAAGGAAATAGTACAAGGGGGAAGCGGAAAAAATGATGGGTTGTATTGGCGGATGGGGACAGTATTACGTGCGTCAAGTGTTGGCAGGTCTGAGTAACAATACAAATCCGAGCTACGATAATATCACGAACGAAATGGCAAATAAACTACAATACAAATACATTGAAGAACAGATCGTGATATATAATGCATGTTTTGCAGCTGTGAACTATCCCCGAGAGTGGAAAATAGATCAATTAAATTATTTCTCAAACTAGGTAACCGTGATCCCCAATTGCTGAAATCATATCGACCAATAACGTTGTTACCAACACTAGATATAATAATTGACAAAAAAATAACTACCAGGATACAGAATGAACTACGTTGAAGCGAACGAATAGCAATCAATACGACGTTACAAAAGGTCGCTGCACAGAACAAGCAGTCCAACGACTCGTGAACCGAGTAAGGAGTTCACGTAAGAAATACACACTAGTCGTTCTTATCGACTTCGAAGGAGCATTTGATCAGGTGCAATTGACTTTTGTATTGAAGGAATTAGAAAGTCATGGAATATCACCCCTCCATTTGCGTATAATGCAGGATCTTATTTGCAGGATTGACACGTGTACTGGATAATGGAACAGAAAAGGTTATCAATAAAATCACACAGGGTTTACCGGAAAGGAACCATTTGGGACCAATTTTGTGGAACATTCTACTTAATATCGAACTCAAAAAATTACGGAGATAGAAATAATTGCGTATGCTGGAGACGTAACACTGATTGCACACGGGAACAGTAGACAAGAATTAAAAACAATAGAGCCGTTCAGCTGGCAAAATTTTAATACGCTTAGATTTATAAATGTTTCGGACAATAACAGAAGGAATTGTCTCCAATTATGCGAACAGAGGGCAATGTTGGAGAGAACCAATAATTGGGTTCCCCGATTGGCAACTCAACATAAAGTTATCTTGGAGTATACATCGACAAACGTTTAACATTTAATGATCACATTACCTTCGTGGGGCAGAAGGTCAAGACAGTCGTATACCGCTTAACAAGAACCCTATAGGGAAACAACAACTACTGCAACTGTACAAAGAAGTGATTATGCGCAAATAACATACTATGAAGCTCTGTGGCATGAGCGGAGTGAACTCCGGCACTCCGAGTGGAAGTTGGTACAATCCAACTCCTGAGTCTGATTATGTGAAGCGGTGTGTTAGGATCGTCTCGAGACGGACACTACAAGTAGTAATGGGGGATACTACCATTAGATCTGGAGATGGAACGCCACTTATTAATGTATAGTGTGCCTAAAGAAGTATGCATAAGGGATGTGATAATACGGAATCGAGAGAGGATGGAAGGGGGGAATAATTAGGGAGCTCGTTAGATGATGGAATATACGGTGGAAGACGGTGAAGGAAAGACGCAGGACATATGAATTTACTAATGACGTCAACAACAGTTATAAGAATAGGAATTGATTTTGACTTTCGCAGTCGTTACTAGAGATACTAACTGAACATGATGACTACAATACATACTGGGTGAAGCGTAATTTACGGACTACAGCTGACTGTGATTGTGAAATGTGTTTGTGAAACACATACTATATGACTGCGTGCTGATAGGAGCGGAGAGAGGGCGCTGGATGAGACAACTAAGGTGACGAAGACTCAACTGTGACGGGGACATGACAAAATACATCGCAATAATATTATCGCACATATAAGGAAATTTTTAAGAATGTCCCATTAGACTCTTCGATGGCAATTTTGAAAATTTTAATTGCAATTTTTCATGTGAATTTATTCCTGAGCGTAACAGAAGGAGATTTTCAAAACCCTGTTAACAAAACCTTGATTTAACTGACACCTTATGACATTTTTAATTATAATTAAAGTAAAATGTCAACGATTCATTTTGTGGTGCACTTCTACAGTGTCCAATGCAATCAATCTATAATGAAGATATATTTACTTTACACGTTACTTCTAAATGGCATTAGAAGATGTGGCTGAGAGAAATAAAACTCCACTGTACCTCTACATTCGCTATGATGCTGGTTCGATTCGCGGTGACATTTGCGCACAGAATTTTGAAATTGGTTCACACCTTAAGTAAGCTAGAAATATCTGTTTGGGAGCTGCAGTGAACGAAACCGTCGTTAGTTCTCACACATTGCTTAGGAAAATATGAAACATACGCTGAAAAATTGACAATTTGTCAACGTTGCGTTACGACAAATCAGGTAATATTACTAGCAACTGAAGGAGATAAAATCGGAACACTTTTGAAGTTAAATCTCCATTGTGCTGACGCATAATCTAAGTAAAAGACTTCTGCGTAAAATATTTCGAGCTTATTTAAGGTTCGTTTCTATAAAATAATTTCTATACATTAAATCGTAAGTTACGGTATTTTTAGTTTGTTCATTTGTGAATGATATTATACAATAATATATTTCACGACGAAATTTTGTTTAGATTTAAAATTTAAATTACCCTACACCTACATTCTTAAATATATCGTTCAGAAGAAAACAATCTAAAAATTATTATAAAAATAAAGAAAACAATTCTAGAGTTTCTAATTTCTATGACAATTATGCAATATACTTTATAGTATTGTAGTTACCAAAAATACGTGTAATATGATTATACACCATATTAAACAAAATTTTCAATAAAAATATATTCAAGCAGCATCTAGAATTTATCTTTTAATACTTTTCGAGCACAATGTTCAATACAGAAATAAGTTATATGTACTCTCTGTATGTCTTACTACAAATTGAAATTAGGAGGGTATTTTATAAACTTTATTTAAAATACAACACAATTTTATAAGATGTTCGTTATAAAAATAATATAGCTTTATCAAATACGTTATTGAACGATAGTCTCATGGAACACTATTTTTTAGACTTTTTAATGAGTCTCTTTTCTGTTCCAAGTCGATGAACAAAAATTTAATTTTGCTGATTTTCCATTTCGAGTACACACTTATTGTGGTTTCGAAATGCAAAAAAGGAGTGTGCTTTTTCCACGCAGTGAAACCTATGACGATGATAAATGGTAATTTTTAGAATTCCATATTCACAACCTACAGTTTCAGCACGAACAAAAAATAAAAAACCCTCTTAATAATAAACTACTAATAAACATGCATTTTTCTATCGTAGAATCTTCCAACAATTACATTAATTTAATATTAATAGACAAATTTGTTATTGTTTGATTAAGATATATGAGTTATTTCATTATTTATTGAAACTTTTAATTGTTCTTTTTGTGTTTCAATTTGAATAGCTCCTTGTGATATTCTATTTTTCAATTCCCTTTAAATAGGTTAGTCACACTCCTATCTCTCCCTCCAAAAGAGCATTTGATTAGCGCAGAGGCCAATATTCCCTGGAATAGCACACGATCTGAGAAGTTATGAGTGATGACCAAAATATAAATATTTATTATTTGTGAGAAAGTGATCTTGTGACTTTCTCATTAAAATACTCGTTGGACTGACAACGTTTCAACTTAGGAACACTTCCTCAAGGTCATAACTACACATATCTAGGGTCTGTAACTAAACTCACAAGAAAAAGAAGTAATGATGAAAAAACAACCAAAGGAATGTCGGAAGCGTATAATAAATCCAAAACCACAAAATATTTTGGTAACTCGATATATTTATTTTTGTGGTTTGTTGGTTTTTCCGTATGTATGATTAAAAAACAAACAAACAATAACAAGCCTAAGAAAAAAAATTCTGGAAAGTGATCTTGTCGCACTAAAGAACACACAAAAATACGTAGAGATTACAACAAATTAAAAATACCGAAAATATTTTATTTTTAGGTCACTGTGAATGCGTGTAAGCAATATCTTCTGAATTTAACACTTTATTGATTGCAAAGTATATTGTGCTTTCCATAACGATATTACCATTATTCTAGTGTACTTCCCATGCCTGTGTAGTAAACGAGTAAAATGGATGGCTGATATATTGAGATCGTTCTCCAAAATTATGTTTGTCTTTTAGATCGATGCATTCTAAAGTGGTATTATTTCAGGTCAAAGAACATGAAATCCTACTAAATTATATCCATGTATAAATTAAATCCAATTAGAACATGTAATCCTACTAAATAACGAAAGTTCCATCTTCGATGACCAGCATAAATCAAACAAATAAATATTCTGAAATTTAAATAAAAGTGATGTCGTAGTTTAATTGTGTTTGCTCAGATCAAATGTACATTTAGTAACATTCATGAGTTTAAGAGCAGGATTTTTGAAGTTAAATAAGTCTAAATGTTATATTTGAATAACGGTTTATGAAAATGTATGTTTTATTTATTATCAGTTTTTTCAAATTTGCTGATTGTTTTGATATTCACTTTTTTCTCATTCTTGTTCGTTTGTTAAAACAACTAATTCTTACAAAATGACCCTAAATCTGGATTGCTGGAACCTACCAGTCACAAAAACTTTATATTTAACTTTGTATGTGTTATCAACTACTTCGCTGATTTTTTCTCTCCTTACTCTTAAAATTATGTTCAATGTCTAATCAATACATTTATCTTCACAAATATGAATGTTGATCCGTAAAAAGTGATATAAAGAATGCTTCTGAATTACCTTGTTTATCCTCTGCTATTGAAATCAATGCATTCAACGGAATGCCGATAATAATGAAAGAAAGTTGAGAAAATATGAAATTGATATCTGGGACAATGTATGATAATTAAATGCTACATTAATTGCGATGTTTTATTGTCTGATAGTCTTAGATAGCGTGCATTAATACAACTCAATAGTATTTGGAAGTCTAAATGAAAGTGAAATGTTTCTTTTGTTATATTTCCGAGAACTAAAAATAAACTTTTTAGTCATGTTTCTCTCTTAGCACATTGTTATATATATATATTGTACGATTACAGTCAAGCTTTGTATCAAGATACAACTTTCACAAAAATCAATGCATTTCATACAGGCGTAATTTATTTATTGGTTTAAAATTATTGAAGATATCATTAGAATTAACATTTTGTGTTATTCATTCATTTTATATCAAATTGCTTTCTATAATGCTTGATTTCAGATTGACATCTAAAAATAGTTTAAAAGAACTGCATATCATTTGAAATTACAATAAACAACGCCCATTTATTGATGCCAATGAACTTTGAGTTTTTTGCGCCACTGAATAATATTCAGAGGTTATAAGAATATTTATAAGTAAATCCTGAATGCGTGTTTCACGAAATTCAGACGATATCTTGTGACGATATTCAAATTCTGTGATTAAAAAATATATGGATTTTACAGTAAGAAACAAATTCTTTAATGGAGATGTTTAATTTGTTTTATATTCCCTAGGACAGTGTTATGAGACAACGAAACTTGAGATATCATTTAAATATTGAGAATAATGAAGTTCAATGAAGTTAACAATATAAAGAATATTTTTTGTTATGGATATCCAAGATGTGTATAATAAAAAATTACTAAATGTTTCTTTAATAACGGCGTAATAAAACATTTTCTCTCATTTCGATTTAATAGGGGTATGTTCGCCAGTACTCCGTTCCAGTATGTCCGAAGTACTAGTGTTCTATTGGTCCGCCAAATATGGAAGCAGATTCAAGTGCCTACAATTGGTCGAACGAAAATGAGATGCTACTTCTCCGTCGCAGATGCCTGGCGTTGCAAATCTAACGGTTCCAAACTTCGAAGCGCGCGGGACTTAAAATATTTTCGTTAACCTTTTATGTTACCAGGACGATACAACCCCCTATGTTCTTTAATGGCAATAGTAATAAACGTTAATTTATGGTAAATAATTAGTAATAAATTCTCCCGTATGAGTTTTGTAGTTGTGCCCTAAAGGTTGTTCCAGCTTCACGGAGCAGTAGTAGTAGTTAGTCATTACTAACTACTACTTAGAGTTAGTGATACTAGGAGGTGGATAGAAAAACGATGCTTCGCTTTTCAGTAGTAACAGCTATATGAACTAGGACACTGAAGTGAAAAGCTACAAGTTTGTTCTGGCCCCGCTGGGAATTGAACCCGCAGTGACATGATGGTGAGCAAGCATGCTAATCCCCTAACCCTCGGTAAGGCTGTAGAATAGTTATAAATATAATATAATAATGCACAGTGTAACATCACGTAGCTTACGTACAATTCTCTATGAGTACTGTTTATACCATGATAGTCCGCGTCAGTGCCACCAAAACTGAAGTTCAAGTTGTCAAGTAACAAGCTTTTGAAATAATTGAGTATACTGGAATTATTTTTCTTCTCGACGTTGTTTTTAAAAACTTTTATCTCGCAAAGAAGAGGGTGAAAGATGAAGCGATAGGAATTCGTCTATACATCTTTTATTGCTCTAAAGTACGATATTCGTGATATTTACTCCTGCTACGCAAAAAAGGAACGCACATTTTCTGGGACATTTGAGAATCAATACATGTGATGATAGATGGGCGAAGATCAAATGACACACTAAGACTCCTTATGGACTTACGATCAGGCTATTTTCAATTTAACGGGAGAATGAATAAACAAATTGGTTCACCTATGAAGAGTCCCATTTCCCTAGTTTCGGTTAAAATACGTGTGAACGGTGTTAATGTCAGACTTCTGAAACCAACACAACACACTAATTCATCGAAATGTTTGAGGATGACATGTACATTGTTTTTGATGCAGAGTGCATTGATTTGACTGGCTAGGTATTCATTACTACCACTCATGTTTTAAATCACGAAAGAAGTTTTAATAAACGCTGTGTCGCTGTCGGCGATCCACCATTTTTAATAAAACGCACTTTGCTCACCAGCTATGACTGACACTGAAAACGGCACGTACACAGTAGTTGAAGATCCATGACACTATGGTACACCATTCAGTCGTATAGCTGTGCGCCATCAAAACCGTGGAGTTCTTTCTACCGCACCTTATAACGTTGGTGGGTTGAAATGTTGACAATAAAAAAACTCTCCATATTTCATTAACCATCATCTAACGAAATTTTTCTGTCATCGTCAGAATTCCTAATTGTAACATGCAGTCGTTTCTGTCCCTTCACATCCGTTAATAAATATGAAAGACACAAATACTCGTTTCTAAATATTTCATTATGCAATTTCTTGCATAGAAAATTATATCTCAAGTCATTCGCAAAATATTCGATAACTCACGTTTACCCTATTTCATCCAGTATAATTTGAATTTCGAGAATTCCCTTCTTAGTAGGTTCTCATGGTACAAAAGAAACTTCTTGCCTAAATTTTGTTTCTAGCGTCAGTAGTTATTTCTCTGCGTTGATAGATGAGTCAGTCGGTCAGTCAGTAGGTTGGTCGGTTGGGTAGGCATGTTATATGGAGAGATCTTTCATTTTATTTAAACCATAAATTTATTTCAGCTTGGCCTGCGTGATGGTTTAATGTGGTAAAAATTAAGGGTAAGTAAAATTAATTCTTTAGGAGTTGTGGGCTCTATTTTAGTAAGATGTAACTTTAGTAAAGCACATATAAGTAAAAATTATGCGAAACGAAACTAGTGGTGCCAGACCATTGTACATACTGTCTCATATATGTTTCTCCGTCTGCAGCATAGTGAGAAAAAATTCTATACTGAAAGAGTCATTTCTGGCGTGGTCCTCTATATATTGGTCGTCTTCCAGAGCTCTAATCATGCTCAAAGTCGCTAGATTGACTCATAACTGTCTTTTTATGTGAAATTTGAAAGTAAAATAAATATTCAAAATATTATTTCAAAACATAACGACATATCAGTTTTATAAATATCGTAAAAGTGTTATGTAAATGTAATTTCGATGTAGACAGAAATCTGGGGTGCCCACACGCAAACTGAGTCATTGAAAATTTTTTGGGGGAGGGTTCGTATACATTTCTAAGATTTATGGACATTTTAAATAATTTCAATTCATTTTCGAAACTGATGAATAAATCTTAAAAAGTCATGCCGAGCAGAGATCTAGACCACTGAATAAGCAAAGACGAGTGTGGGATACGGATCGGGGGGTCACCTCTAGTGTAACAAAAGATCGGGAGACTCATCACCTCGCGTAAACGAAGAAGTGACAACAGATACCTCTCTCTCTATCATCCAATGGTAATTCTACACAACAGGGTCGGAACTCAATTTTGTATCTCATCTTTTTCCCCATGTATCACCGTTCAGGAGCCGTAATGTTTTTTATAGTGCACGGCAAACGGAACCCTTTCGGGAGACCCATTTAAATGGGTAAAAGGGCCTTTTTTCGTGAACCCATTTAAAATGGTGCGTGGACTCAATTAAAAGGGTTGTGAACCCATTTAAAAAGGTGTGTGGACCCAATTAAAAGGGTAGTGAACCCGTTTAAAAAGGTGCGTGGTCCCATTTAAAAGGTTCCGTGGATAATAGAGAAAATTTCTCGGATAACAATAAAGTACGAGTATATATCAAACACATTGATTTTCTTTAATTAACGTGTTAAAAACTGTCCCAAACTATAAAACGGCATATCAATATATTCACCCAACTAAATAAAAATAGTAGACCCAAGGTGGATTTAAACATACGAGGTATCAGTCCCAGAGAGTAGTCGCAACGCTACCACTTGCGCCACGGTGTCTCGAACAGGTGACTGTAATATCATAGATTTTAAAAATAATATTACAAGAAGACTAACTACTATTCTGAGAAATACATTCATGAAGATGTATGAAAAATAATTTTGTGAAGCTTGAAGCTGTTTATCGTGTATTTCAAATTTCTTTACGAAATCATGATTTGCAGAAGGGAGTTCGTTGATTAACGCAAATTAACGTTGATTAACGTAGATTAACCCACAACGTTGATTAACGTTGATTAACCCACATACCCAATTCTATGTTCACTTCCGAAACTAACGCCAGTGAAGTCATGGGAATCATCAGCTCCTTAAAAAACAAATTTTCACGAGGCATAGATGATATACCTGAGTTTATTGTTAAATCTTCGTCCCACGCTATATTAAATCCACTCGTAAATATTTTTAATAGTTCTTTATCGGAAGGGGTGTTTCCCAATATATTTAAGAGAGCTAAAGTGAAACCTTTACACAAGAAAGGAAACAAACTTAATATTGGAAATTACCGACCAATATCTCTACTACCCACTTTCTCAAAAATCCTAGAAAAATTGTTCTATAAGCGTCTTCTAGATTTTTTATCAAAATATAACATTCTCTCTGACGATCAACACGGTTTTAGGAAATCCTTTTCCACTACAAGCGCCATATTTTCCTTCTTAAACGATGTTACCACATCTCTAGACAGTGGAGGAAATCCTCAGGGTTTTTTCTTGACTTATCCAAAGCATTCGATGTCATCGATCACGGAATTCTCCTTACCAAATTGCATTCTTTAGGCATTCGTGGACTTCCACATCAATGGCTAACTTCTTATTTAAAAGATAGATATCAACAAGTAGAAATATCCTATACTAAAAATAAAATACTTGAGCGTTGTCTTTCAGAAACAAAGCCACTTACTTGCGGAGTACCCCAAGGATCAATTCTCGGCCCTATACTCTTTTTATTGTATGTGAACGACATGTCATCATCCACATCAGATTGCAAAATGGTTCTTTTTGCTGATGACACTAATTTACTATGTAAACACGCCAATGCTCAAAAAGTTTTGTCTAACCTTTCGACTTGGTTCCATGCAAATCGTCTCATTGTAAACACTGACAAAACAGTGTCTATGTCATTTCACAATAGTATCACAAAATCTTTACCCCAGGTTTCTCTTTCTTTAAACGGAACACAATTAAAAACTGTTACAAATACAAAATTCTTAGGTCTCCATATTCAAGACAACCTCAAATGGAATTGTCACATTGACAATCTTAATTCCCAATTAAGCAA
>NNCF01127292.1:209923-231736 GCA_002313205.1 Laupala kohalensis
ATTTATTTATTTATTTATATTTAGGAAGAACAGTTAGGATAATTAATAACCTTAAGAAAGATTTTAGAAGCGTTTACTCCAATAGCTGGCTAAACAATTCTTTATTAAATTATACGTTCTTTATATTGTTATTTGTATTATAGCATAATCAAAAATAATATTTATTTTGCCATAACAAGGAATATAAAATATACTCTTATAATTAATGTTCCAACTTAAAGAGTGCGTGGATCCCTTGAAAAGGGTGCACAACCATTTGAAAGGATGTGTGGATTCATTCAACATTTTAAAGGATGCGGACCCTTTTTGAAGGGTGCGGACCCATTTTAAAGGGTGCGGACCCATTTTAAAGGGTGCACAGCCATTTGAAAGGGAGTGCCGTTCGGCTTGGGCTTTACCCAATTTGTGAGGAATTAACCAATTTTCACTGTGTTGACAATAGTTTTTGCGTTTCTTGTGTGTCATAAACTCTTAGATATGACAAGTGGATAAAACTTCGCCAAAAAATATTTAAAATTAATGTAATAATCGAAATATCTTAAGTGATGCGGAACGGTAGTGGATCTTCTGAACCGTCGAGTATGAAAGCGTCAAACGCTGGTCAAGCGTTAATGCATGCGGTTTAAGGTAAGAAGAGAGGTGAAAGAAAAACTGTTGATTCTCGAATTGTTTTTTTGATGTAAATTTCATTCACGAATATTTGCAGTGACGCAAACCTGCACTCGTTAGAAAATATATTATATTTTACTTGAAGATATTCATGGCCTACGTTTCTTAAAATCGAGTGACAAATCCGCAATCCGCAATTGCTTCTTTTCACTCTTGCTTTATATATCTTACAAGTGAAGAAGAGGACATGTACCTGAGGTGCTTATCCAGTGAAATAATCTGATGAAACGTAAGAAACCTCGAAATCTCAGTTTAGCGCATATGAATCTGAATATATGTAAATGGAATCTGAGTATGGTTCTTTGAAATTTAAAAAATTGCAACTCTGTTCTTCTACTTTCCTAAATTTTTGCTGCTGAAATATAAATTAATACCTAATTACATATAAATTTATACCTTATTACATATATCTCATTTAAATTTATCCTTTATCAGTAAAATGGGTATAGGCGATGAACATTCTTTTTACTTTCTCATATACTTGGTCTAGAAACAGTCTAACCAAGAAAATTATCGCGAGATTTTGACGGAAATATTCGCTTTTGATACCGAATGTTTTTTTAATACGACGTGCGTAATACCGTATTGCCTGTAATATATCGGAAGACAGCTGGCTACCTCCCTCAATGACACCGCTTCTTCTTTCCCAATTGCTCTCTGACACATAACCTTTCGCTCACACAAACATCCTTAACCTTCGCGGTCGGAATGATTCCCCAACTGGATATTTCTTAGTGCAAACTACTTTTTACCACGCTTGTAAAAGACAAAAAATTAGTTTTATTTTGGACTCTGTGCAAAATTTGCAGAAAAAATGTTCCAAACAATTGCCATTTTCAAGCAATCACTTTCCTTTCATTTTATACGCAGAAGATTAAACTGCTGTTGCCAACATCAGTATAGGATGCATGAAAATGGTTGCTTTTTTTTAGTAAAGTTAGCTTGCATACTATACAGATAAGAGTCTTAAAGGACTATGAGAAATCATGTGCACTGGTTTTGCAAACAGGTTTTCATATGGTGTTAGGGTAAATAAGAGGGATAAAGATGTAAAATATTTCTACACTTTTGAAATATGATTTGGAAGAGAGTGAAAGCGAAGGGGGGGGGGGGTAATTCATTTTTGGGGGGAGAATTTTTCTTGGGGGGGGTCTCTCAAATTGGGGGGGNCACCTCTACAGAAATTGATGTATTTTCGTATCTGCAGTGCGTTTGCTGTCCTCCTGTGTACTTTATCATTATCATATCTTTCATTTCAGTTTAAGAAAAGTGTATTCTACGTCAGCTTGGTCCATTTACACTGCTAAATATTATTCATGCTTCTTTAAACAGTAAACTAATATGTAAGTGTAGCACGCAGAAATTATTTTGCTGCGTCTATACCAAACTTTGAAGCGAAAAACAGCTAATGCGGATGTAATGCATACTAATTGTACTTTACGTACAGAATATTTAAGCAAAAACGTTGGAACCTTTTTTGAGAAATATTCAAAAGAGTACTTTGACTTTCATGTGAAATACCCTTTGTTTTAAAGAAAAAGAAAATTAGAGCACTGGTTTTGCACCACTAATTTTGTGATCCAGCAGTAGGAGATAAAATACATTTTTTAAATGAATATCTATGTGAATCAAACGGGAGGTTTAGAAAAGTTTCTTTGAAAGAAGGCTCAGCTTTTAAGGGTTAATGCGTTTTAAAGGAAAATCGCTGCATTAATAGTAATTTATTTTATTATTGTCAGATTGACAAGTATATACTTGATAGTGAAAAAAATATTGTTATATTTAGAAACCGACGACTCAGATGGTTGGCACTTCTTCTTTTTCACACTCTTTCTTCACAGACTATTGATTTACTTCTGATTCTTTCTTATGTATAATATTTGCGAGAAAAAAAATGAAAATGCTCTTCCAACAAACAGCGACCACAGATATCATACGGTCATTATCATGCACAAAGTGTGTTTTCAATTCATTCAAATGGAAAAAAGTCTTGATACTCGATTTTGAGCACAAATAAAATGTTAACTCGTTGCTCCACACAAAACTGAGTTACACTAATTTTTTTCGTATTTCTTCTGCATTTATCTGTGAATAAAATTTTTACTGAATCCTATTTAACGTTTAGTGCAGGTATAAAGAGAAAAGTGCCGCTTTTTCTACTCTTTTAATCGGAGCGTTGACTTTGAAAATATATTGCTTAAAAACTTCTTGCCCGATCACTACCGAATTTTAATATGATCTTAAGACACTTATTGCTTCAAGGTTTTTCAAGTTTGAAACTGATCTGATGAAAAATATAAAACTGTCTTATCAAATGGGCACAACAACACATTTTCGTTGTTACAAAATTCAGTGTAAGTCATTTTTGTGTGGAGCAACGGATTAATGTATTATTAATGCTCAAACTCGAGTATTAAGACTTTTTCCCACTGTAGTAGTACTTAGCTTTATGCAAAAACGACTTTTACTTATGTACGGTGGATGCAAGTAGGCAGGAGGGAAATGGTAACACCTTTTTGTTCGTCGCAGTGAAAACAATAGTTGTTTTGATAATTATGTCGCGTCTTCATAATCATTCCTACGTTGATTATCGTTTTTGTACTGTGCCCGTCAGGAAATTAAACAGGAGCTATGAAAATTGAAGAGTTTCATTTGTTAATTCTTCAGAATTTGCATTATGAGCAGCAGAGCAACAAGCTGTGCAAATGAGCGTTGCGCGGTCCGCGCTGCGCTGTGTTGCACAGGGGTGACAGGTGTTGGGGAAGGGGAGGGGAGTACCACGTGTGCGGGCAACCAACCGCCAATGCCCAGTGAGAGTGCCGTCGCCGCGTCGGTCGCGCACTGATGATTGAGGAGCGAGTGGCGCTGTCTGTCCGTTCGTCCGTCCGTCCGTTCTTAGTGCCGCACTGGTCGCTCTGCCGTCCGTCCGCTGACAGGTGCAGGTTTCGTTGTGATCGTGACCAACGAGGAATTCCCTCGGAAGAACAAGCCTGTTTCTCTTGTCCTTGAGTTACTTAAACTCACAAATGTTCCATTTGTGTTTGGTATCTCTTGTTTCCGATATTTGGGTATTTCCTCATTCTTATGGTTGACTGTCTCTTCGAAAATGTGTTTTTCATGACCGCTAAACAGTCGTTGCCGAAGTGTCTTGAGAAAATGACGCCCGATTACTTTTAGGTGTGATGACAATTAGAGTCCAACCCATAACTAAGCAATAACACCATCTATCTAGAAGCGGACGAATGATACACTTCCGTCGCCTCCACTACCGTTGTGTGAACGTAGCGCTTTGCCATAGTGCTCGCCCAGCTCCGTCTCTTGGCGTCTCAAGTGGCTCACGCAACGCTGACTCGCGAGCTGCAACTGTAAATATCAGAATGTGATCATCGAAGGCGGACGCAAGATTAAACGCGTACTGCTTAAGTTTGCTGTTGTGATGTCCAAATTACGAAGTAAGAGTGCAGGTAAGGAAAAGAATAGGTTTAATGTGAGCAATGTTAGAGTATTTCAGAATACTATTTCTTATTTATTCAAATACAAATAATTGGTCTGAGAGGTGCTACAATCTCCAACTCGCCGATTTTGCAATTCCATTGAAATATACATCCCCAACAGTTCCGAAACGTGTAGTCGTGAAAGGTTATTTTTTTATTTCGAGAGATCGAAATATCTAGTAGATTGAAATACATAGTTTCAGATATTGAGAACTTAACGGAAGTCACTCCATTATCACGAAACCAGACACAATTTCAGAAATGTTTTTGAGTTAAATTTAAAAAACTGAAATACGAGTATCAAACTGTGAAAAAGAACTGGAGATTTGTTACTATCAAATACATTTTTAATTAAATTGAGAAATAGTATTAAAATGCCCTTGGGAAGCGAAAAAAGTAATGCCTTGGGTGCAAAACCATTGCACATACTTTATCATATACATATAAAAATCTTTACTATAGTATGCAAATCTAAATTCATAGAGAAAAATAATATTATATTATATCATTTTGCAAACGTTTCAATCAAATGTATTTAAATAAAGCAAAATTGATTATACAAACAAAAGTTCATAAAAGTGTTACAGAAAACAATAGTCATCAAAATAACCGTGAGTCTAATCGTTTATGTACTCAGAGTCATCAAATTTGTAAAATATCCATAAAACTAGCCCCAAGAAATAATTCTGAAAAGCATACTTTTTATTTTAGAAACATACACTTGTTTAATTTAAAAGCACTTACTGAACATTCATAATTAAAACATCATTCACTCATCTTCTTCCAGTAGTATCAATGTGTATCTTGTCATCATTATGGGTGGAAAAGTTAACATCTTTCCCTCAAAAGATTATACTCGTATCATATTACACAAAATGCAACACTTAAGAAATACATGATACCTGAGCTTTCGCTGAGAAAATTCATTGTATTCTCCGAAGAAACGGATATGGTGTGTTATCAATGAAATCCGATATGACCGTTATCCTTTTAAAACAAGAATAAAAACAAACAGTTCTACAACATCATATAATTTAAGGGAGAAAAGTGATTTCCTGTGTTCAAACCACGCGCCAAAGACACAAATATTTCCGTCGAAATCTCATGATTACATTATTTCTCTATAATACAAATATGAAAATGCAAAATATCTTAAACTAATTCTTTTTCTTCGGGTTCTGAGTAACTAGACAACCTTAATACTTATTATATTTGGAATATTAATTATAATAAATTTCTTGAAAATTATTATGAGACTTCATGTTTTTGAAACGATTCGCCCAGCAGGAAGCAAAGAGAGTGTTTTTCTCTATGTAATCTTTTTTCTAGAAAAGATTTTTTACGTGGCTGAGGAAGGTTGGACGCCGAAACTGTCCCTTCAAATGTGAGTGATTTTTATGTGTTTTTCTTTTTTTCTATTTCTCATTCACTTTAAAACTTCTTAATGTATTGAAGAAAGAATATAATAAAAAAAGATTCTTCTATAAATTGAATAGGTTTAAAGATAATGTAAAAATAGAAAATAAAGCACAAAAGTCACTCATATATTTGTAGAAACTGTTTCGGTTTTCGCCTTAGTCGGTCACGTAGACAATAAAGCGATTCTTCTCTCTTAGCTTCACGTGAACTGACCGTTAGATGGAAGGAAAGAAAAGTGAATATAGTTCTTACAAATGCTCTTGAAAATCAAGGGAAAAAAACTAATTTTGAAAAAGTTAACATTTTTGGAATATAATCCTTGCTTATTCTCATGCAGAATATTGAGGAATTGCTATTTAGTGGATTTTTATATGAAGAGTATCTAAGTTGTAAAATATTTCATATTCGATATTTGAGGTAAAATCAATCATTTCAAAACCTTAAACTTGCTCAAAGTATGTCACGCGCTAATTTGGTAGCCGTATCTTTGTATTTGCTTGTGTCAAAATAACACGAGATTTAAAAGTCCTGAAATCAGGAAAAACAAATGACAAATTTTAAGTGATGTATTGTAATAGACAAATAGACAATTGCATAATTTAACAACTTAACTCTCCAACAAGTGACCGAAATCTTGACATGTAATATATAAAATATTCATTTTCGAAAAATTAAACGTTCCGAATTTATGAAATAAGATATAGAGGAACCCACCAGGTTTTGTACGCGAAAAGCAATGTACACGGATTAATTATAGGTTGCTCTTCGAGTTCCTGCCGGGGTATATTCGAGAACAGGGCAATATAACTCGTATTACTGAAATCGTAGGGAATCTTACGACAAAGTTATGAAGCAAATGTCAGGTTAAAATCAGGGCAAATTTTGGAGATTTTCAACACATTGGTTAGTAAGAGAATTAAAAGTTTAATTATTAAGATAAAGAGTGTGTATAACGAAACGACACCCTATTATCGCACATAAATCTACTTCATTATCGTTAAATGTGGTGATTTCCATGTCGATTTCTTGAGTACATCCAACTCTGCACATTCACCAGTTAATCGATTTAAGAATCTTATCGACTCCTTCAACCTTATTACTACGATAAACGACCCCACTCGCCTCTCCAGCTCATCTCAAACATTGCTAGATCAAATTATAGCCAACAATGGAATCTCGTATCTCTCTGAAGTGTTTATCGCCGGATACAGTGATCACCTTGCTCAAGTATTGACTATTAATAATACACTAAAACCGCTTAAAATCCTTTACAAATTTACAAGAGAGTTTAATGACATAAATAAATCCATATTCGTAAATTATTTGCGTGAAGAAACATGGAAAGATGTTTACAATTGCCAAAACACCGACGACAAATTCAATGTATTTATCTCAACATTCCTAAAACATTACAACTCTAGTTTTCCCATAAAACGCAAGTTAATTAACACAAAAAAATACAATAGATGGATCACCCTAGGGATAAGAATTTCTTCAAAAAACAAACGCCGTTTATATTATCTTTCAAAACGCTATAACCAGCCACCCGAATTCCATAATTATTTTCGTAAATATAAGACTATTCTCCGAAAAGTAGTCTATGCAGCTAAAGTTATGGAAAACGACAGGCATATACTAAAATCGAACAACCGGATGAAAGCCATGTGGAATATTGTTAACAATTACACGTCAACTTCTGAAAATCGCGAAGAAAATGTTTCTTTACTAAACGATGGCAAGATCGTGTCAAATCCTCAGGACATCGCAAGTTTGTTTAATTCTCACTTCTCAGAAGTTGGTAAAATAACGAACTCAATATATCCAAATCAATGTCCTCCAATTATTACCACCCACATACCCAATTCTATGTTCACTTCCGAAACTAACGCCAGTGAAGTCATGGGAATCATCAGCTCCTTAAAAAACAAATTTTCACGAGGCATAGATGATATACCTGAGTTTATTGTTAAATCTTCGTCCCACGCTATATTAAATCCACTCGTAAATATTTTTAATAGTTCTTTATCGGAAGGGGTGTTTCCCAATATATTTAAGAGAGCTAAAGTGAAACCTTTACACAAGAAAGGAAACAAACTTAATATTGGAAATTACCGACCAATATCTCTACTACCCACTTTCTCAAAAATCCTAGAAAAATTGTTCTATAAGCGTCTTCTAGATTTTTTATCAAAATATAACATTCTCTCTGACGATCAACACGGTTTTAGGAAATCCTTTTCCACTACAAGCGCCATATTTTCCTTCTTAAACGATGTTACCACATCTCTAGACAGTGGAGAAAATCCTCAGGGTGTTTTTCTTGACTTATCCAAAGCATTCGATGTCATCGATCACGGAATTCTCCTTACCAAATTGCATTCTTTAGGCATTCGTGGACTTCCACATCAATGGCTAACTTCTTATTTAAAAGATAGATATCAACAAGTAGAAATATCCTATACTAAAAATAAAATACTTGAGCGTTGTCTTTCAGAAACAAAGCCACTTACTTGCGGAGTACCCCAAGGATCAATTCTCGGCCCTATACTCTTTTTATTGTATGTGAACGACATGTCATCATCCACATCAGATTGCAAAATGGTTCTTTTTGCTGATGACACTAATTTACTATGTAAACACGCCAATGCTCAAAAAGTTTTGTCTAACCTTTCGACTTGGTTCCATGCAAATCGTCTCATTGTAAACACTGACAAAACAGTGTCTATGTCATTTCACAATAGTATCACAAAATCTTTACCCCAGGTTTCTCTTTCTTTAAACGGAACACAATTAAAAACTGTTACAAATACAAAATTCTTAGGTCTCCATATTCAAGACAACCTCAAATGGAATTGTCACATTGACAATCTTAATTCCCAATTAAGCAAATTGTGTTACGCATTCCGAATCTTAGTTAACGCAGTTAGTCCACGTATTTCCCGTTGCGTATATTTTGCAAACGTTTACTCCCATTTACGTTACGGCATTACCTTCTGGGGTAATTCCGGTCAGAGTATTCAAACTTTCAGAATTCAGAAGAGGATAGTTCGGATAATTTGTAAATCTCACCCCCGAAACTCTTGTAAACCTTTATTCAAGGAATTAAATATCTTAACACTTCCCTGCATTTATATTTATGAAACAGTCGTGTTTGTTAAGACCGAATTACTGAAGTGCCACCCTTTCTTTATACGAAACAGTCTCGTTCACGAACACTATACACGCAATAGTAGTAATATTCATCGCCCTAGAGTGTCAACCACTCTTTGCCAAAAGGGACCATACCATTCGGGAATCGTTCTATATAATTCCCTGCCCAAGAATATAAAAGATATTATGAAATTGAATATCTTCAAATCCGCGGTTAAAAACTACCTCCTGCACCAGTGCTTCTACACTGTAAAAGAATTTATTGATTTTAACAAAAGTTAAATTCGTCTTGTACTTTATCACGCCATTGCTGTAGTACTTTTTAAACAACTTATAACAATTTCAAAAACTATTTTCTTGCATGATTGTGTTGTCTTATGGCTCATATTAATTTAGTTTTATGTGTACTCAACTTTGGCACGGTTGTGTACATAAATTCTGTAGCCCCATCCTGGCCCGGGTTTTTCTCCGTTTTTCCTTCTGGTAGAGGCGGATTTATCATACAGGTTCTCTAGGCTTTGTCTAGGGGCGTGTTTATTGTAACAATAAATCGTGAATTTAGTGTTATTTCAATTCTTATGATTTTTAAACACTATTATCATAATAATGTATAGTTCGATAATAACTTGTACATGTATTTTTTTGCTTAAAATTACAAACATATTGACATACTATTAGTAATATAACTCGCAGCTAACTTTTTATCTTATCTGGGAACTTTTGCTGAAATTTTTGAATCCGCCTCCACCTTAGGGCCTTTGATCGGAATTGATGGGATGGTCCCTTGCTTGCTTCCGGAGTGTAAATTAGTTTTTTTCCCTCCACGTGGTCATACGCAGTTTGTACTGTTTTTTGACAATAAATTTATAAATATTAATGACGGTCCATTTAAAAGGTATTGTCTATTTTTGATCACACGGAAATTTTCAAGAGGGTCACTATCGTTAACCGGGTCGTTTTCATTAGTTATACCTGATTTCATAACTTCGTAAGTCTAATATTTTCAAAAAGGAATATTTTATACATTAGTGTCAAGATTTTGGTCACTTGTTCGGGAGCCGAAAATAGGTTGTTAAATTATGCAATTATCTGTTTGTCTATTACAAAACAGCACGCAAATTTTGTCATTAGCTATTCCTGTTTTCAGGGCTTTTAAATCTCATGTTATTTCGACACAAGCAAATACATGAATACGGTTAGGAAATTTCGCGTGACATATCTTGAGCACGTTTTGAAATGATTTCATCACCTTTTAATTTTTTCTGTACGTTATTGGAATTGAAAACCGTCTGAAATTATTATAGTAAGAAAATGTTCTGCTTTAAAAATTAGTCTAATGATTGTTTTCAAATTATCCGAATAGATAATTGTACCCCTCTTCTACCAGTTCTGTGAAAAGTCATTTTTTGAAAATTAAGCAAATTATATTTCTCAATTGTTTCTACATTAATTTAAGTTATAATTATTATATCTAGTTTTTAGACGTGTTCTTGGTTTTGTCAGCAAACATCTTCCGATTTTATTTAATAGGCCTTATATTTACATGTGTAATATTAAGGTTTTCTATATTTTACTTTATATTCATTTCAACTGCCTTAAGACAAAATAATTTTGGTTCTTGTTCTATTTCACCCGGTTCTATTTCTTCTACATTCACTTTTATTTAAAAAAATTATTTTCCCAGAAATTTAAACATTTTATCTCAATTACATTCATTGAGGTTATTCTTGAGTTCTCTTCATGATAACTAGTTTATGCATATAAATTTAAAATTTATTTCTTTACATTTAATCTTTACTTTCCAAAATAGTTTTCCCATTAAAGAAAATAACTGTATAGAAATATAATATTAGATTTTCAACATTAATTCCTTGTTTTAAGAATTTTCAAGAATCTTTTTTTGAATTATTTAGTTGTTAAAGTTAACAAATGTTTTATATTTTATTTTTATTGGCTCTTATTGGTTTTTCGGTCGTTCAAGTTTATTAATTTTGGCACCTTCATGATCAATAATTGTACAAATACCTTCTGTGTTCATCTCATGCTTACAAACTACTTTTGATTACTCATACAGAAGTCGTTTTGCTCCATTTCATTTATCCCCATACATTACTCCCTTACTTCGTTGCTTTATTTTTTACAATTGCCCAAAAAAATTTAAGTTCCTTTATTTCGTTTATTACCACATCGTATAGGTCAAATAGGAATGTTTACTATCTATCACAAAGGACACCAAGTTTTTTGCTTATATTCTCCAAATTAGTGTCATTCAACGTCTCACAATCCACATAATGAGTCTATTGACTCAACAATATTTGATGCGACAGTTCGAAGGATTCTGCATTCTGCATTTCTGACACAGCCAGGCTGTTTCCTTTCTTATTCCCACACCTTTAAAAGATACGTCTTGAAGTGAGAGAATTTGACATTTATATTTCTTACAATCATGGTAAAAAACATTTTTTAAACTTCCAAATCGCATACCACGCATCTATCATTTTAAATAATTTCAATGAACAGAAAATAAGTGATATAAGAAAAAAACTCTCTAGTAACTATCCACCGTCGAATAACGCAATATCCAAAATAGTACCTGGATTTGACTCAAGTGTTATAAAATTCCAAAAATTATTTTTACTATACATACACAAAAGCAATTCATTTAAAAATGTTTACTCTTAAATAAATAATCATCAAAACATGTTCGCGCATGAACCCATATGTCCTTCCAAAAACCATATAAATTCAACTAGTGTTATTCTCACGTAAACATTCCTTAGCAAACACAGTCATTCAAAAATATTTACTCTTAATAAGTGACCATTACATAGACATACAAATTATAAACACATTATTATATGGACGAAAAATTTACTAGTTGTTAGATCACTATTTATTTTTGTTTACTAACCTTGATTTAAAAGTTCAGAACACAAACAATTTACCCCTGCAGATTCACTTTTAATTCAATCCATTATACATACTCACTTCTCACAATACAAAACTTATTAAATCCATTTTTTTTGACAATCCATTCAAAAAACACCGAAGATATTCCTTAGAAGGAAACAGTGCCGTACGAAATATGGAGGTCATTAAACAAACATTCTAATCAAGCGTTATTTTCGTGACAGGCCATAGAAAGACCGTACGCTGGCCTTACAACTAGCGACTGTAGCGCCTCCATCCGTCGGCGAGTATGACAAAAACGCAACAGGTATCCCACAGCGTTATTGTTATAGTATCTAAGGTGACCGTAGGCATCCCCAAAACTCAATACGAGTTCAAAAGCGATATGGGGAGATTGTATAATTCGATAATCCACAGTATGATCGAGTAGATTGTGGTTCACCAAAGCGTAATGATGCTCTCTCACCACTTGAAGGCTCCCCTATCGTCGAGCTGCAATTTTTGGATCCTCTACGTACAAATTATGAATTATACTTTTCATTAAAACAAAATTTGTGTGTAACACGTTCATCTTTCATTTTGGCACTGTCGTCATTGAAAACATTTATTTTTTGTTATACAACGTGTGGAAGTTGTGTGACGTAAAAGGAAGCCGAAATATTGATAATTATACTCAGGAAATTAGGTGAAAACGTAAGATTATATTATAATAAACAAAAACATTTCTTTACGTCAATATCAAAATGTTGCATTGACTACGAATATATATGATCCTAATTAAAAACTCGTCATATTTCATAAGAATCGCAAAAATTATTTTCAATATATACGTAACTTATAATTTCGAAGAATGACATGTAGAGAAAACGGAATAACAATATATATATTCGTTCTCCCCTGGAATCGAACCTCCGATCTCCCGGTAACAATGCTCTCAGCTTACCTCTACACCATCGGCGATGCTACGAATTTGGGAAATGTGTACGGTTAAATAACGTTAAGCTCAAGGTCCCGTGTTCGAATCTCGGTCCTGTCTCCCATTTTCATTCAACATAACATAGTTAACCTGCTACCTGAAGTTCACCGCAATTTAAGAGATTTCTATGTGTTTGTGAACCAGAATTGGATAATACGACCAAAAACAAAGGGAGTCGCCTCTATGAGGAACGTAGCCTCTGTGGCACCACCTCCGAGGTCCTTGGATCTCGCAAGTTGAATGTTAAGCTAAGTAATGTTAAGGAAGTACTCTTAGCCGAGGAGCGAACGGGATGACGCAGTTGGTAAGCGCATGAGAGCGAAAAACTCTAGATTCCGAGTTCGAATCTCGGTCCCATTTTCATTCAACATAACATAGTTAATCTGTTACCTGGCGGTGAGGTTCACCGCAATTTCAGAGATTTTTATGCCCAAAACTAGTTTTGACAAAGTCTCATGTCCATTGCTCGATTTGAAAACGCCTAAAACTAGTTCTGACAAAAACGCATTTACTAAAGTTATTTTTGATTGTTTTTCTCTTCTAATGGCCGAATTCAGGTTTCTTGCGAAACAAATACACCGCAAATATATTGCGTGGAACTCGGAACGAAGCCGGGTGGTGCCAGCGCAACTTAGCGAGACCTCGATTATCCTACCGAAACGCTCGGTAATTAGTCCGGTTGATATGAAATAATTTTAATATCTACTTATCTTTAATCGTACCAATTATAAATTCCATGAGTTGCGTAATTAATTTTTTTATTGCATAGTTACTATTATGTTTAACAATAATTTGTAAATCGATTACAAGAATGCAATCTTCTGAGTCTCAGTAACATGTTTACACGGTTTCAAAAGAATTTAATTAATAACGAAAATGTTGATAAAAAAGGTAAAAAATGTACGCTAGGACATTGATAAAAAGTTTATTAAAATGCTGCTGAGAATGTAGGAAGTGAAATTAATAATCAGCAATAAAATATTACAGGAAGGTTCCACCAGAACCATGTTACTAGGAGACATTGTCTCCTCCTAGTATCGTAATGATTGACTGGCTGGTTCGTTAAGGGCCGTTTTCCTCCACCCAGATTATCGCGCTGCGAGACGCGTTGTGCGCTCGCCTGTCGCGCTGCATTCCTGCGCACTGCACTGTGTTCAGTAGAAGTGTTTTCCTAGTCAGTGTTTCTCAGCCGCGTCATGGTACCTAGCGTTTTCAGTCATGTGGCTGTCTGGATACTGTTGACGTCTCTAGGGTCATGGATCATTGTCAGCAAAGGAAAAGGCAAGCACTGGCAATGTTAATATTACTTGATCAAGATATTAAGAATGAAGAGGGGGATCTCCCGTGAAAACTTCGCCTCCGTTTTATAATCTTGCTTTGCTCACAGCTATAGCAATGGTCGAAGAAATGAAATGAAAAAAAAAAACTAATCCAAGGAGACCTTACAGTTCATCCATCTAACAGGGTGAAGTCTTCAACTACACTTGCTCAGAAACTTCGTCTTAATGTAATAATATTGAGGCAACAAACTGGGTCTTACAAGAAGAAAATTTTGAACAAATTTAGTTTTGAAAATAGTTACACACTGTGTATATATAACAAAGTCAAAACATTACACTATTTAAAACGCTATTATTACACTACTACCCGGCGTTGCCCTTCTTTTTCTTAGACTAATTTTCCTTTACTCAGGACAAAATAAAATCTTTCTATTTTGTAAGATCAAAATACTTTTACTGTCACTTAAAACATGTACAGTATTCTAATTCTTCTAATTCATCATCATACATGTATTGAAAATTGACTTAATATATAACAAAGTCAAAACATTACACTATTTAAAACGCTATTATTACACTACTACCCGGCGTTGCCCTTCTTTTTCTTAGACTAATTTTCCTTTACTCAGGACAAAATAAAATCTTTCTATTTTGTAAGATCAAAATACTTTTACTGTCACTTAAAACATGTACAGTATTCTAATTCTTCTAATTCATCATCATACATGTATTGAAAATTGACTTAATATATAACAAAGTCAAAACATTACACTATTTAAAACGCTATTATTACACTACTACCCGGCGTTGCCCTTCTTTTTCTTAGACTAATTTTCCTTTACTCAGGACAAAATAAAATCTTTCTATTTTGTAAGATCAAAATACTTTTACTGTCACTTAAAACATGTACAGTATTCTAATTCTTCTAATTCATCATCATACATGTATTGAAAATTGACTTAATATATAACAAAGTCAAAACATTACACTATTTAAAACGCTATTATTACACTACTACCCGGCGTTGCCCTTCTTTTTCTTAGACTAATTTTCCTTTACTCAGGACAAAATAAAATCTTTCTATTTTGTAAGATCAAAATACTTTTACTGTCACTTAAAACATGTACAGTATTCTAATTCTTCTAATTCATCATCATACATGTATTGAAAATTGACTTAATATATAACAAAGTCAAAACATTACACTATTTAAAACGCTATTATTACACTACTACCCGGCGTTGCCCTTCTTTTTCTTAGACTAATTTTCCTTTACTCAGGACAAAATAAAATCTTTCTATTTTGTAAGATCAAAATACTTTTACTGTCACTTAAAACATGTACAGTATTCTAATTCTTCTAATTCATCATCATACATGTATTGAAAATTGACTTAATATATAACAAAGTCAAAACATTACACTATTTAAAACGCTATTATTACACTACTACCCGGCGTTGCCCTTCTTTTTCTTAGACTAATTTTCCTTTACTCAGGAAGAAATAAAATCTTTCTATTTTGTATGATCAAAATACTTTTACTGTCACTTAAAACATGTACAGTATTCTAATTCTTCTAATTCATCATCATACATGTATTGAAAATTGACTTAATATATAACAAAGTCAAAACATTACACTATTTAAAACGCTATTATTACACTACTACCCGGCGTTGCCCTTCTTTTTCTTAGACTAATTTTCCTTTACTCAGGACAAAATAAAATCTTTCTATTTTGTAAGATCAAAATACTTTTACTGTCACTTAAAACATGTACAGTATTCTAATTTTTCAACATCATAATAATACAAATTTAATACAGAATATGATTGTACGAGTGTACACTACACCGTCTCGTAGGAACCGCTCCAGTCGAATTTTCGCTTGACGCGGCTGCACCATTTCACTAAACGTCTTATAAAATCTAAACTATACGTCGAAATTTATGGTTTAGAGACAGTTTTTATCTTTGTTAAATGCGCAAAAAATAAGACATGAAATTTGATGATGATAGATTTTTTTCTTCTTAAATAACTCTTTAAAATTAAAGTATTTTAACACTTCTAATTTTAATAAAGTTTTTACAATAATTTAGGTTAATTTTTGTAGATAGACATATGCTGTCGCGGCCTTTTTTGTAGAACTCTTTAAGGCAAACATTATTGCCATTTATAGTTATAACCTAACTCGCACCGTTTAGACAGCATAAGCAAATATAACTTTTTTCCCGTTAATGCGCCGCGCGCTGCGTTATTCAGTCGTTCGAATGCAGTCGGGCTACCGCGCTGGAGATTGTACGCCAGCGTTGGCGTCGTTGCGCTCTGTAGGAAAACGGCAACGTTGATTATGTAAAGACGAACCGACTACATTTCGCACTGACGTTGTGCGCACCGCGCTGCCTGGTATTTAATAGTGGAGGAAAACGGCCCTTTAATCGAAGCTGTGCATAAACTACTCAAATTTGAAACATTAAATTTAGACCGTAGTTTTTTTGTAATATAAGCTCTCATTAAGAAAGAATTTTTCGAAATTATAATTTTAAAAGGGTAAAATGAGTTTTCACATTTTTGCTAACATACCTATATTTTTATGAAGAAATGGAGATATCATCTCAGTTTTTAATACCGGTGAAAAGGGGTAGAAATATTTTCATGTTTATAGTTCGCGTTAACGTCATAGTATTCTATTTTCGCAATATCTCAGGAATTAAATGAGATATTATCTTGAATTTTGTTTTTAAGTCTTGCAAAATCAAAATATAAAAACATCTTAAATTCACGACTTTTAACCTTTTAATGTGTGAAGCGGGGTGAAAATATTTGGTATAAAGACTCACTAATCCATTAACATACGCAGACAGAATAATATTAAAGATAAGAACTTGAAATTTTTCATACTTTGTTTCATTTGCATTGTTCAAGCTCACTAGGAACAAATTTTTCGAAATTCCAATTGTAAAGGGATGTTTTTTAAAAAAAATATGTAAAATATGATTTTTCATATTTTTTATATTTTCACTATATCTCAAGAACACATAGTGAGATTTATCGGTTATTGGATGCTCAAAATATTAATCCTTATATTGGTCATTCTTTTCATGAACGGCAAAAAATCGACTTTCACAGAATTGCCTAAGAAGTTGTATTTTCGTTCATTTTCATTAAAAAGTCAGAGTTCAATTGTTCCATAATTTTATCATTATTTCACATTAAATTTCACCGAGTTATTTTTATGCGAAAGTTAAACCAGGGCGTATAATGAACATGAAATAATAAAAAACTATACTTGAATGAAACATACCAGTAAGTTTACTTCTGTACCCATCAGGTTTTGAATGTTTAAGAGGCGGAGGACTCAGCTTTGAAATCACATTTTAATTTTAAGACTGGCCACTTAGCGCTGCAGTCGCATTTTAATTTTAACGCTTTCTACTGAGCGCTGCAGTCGCCTTTCATCGCTGCTCGCAGGCTGCTCCCACCCAGGGCCTTAGTAGTTCCCACCAGCACCCACCAGCATCCACCAGCCTCCTCGACTATATAACGTCGTCGTACTCACCGGCAGCCGAGTGGGATCAGTTCACCCTCCCCCATTACTTCGTGTCGACACATATTTGTCCTTCTGGATAGTGACAAAATATCAATTAAATGAAAGGAAATACCTCAAATTATTATGGTGTAACATTTTGAGTAGAAAATTTTCAAAATACTAATTAAATAAAAAGGAAATATGTCACATACTTTGTTGTAACAACATTTTTAAAACTAAATCGGAAGAAGAAAAAAACAGAACTATCAAGTCTGAAGCTTTTAAACACTGCCAATATTGATGGGTTTTTTTGCGAAGTCGATAAACACGCGATCATTTAATTCTTATTTATGTTTTTGAAATTCTTATTTATGTTTTTGAAATTCTTAGAAATGACCAAAATAAGAATTAAAACATTATCCATAAATTACTGATGCCTCAATATTCGTTTATACTGCAGTAAAACAAATTTTGATTCACTTTGCGACACTAAAATTGTAAGAATATTCAGTGTTCATTCAACAAAGGATTTGGGATCGCTTGAGTGCCTTAGCTCTCAACGAAGTTCGTATATTTTTTCGTGTAGATATTTACATACTGCAAAGGTTTGAACACCTCTCTCCTCCTCAGATAGGGTCATTCCATGAGCAATCGGCAAAAACCTTCATGTATGAGAATTAGATAATTTTTATTGAAATTGAAAAATTATTGTGTATAGAAATGGGAAACAGAATTCATGACAAATTCTGACAATTATTACGAAATTGTATATTTCCTACGGTAACATTAACATTGAAGCTTGTGCTAACATTGATGCAGTAACATTACACCTCCGCAAACCGGCAGTTTGTTTAAAAAGACGAAACAATCCGATAATCAGAAGTTAAAAAACAATCAAACAATTTATGTAAGTTACACATATTAAAGTTGTATTAATAATTACAGTAACTCATTGAAAAAAAAATTGAATACGTATGTGGACAATAAACATAAATAATAACAGAACAATTACTGGTATAATCTATCACATATAATCTAATTTCATTACTTAGAATCACGGAGTACCACAATTCAATTATAGAAGTTAAAACCAACTACAAGCACAACTTTTTCACTAAAAAATATCGTATTAGATAAAATAATAACTCTTCATTACACAAATTTTCTTCCTGAGTGATAATCTCTTCCCAATTGGGATGTAATTAAATGTGATATAAAATAAGAAGAAATGAAAGTAAATCGACTCTACTGTCATCTATAAATAAAAAAAAATTACAATTAATGAGAAATGCTAAGAAGAACACACCATAATCACAAATTTGACGGAACCGTTTCGGTTTCCAACCTTCCCCAGACACGCAGAGAAAATATGTGTTACTCTAAAAGCCCGAAATTGGTAAATCCTACAGGTTTTACCGGTAATTACGCGCATTTACAGAAGTTCTATGGTATAAGTCCGGAAACAATTGAAAGTCGCTTTCATTTCGGGCTTTTACTACACAACCTTGGTAAATTCTGACATTTACCGTAATCAATAGGTAAAGTGGGATGATTCGCAACGTTTTTAAAAAAATTTAACTGAGGAAATTAAAAACGAGAACATAAATATTTTTGTATTATAAAATATAATTTAGTTTAGAGTATAGCTTTCAATCCTCGGTTTACAGTGTTTTAGTCTTATTATAATATAATATAAATTTATTGTCAAAAAAGCAGTACAAACTGCGTATGACCACGTGGAGAACAATAAACTAATTTACTCTCCGGAAACAAGCAAGGGACCATCCCATCAAGGGCCCTAAGGCAGAGACGGATTAAAAAAATTCAGCAAAAATTTCTAGATTTGATAATAAGTTAGCTACGATAGAGGTTGGCTAGCCTGCTTCTGGCGTTAGCTGCGGTTGTGAATGAGCTCTCTTTATTTTTCAGTATAATCTTTCTAATTATTGTATTTTTTCGAGTTTTTTATGATCAGTGGTTGTGTTTAGATCCCAACTTTCATTGTAGTGTAAAATTCTTTGTTCTGTGTGAGTGTTAACTGACAAAACACTAAAAACATTTCCTAAGGTTTTCAAACTCAACGGACCAAATACAATTTCATATTGTTTTCATTCAGTGCTTCATTCAAAGGTGTGTTAAAGTTTACGTAAGTACAAACGGAATCATAAATTCAACTTCTTGGTGCATTAAAATTAATTATTTTGCTGTATTTAGATTTTCTGGTGCGTATACTATTACATCATTATTAACTTACAAATAACGTACTCTATTGTTGCACTGCTCAAGTTTCGTCGTCGTAAATAGAATTATTCCAATATTTTACCATTTGTTTTCGTGATCTTTTTGTAGTTATTCATTACAATTTAACATAATATTGCCTTAGTTATTGTGGAATTAATTTATCTGCAGTTGTCATCCTAAATTATTTCTGTGATTTTAGTTGTCGGTTTGTTTATTTACTTATTTTAACCCTGCCCCATTGGTGCACCAAAATTATCGTCGTCATAATTCATAGAATTATTACATTATTTTACAATTCGTTGTTCTTGATTCTTTCGTATTTATTTACATTTTAACACAATATACGGTAGTTATTGTCGAATTAATTAATCTCCAGTGGTCGCCCTAAATAATTATTTCAATCATTTTTGTCGTCAGTTTGTTTGTATATTTAATTTATTTATTATCTGATTTGTAACGTCCGTAGTAATAAATATATTATTATACTAACATCCTTCATTCAGTGTTAGTTGTCATTTTTCGTGTATTCTCATTTGCTTTTGTCGTTAAGTTGCTAACTATCTCACAACAATGGACACTATCGCATTCCTCAACTCATTCAAAGNGAAGGCGTACCGTGGCTTGGTACAATATATTGACACACGAATCAGTGCGCTGGAAGAGGTCAATAAGAAAACGATCGGCGGTTGGACTACAGTTAGAAATTGTCGACGTCCTTCCAACTGCTACCACACGGTTAGACCAACGACACATGCACCACCCCAACTCTTCACTCAGAATAGGTTTAGTGTGTTAGATGACATGTCCCTGTTTCCTCCGTTACTCGTTTCATTCCCTCCCGTCCAGTAACCAGACCTGTTCACACACAACGCACTGGTAAGCACAGCCGCCCAAAATCACGTAAAGTAGTGCTATCCAGAGATGAAACCAACACTTCCACGCAGAAATCAAACGTACTCATACTAGCTGATTCGCCCGGTCGTCAGATGTCCTCCGTATTGCGTGGAATGCTTCCTAGCCAGTTCTCAGTCTCCGGTTTCTTTAAGCCAAACGCTGAAGTTATTCGAGAACTGGACACTTACACTAAAAAACACACTGAGCGGGACACAGTAATCATAATAGGTGGGCAAAACGATATTAACTTGGGTGGTCATTTCAACACGTCTGAACATCTACAAAAACTAAAAATGGCCTCCTTGAACACGAACATAGTACTCTCTAGTTTGCCTCCACGCTTCAACGTTTCACAAATAAACCACGAAATTAACCTAGCAAACATCTCTCTAAAACATCACCTGGCAGACACAAACATCACATTTTTTGATTTGCAACCACAACTGACTGCCAAGGACTTTACCCGGCACGGTTTACATCTCAGTCTGTCTGGGAAACATCACTTCGGTTCTCTCCTAGCTTCACATCTGACCTTACATTATCCACCTGACCCTTTACTCACTCCTACACCTCCTCCTGCACCTACCTCATCTCCTTCTCCACCTCCCTCTGCTTCTACCTCATCTCCTCCACCTCCCTCTGCACCTACCTCATCACCATTTCCTATTCCTATCTCCACACTCATTTCTTCTCCTGTCCCCGTTCTTTCCCCTACTGCTTCCTCATCTCCCTCGTCCTCATCTATACCTCCTGGCGCCCTTTTACACACTTACTACTTGCGCTCAGGAGTACGATGTGGTACTCGAAGGTGACAATCGCGTTCAGGTGTAGTGTGCGAGCTTGATCCGGAACTAGAAGCTGTACCAATTTCAAATTCCTATCCACAATCTAACGTCGATTCCATTTCTCGTGAGTCACAAACTCTTTGCGAAAATAAAATAATTATATTTCATCATAATGTACAATCCCTTTCAAACAAATTGAATGACATTGAAATTCTGGTACACGAAAGTCGATTCGATTTGCTATGCCTCACAGAGAATTGGCTTTCAACTAAGAACATCAACGATACTGCTATTTCCAATTATTATTTAGCAAGTTCTTACTGTCTGCAAAATTTTAAAGGCAAAAATCCCCACGAAGATACGTGTATCTACGTTCGTAATGATATTTTATCTTCTCCATTGACAGGCTACGAGAACTTCTGCGTAGATAGTGTGTTCGAATTTTCTGCAGTTAATCTGACCGACACCG
>NNCF01127292.1:232971-305469 GCA_002313205.1 Laupala kohalensis
TTAGGAAATCCTTTTCCACTACAAGCGCCATATTTTCCTTCTTAAACGATGTTTCCACATCTCTAGACCGTGGAGAAAATCCTCAGGGTGTTTTCCTTGCCTTATCCAAAGCATTAGATGTCATCGAGCACGAAATTCTCCTTTCCAAATTGCATTTTAGGCATTCGTGGACTTCCACATCAATGGCTAACTTCTTATTTAAAAGATAGATATCAACAGGTCGAAATATCCTATACTAAAAATAAAATACTTCAGTGTTGCCTTCCAGAAACGAAGCCACTTACTTGCGGAGTACCCCAAGGATGAATTCTCGGCCCTCTACTGTTTTTATTGTATGTGAACGACATGTCATCATCCACATCAGATTGCAAAATGGTTCTTTTTGCTGATGACACTAATTTACTATGTAAACACGCCAATGCTCAAAAAGTTTTGTCTAACCTTTCGACTTGGTTCCATGCAAATCGTCTCATTGTAAACACTGACAAAACAGTGTCTATGTCATTTCACAATAGTGTCACAAAATCTTCCCTTGGTCCCTTGCTTGCTTCCGGAGAGTAAATTAATTTATTGTCCTCCACGTGGTCATAAGCAGTCTGTACGGTTTTTTGACAATAAATTTTTAATACTAATAGAGTATCAACATGTATGTAATTTAACACAAAAAGTTTATTTTACATGTATGAATTATTTTCCTACTATAAACATAGGCTTCCGCGGCCGGAGTCAATATAAGTTTGTTTGTCCAGGAGGAACCGCGTCTTAGTAGATGTAACTACCAACTTTTCGGCCATCGTGCTGTGGCCTTCTTCAGGGTAATGTCAGAGTCGTACAGACATAAGTCGCTGCGTGGAACTATTGCGTGATACTTTCAGCAATAACGGTTACAACAACAAGGCCACAAACAATGCTCTCAAATCGCATCATAATGTTTGTTCGGAAGATAAAGAAAACCGCGAGTTTTCTAAAACCGCCTTACTCCCATATGTGGAAGGAGTAACTGACAAGGTTGGTAAAATTCTCAAAAGACATAACATAAGACCTGTCTACAGCACCCCTGAAGAGTTAGGCAACTTAACTTTAACAAATTGTTAAAGTTAAAGACAAGCTACACCCCCTTGGTGTCGGCTGGCATTTACTCCATTCCTTGTAAATGCGGTCGCGAATACATAGGGGAAACCGGACGAACTGTGGAAGAGAGAATAAGGGAAAACATTACACATTTCAAATATGGAAGGACAACCAAGTCAGCCATAGCCCTCCATGCGATAGAGGCGGGGCATGATTTTAATTTTTATGAAACTCGGATAAATACTAAGGAGGATCGTTGGTGGCCCAGACGAACCAAAGAAGCCATAGATTGCCAGAACACCTAACAATCTTAATGTTGACAATGGCTTGATCTTAAGCAGCGCCTGTAGTTGGGCACTAACTCCCCCCGAGCGCTCCGCTTCACTCGTTCTCCAAGCGTAGAGTGACCCCACACCCGTTCCGCTCCGCTCCGCGCTGATTGGCCGCCGCGCCCGGCCAATCATGGCGTAGACGCCCTACCCAATGTATATAACCAACGCGCAACACGTTCGACCTCGCAGAGCACGACAGCGACTTATGTCTGTACGACTCTGACATTACCCTGGAGAAGGCCACAGCACGATGGCCGAAAAGTTGGTAGTTACATCCACTAAGACGCGGTTTGTCCTGGACAAACAAGCTTATATTATCCAACTATTGATTATTCTGAGTATAGTGTCTATAAATCATAAGAATTGAAATAACACTAAATTCACGATTTCTTGTTTCAATAAACGCGCCCCTAGACAAAAACATAGAGAACCTGTATAAGAAATCCGCCTCTACCTGAAGGAAAACCGGAGAAAAACCCCGGGGCTACAGAGTTAATGAACACAACCGTGCCAAAGTTGAGTACCCATGAAATTAAATAAATGTGAATCATAAGACACAACACAACCATGCAAGAAAATAGGTTTTGAAATTGTTATAAGTTATTTTAAAAGTACTACGCAATGAGGTGATAAAGTACAAGACAGATTTAACTTTTATTAAAATCAATAAATTCTTTTACAATGTAGAAGCGCTGGTGCAGGAGGTAGCTTTTAACCGCGGATTTGAAGAGATTTGGTTTTATAATAACTTTAGTATTTTTGGGCAGGGAATTATATAGAACGATTCCCGAATGATATGGTCCTTTTTGCAAAGAGTGGTTGACACTCCAGGGCGATGAATATTATTACTATTGCGAGTGTTGTGTTCGTGAACGAGACTGTTTCATGAGAAGCACTTCAGTAATTCTGTCTTAAAATATTATGTTTCTGAATATTATACTTTTTCTTTTAATGACACATATTTATTTCTTATTCATTAAATATATTTTTAAGAGATAAAAGTAGGACAAAAAATTAAAATATTTTTTACAGATTTAAAGATATTTATTGCAGCAAGGTTCACTGTTATGACATTTAGAATTACAAAGTAAATTTGCTGATTTCCACAAACATCTCTTCGTCGTACATTTTTTTGAACAGTTACATTTTTTAAATCCTTGTCCACCGACTAAAGGAAGTATTTTACAACCTCTCGTAAACTTACTGTATCATTTCCGACTTCATTGACGATCAAAAAAATTTCTTTGCACAAGAAAATGTGGTTTCTCGTATACGAGTACTACGCTTGTAATTTACCCGCCTTAGTACCTAGTTCATAAAAGTCATCATCCTTAATATAAATAATAACAGCTATTATTGGTTTTGAGTCTATCTTTGCTCGATCAATATCCGATATTTTTACTGCAACATTTGGTCCGACATCATGTTTTCCAAATGTTTTGTTTGAAGTTGCTTTTATTTTCTTCGTTTGTATTTATTTGTGTGGGGGGAAGGTGAGATATCCCCTGTCCACAAATAAATATATTAAAGGTTGTGAGTTTCAAGAAGTGAACAGGACTAGTTTATTTCTGTAATATAACAAATGTTAGTAGAAATAGTAATAGTATGCCCAATGACAACAGGGGCACGCAAATTGCAAAAGTCCGTAATCTTTCTTGAAGAGAAATGCTGTTCGTTAGAAGTTTTAACTCACGAGTTCCGCGATGGTAGCAAAGTCTTGATCACTAAGTCGCAGGAGCTTGTGATTCACTTGAGTATGTTCGTTGTGGGCGTGAACATAGCTGGGTGCTCGTACGCGAACGGAACTGATACTAATGTCACTTGGAAGCGGAGACTTGATATCACACACGCTAGTTGAGTGCATACTGATACTAGCTGAGACCTTTTTACATACTGGTACGAGCTGAGTCTGGTAGCGCACTGATACGTATTGAAAATCAAATGCGTATCACTCTTGGTGACGGTCGTTGAGTATGTCATCTGTTCATCACATTCGTGATACGTTGGATTCAGACACATGGTCGTATACGTAGATTGATGGAGTGTACAATACGTAGAAGTGAGTGGCTACGGCTTCTACACTTGCTTCTCAAGTCCTTCTCTGGCAGTACTTCGAAACATTCTGACTTTTCGTATTTTACTAATAGCTGCAGTTGTATCATCAGTTTTTGGTAATTCCATATTTTCATTTACTTTCAGCACCTGAATTTCTGTATCTGTCATTTTTTACTTTTTGTCTCAACTGGATTTTCCGAAAACAAGAGAGAGAAAATGAAACAAATATTGAAATTTATTAACTTTTGAAATTAATTTTGTTATAAAAAGTAACATAAGTCAATGTTAAGTACAATTATTATGTGAGCATGTAAAATAGATTAAAATTATTAGAAAATAACACAGAAGCTTTACCCACCTTTTTCAAATAACGCGGATTTTATTTGTGTTTGATTCTCAAGTCAGTCTTTTTCTGCCAGTCTTTTGCAGAATCTTTTCTTTTAGTAGTTTGTTCTCTGCGCTTATCAATTCACTGTTTTCTGTGTCATTTTCTGTAAACAATTGAAATGCAGAAAATATAATTCATGACAACGTGATAAAATCTACTAATTTTGTAAATAACATTAATCAAAATGTTATTCAACAGTAGCTATTTAATTTATAAACATGTAAAATGGTAAGAAATTGCATAAAATGACTTAGCAATAATATTGCTACCTTCTTCGAATGATGTTGCTTTTATCTTTTCCGTTTCCTTTTCAATTTCTTGTGCCAATCTGTCGAGTGATCTTTACTATTTGCAATATGCTGCCAGCTGCAGTTGTAATGTTATTTGTATTAGGAATTGGTGATTCTTTATGTTCATTTACTGTTAGCTGGTTATCAACATCCATCATATATGGGTTTTTTATTTCATCTGGATTTTTTGTAAATAATAATTGGAATTAATAATAAATAAATAAATTTTGTAGGTTTGTGTTATGAGTCCACAATAAACACCAATAATGAAGTGTATTATTCGGTTTGGTTAGGGAATTACGTTTCGGAATTTAATCAAGGAAGGTAAGGGACTGCTTCAAAATAGGATAAGTGCGCGTCATAGAGTTTGGAGGGGAAGGCATCGCCGAATTAAAAAAAAAAAAAACTAACTGAAATTAACAAAATTTTCAAGAAATTTAACATAGTCTAGAATTTTCTAATTATGTGCTTACAATAGTAAAAATATTATCATTGTAATATTGTCTTTCATAATTATAATTTCAACAATTCATTTACAACAACAAAAATATCTCGGTGAATTCTAACCACCGACAACCGGCAGATTGCTTGCAAAGTTTGAAACCATGGAACAACCCGAATACATCCACACAGAAAAAGAAACAATCAAACAATATGTCAGTTATTCATTCTAGTTAATGTAACTCATTGTAAAAAAATAAAACTATATATGAAGATAATAATAAAGTCATAATAAATTTATTGTCAAAAAACAGTACAAACTGCGTATGACCACGTGGAGGAAAAAAAACTAATAAACACCTATAATCACAGAATAACTATTACAAACTGACTCACTAGCAATGAAACAATTTATCACATAATGCTACTCATAACTTACAATCGCGAAGTACAAAAAGTTCATTTACGTAAGTTACAACCGACTAAAATGTCTGCATTTTCACTCAAAAATATTGTTTTAGATAAAATAACAGCACTATATTACACAAATGTTCTTCTTGAGTGATCATTTTTTCCCTTTGGATGTGACTAAATATGATGGAAAATAATAATTAAACATCAATGTTGACGGCAGGAAAACGATATGAAATATTTTTCATCTCTATGGTCAAACTCGGGCTCACGTTACAGATCAACAGTAATCATGGCTTTTCATGTGAAAGTACGTAGCAATTGTGGTCAATTGTTTGAAATATAGGGATGGAAAGAACGGTTACTTATTTCCCAACATGCCTCCATCTTTCTGCCCATACGTTCTGTTACATATATTATATAATAAATTATATAATGCTAGACTAATTTCATTGCTCTTGGATACCACTTGCAAGAAACATAGTACTAGCCTAACTCCGAACACCAACATTGCACGCTTTTCAAAAGATAATACTATTCGCGAAGGCGAAGGACAAAAGCCAAAACTATGTCTTTTGAGGCAGATGCCAAAAGTTACCCCCACTCCACTCACCGTTTCACGAGCTCTGGGGCTTAGATCTTTGTGTTGTGCGAAGTTTCCAATTTCTTTATCTCTTGCCTGCGTCCTTCTGCTCCACTATTGCGTCTTCGACGCTGACACTCTCCCTCGGTGAACCAGTGAACTGCTAGAAGGGTCGGCGATAGTTTTGTTACGTGTTAAGAAAAGATGTTTTACTGATGTTTCTAAATGGAATATTTTAATTTCTTTAAAGCGAATGCAAAGGTTAACAAATAAAGTTTAATACTTCTTTTATTTCAAAACAATCGGACGGCGCAGTGATTTTCAGCTTAATGATTCAAATGGGCAAAAATCACGTATTCATATATGGGAAATTGAAGTTTATATTTTTATAATTAAAGAGTAAATAATTAACTGTTATGATAGTTTCCCTGTTAAATTGCAATGTCATATCAATGACTTTGTAATGGCTTTGACGTATTTGCGATATCTGTCTAATTCAATCGGATAAACAACGACTTTTACTTTTCCCCTATGTAGAAGCGCTTTCAACCCGCCGTTTGAACTAAGTCCGACCCCCTGTTAAGGCCAGTTTTCCTGAACTTTTAAATACCGCGCAGCGCAGATCGCACAACGCCAGCGCACAATGGAATCTGACTCCTCTTTGCATAATCTACGTTGTCGTTTTCCTACAGAGCGCAACAACGCGAATGCCGGCGTATCCAGCGTGATAGGCCGATTGCATTCGAAAAACTGAATAACGCAGCGCGCTGCGCATTAGCAGAGCATGTCTCGTTTCAGTGCCGCGGACGATGAGCAAATAATTGAAACTGTTAGTGGCTGTCCAATTTTATGGGAGATACGGAATTAGAACTACAGAAATTAAGGGGAAAAAAGAACTGTATTGGACAAACATTGGCATATGATGAACAAATCAAGTTGCTAAGTACCATGTAAAAATATATTACAAATATCTTACACGAAATGATTCATTTTTAAGTGCACAGAGAAAAATAATAGAAATTAATAGGACATAATCGTCATTTAAGTGTTATTTTATTGTCATTCGTCATTATCACTTTAATAATTGTCCTATAGTCGTTTTACATAGTAGTGTTATTGTCATTTTAATAGTAGAGTTCTTGCCATTTTCAATAGTAGTGTTTTATTGTTTAATACGTTTCGCTTTAACACTATACAAATCCATACTAATATATAAATACGAAATGCTAAAGCGTGTCTGTCTGTTTGTAACTTAATCACGACTAAACCACAGAACTGAACGTGATGAAATTTAGCGAGGAGATAGTTTAGATATCCAGGATTAACATAGGCCAACTTTTATTTTTTAATTGTGTGAAAAGAAAGATAGAAAACGATGATGAAGATAAATGTCTATGAAATCGGGGGTGGGGGGAATCAGCCATTTTCACTTACGCTACCTAAACGGTTAGAGATAGATGACAACTATGAGTGGCAATATTGTTCGTCTCGAAGAGTTCTACAAAAAAAGTATGCGGCAGCATATGTCTATCTACTAAGGTTGATCTAAATTATAAAAAAAACGTTATGAACAATAGAAGTGATGAAATACTTTAATTTAAGTAATTTAAGAAGGAAAACAATCAATATTCAACAAATGTAATGGGTTCTGTGTTTTGTGCATGTAACGTAAATTAAAAAAACGTCTTTTAATCGTAAAATTTGGACGAATAGTTTAGATTTTACAAGAGTTTTAAAGTATAGCATCTCTGAACCGACGACATGCTTACGTGCGTGTGCTAATTGCTGCTTTGAGAGCGTACGATTCTATTTAATATGGAATCCTCTTACGTAAAAAACTTAACAGATATGTTTCTTTTACGGCGTAGACATCCGCTAAAAAAGGATTTTTCGAAAATCCACCCCTAACGGGGTGAAATGTGGGTTGGAATGTTTTATGTATATGTCTCATCGTAACTCTGCCTGGAGCTGTTTCAAACAAACTTGATACACAGATAAATGGCTATATAACAACAAGCTCTGTGGGGGGTAAGACATCACTTGCACTCCTAGGGTGGGGGTGAGAAGGGGATGACATGTAAAAATAATGGAGAAATCCGATATTAGATTCGAAACCATACTTTTCGGTGCCGTTGAGATGGATAAGTGCGTCCCCGGTGCTTTGTAAGTTCACAATCAGTCCACATTGCAGATAATATACCCCAAGCATCTCTGGGGTAGGGGTGGGAATGAAGGACAAGTAAACATAATAAAAAACGACCGATATTGGTGTTGAATAAATCATTTTTGGGATCACTGAGTTGAAGTGACACCCTCATTGCCAGAGAAATACACGATCACCCCTGTAAGAAATAAACACCCTTTGTGTTCGGTGTGAGAAGGAGTGGAATGTAAAAATAGTCGAAAGTGACTGATATTAGTGTTGAGATCGTAGTTTTCGGGTTCGCTGAAATTAGTAGTGACATTCTCGAAGACGCCAAAGTTTAGAATTAGCCCATATGAACTCCAGTACCCCTAGGGAAGGGGATGGATAAAATATCAAACATGACATACTAGTGACGAGTCCATAATTTTCGGCGTCTCACAGTTGATAGTGAAATCCCGATATCAAATATGACATATAAAAGGTGTGACACCTCAGGGAAGGAAATGACGAGTTAAGAATGACGGTGTCGCTGTGGCGAATGGTATCATGCATATATTTCTTCCGTGTACACTACACGTGGAGAAGATATGTGATAACTTTCGGTCAGATGAAAATGGCGACGAGGCGGGAATCGAACCCGGGACTCGTCATTGATCGCAGGGTGTTAACCACTACATCACCCGTTTGTCTTCCACAATTGTACACCATTTTCACCCAGACCACGGTATCACTCATATGAGAAAGAATAAAGCAGGAGACATATTATAGAATTCACACGAGCAAAGCTGCGGGTACTCAGCTAGTACATTATAAATGCGAAACGTGAAAGCGTGTATGTCTGTTTGCTATCTGATCAGACTAAACCAGTGAACCGATCGTGATGAAATTAAGTCAGGAGATAGTTTAGATGTCCAGGGTGAACGTAGGCAAACTTTTGTTTTAAAAAGTTGGGGTAAAAAAGATAGAAATTATTTTTGATTATAATTGTCGATATAATCGAAAAAGAAAAGAGAGTTATATTAGCTTTCGCTGCCTAAATGGTTAGAGATATACTCCAAGTCATGAATCTTTGCGAAAATTATACAATATGGCAGCCTAACGCGAATTGCCAACTTCTACGAATTCAAGTTATATCCAAATAAATATTTATAGCAGTCACAAAAGCGATTATTTGCTGTAAAGACATACAATTTGATAACACGACAAAATAAGACACAAGGTAATATTCGTTTCATACGCTCGTTGCAAAAAGAACAGAACAGCGCCACAAGAGCAAGTGCAATCAATTAATGACCGATATTGGCAATAGCTTTAAGTTTTCAGAAATTCGAATGTCCTGCCAACAGAACGCGAGGTACACTTATCAATACTCCTAAGGACGATGGTGAAGTAAAAGCGTTGGTTACATTGAGCACAAGCTCTGTACCAACATCAATCCACTTAGACTGACAATAAATAAAGAAATAAGTAATTAATTTGTCAAGAGAGCTGTTACAAACTGCGTAAGACCACGTTGAGTTCAACAACGTAATTTACCGCGACTAATATACAACAAACTAATAAACACAGTGCATTTCCGTCCATGATTTCTTTTCTTAAGTTACATTTCTCGAAGACAGAACACATTACTTCGTGTATCGGTGACTACTATGAATGACAATATTGTTTGCTCCAAAGAGTTCCACAAGGAAGTCCGCGACAGCATCATCTACAAAAATTAACCTCAATTATCATTATAATGTTATTAAAAATAGAAGTGTTAAAATACTTCAATTTAAGACAGTAATTTGAAATATTAATTATCATCAAATTTAATCGATTTTTTGTTTTGTGCATTTATCAAAGATAAAAATTGTCTGTAAATTGTAAAATTTCGATGAATAGTTTAAATTTTACGAGAATTTTAATGAAATGGTGCAGCCGTGCCCTGCCTCGGAAGCAAAAATTCGACCGGCTTGGTTTCCTCGAGATTGTGTAGCTTATACAGACAAGATTTGTATTATTATTAATTTGAAAAATTAGGATGCTGTACATGTTTTTAAGTACCTGTAAAAGTATTTTGAACTTACAACGTAGATAGATTTTATTTTTTCCTGAGTAAACGAAAATTAGTGTAAGGAAAATCCGGGGTAATGTCGGGTAATCAGCTAGTAGTGTAATAATACCATTTTAAATAGTGTAATGTTTTGATTTTGTTGAATATTCAACGTGTGTAACTTTTTTATAAATTTGTTCAAAATTTTGTTATTGTAAGACCCAGTTTGTTACATCAATGTAACACTAAATTTCTCAGCATATGTAGTTAGAGACTTTACTCTGTTAGATGGATGAGCTGTAATGTCCTCTTGTAGAAGTTGTAAAATGGAGGCACGGGAGATTTTAAAATATCCTTTAAAGCGTTCTTCTTCGCTCATCAAATCTCTGGTAATCAACAATTTGAAAGCTTTTTCGTCTGCTCTTTCTTTATACATTCCTTCTCCACACGGAAAAAAATAAGGTATATAGCTCAGCCTAAAGTTAGCTGTGATAGCTCACGCGTTGGCTGCCTAGCGCATAGACAGTACCATTAGCTGCCCCAGCTTATGCTGTAGCTACCCTAAAACAATTTTCGTCTGAACGAGACCTATTTTCTATCACTGCGGGAGCTAACGCTGTTTTGTCTGGGAGGAAGAAAGTTAGATTAACAGCTATAGCTTATAAATTTTGCGCGCAACAGCTCAGCCCCCCTCAAAAGTCCGACATAGCTACAAGAACTGTTGTTTGTTCCTCACCACTGATCTTGTTCGTATTTGCAGCTAAATGACACTCGGTTGCGCTGCCTTCTATGTAATCGGTTCATTGACTCATGACTGAGGCGGTGCAACCTCAACAAGTGTTTTAGGGAGTCAAATCGACCATGGCTTTCGCAACTACGAATAGTTGTTTACTTGAAGAAAATGATTCATTACAACGACTAATTGACGCTATCCCGATGTTGCGTAGCCCGAAATTTGAAGTCTAGACGACGAATATTTACAGTGTTTTCTTGACGTCGAGCTGTCGTACACTGATATTTTGAATTTCTGAAGGTTAATGTTGGCGAATACCTAATTATCATTTTAAATAATGATATTTTCAAATGTATTAATCTAATAAGAGTAAATTTCAAGTATATTCAAAATAAAGAAATGTTTGGATACAAAAAAATATTTTCTTGGTATTTAAAGATATATTTTTCAAGATTTTAGAGACGGTTACCATTTTACGTATTCACTATTCATGGTACCAATAATGTGGTGTCAACTCTTAGAAAACGTAACACAAGATATTAAAACATTACACTGCAGTAGTTCAATGGTAGTGGGCAGTTGCTACTTGGATGTTGAGCTTAACGGTCGTGTGTCTGGCTGATGGAAGCGAGTAGTGTTAGTGTACCGCCTCGTGCGGGTAGACGTCAGTGATTGTGTTATTCGTGTTCTTTTCTTTGTAGAAATTACTATAGTTATAGTATAGACAAAATTATTATTGTGAAGAGTTAGTTTTCAGTTGTGCAATTTATAGGGGCAGAGCCCCTGTACAGAGGCAGGTGAGCATTACCTGACGCCCCAGTACGAAAAATGCTATGTTTTTTTGGTGGGGCTTTAGGGCTCGTCAACAGGAAGGGTCATTAGAGCTTTTAATGCTATGGTGATTGACTATGCTGAATCCATCATTGTTGGGGACTACGTAAGGAAAATCGCGGACGAGGTTACTGCAAGGTATGTTACGTGTGCATCCCGTATAAGAGGTGGAAGTATGTGTATTTATTTGTTGAATGAAGAAGCAGCGGAAAAAGTAGTAAGTGAAGGGCATGTGGTTATTAGGGACATCAGAATTCCAGCGAGAAAGTTTGCCAACGGACCGGTAAAGGTATTTTTGTATCACGTAGTATAGATGTATCACCTAGAATAGATTATGTATTTATCCATAATACGTTATCAAGATATGGGAAAGTCTTATATGACATTAAAGAACTGAGGGTAGGACTCGGAAATGATTTGTATCACGTGAGGTCGTTTACGCGATTTGCGTTTTTAATACCGAATGTGGAAAATTTGCCAGAAGCAGTTAACGTAACTTTTCAGGGAACAACTTGGGCTATTTATTTGTGTAAGGAAGATAATAAATGTAACAAATGCAGGAAATATGGGCACTTTGCTTGGGAACGTACGGATCAGGAATAAAAAGATGAATGGACAACTGAGGTGGAGGAGAAAGACAATAAAAGTGGAGGTAGCAATATCGATGGAGCATTACCTTCTCCATCGAATCAACTGACACTCGTGGAAGTGGTACAAGGGCAATGGCCACTAAAAGCACCGAGTAAACCCCGATCTGATAATGTGAGAGAAACGGCGAAGATAAGTAAGAAGAGACCGCTTGCAGAGGAGGAAATGAAAGCGGCGAAAAGACCAGAAAAAACAAGAAAACAAGAAAACAATGTACACGAAAGTAGCGACAATACTGTAGAAAATTTAATAGAAGAAAACGTAGAAGTGAAGGAAATAGTTGAAAATGTATGTGGTTCCTAAAAGTTTCAGAAAGAAGAGTGAAGAAAAGAAGACTGATATTTATGAATCGTCTGTGGAACAGGAAAAAGGTGGGGGAGTAGAAGAATCCAATATAGTAATGAAAGATAGTGGGAAAAAATGTGCGAATAAAACATTTTCGATGTTTCAATTTTAAATGGGTCATAGGGAATTAAAGTCTTTGGTATTTTCCTGAATTACGGACTTATCACTGTAGAGAGAAATACTGTATGTAAGAAATATAATAAAAGAGAGAAACATGAATTTCGTCAGTATTGTGCTTTTGTATTGACGGGATTCGTTTAGAAAGCGATGATGCAGGGGAAATGCATTTTCCCTAATTTTCAGTAATTATCACAAAAATGTTAAAATTTCAACACTATTTTGTGAGTAAATGTGATTTTTTGTCGACAATAACTAATAAACGTATTACAACAACAAAAACTCATATGAGAACAAGACAGAGTTGGCTACTAACTTGGGAATATTGGTTTTGTAAATAATAAATATATAAATGAATGTATTATACTATATGATGAAAATTTGCACACTTCATCTTCAAAACTGAGAGAAGAGCACTGTCTATTTGAGATTTCGAAAAAACACCCCCTCTTCCATTTTCATTACTTTTTAATTTTCGCATTTTCGGTACATCTCACGAACTAATTAAGATATCAACTTAGTCGTACCTCAATATTGTTAATTTCAAAAATCTTGAAACATGATTTTTGATTTTTCGATATTTTGCTGTATAGTGGGTGTAGGGGGTAGAATCGTTTACACGTTTTCGTGATTTTCATTCGGAAGTAGTTTATAAGAATTCTTTGTTGCGTTTAATTGACTAGCAAGCTTTATCCATTGTTGCGTACAGGCTCGATCGGTTTTGAAATCTTTGTTTTCATATTCTCATTGAAACAAATATGTGGATACACTTATGAGGAGAAAAATGTGAAGAACAGTTTGCACAGCAATTTCTGTCACTTGGCAATGGAGAATTTCCTGTCGACACGAATACCGGTCTAATTTCGTTTCCCACAAATTTCTGCAATGGGGTCAAATCTCTCAACTATCTAATAGCTGAAGTGTTTCCGAATATACTGGAAAATTACAACTAACATTAATGGCTGTGCAAAAGGGTCGTTTTATCGCCCAACAACGACGGAGTTAAATGTATTGATGAAATTCTCTTGGAAATACTTCCTGATAACTCTTGTCACATATTCTTCTATTAATTCAATAATGGACGAAGATAATACTGTGCATTATTCGACAGTTCTTAAATTCCCTTGAGCGTCCAGGAGCTTTCCGCCTCACAAGCTGACCCCTGTAATATTATTACGTTACATCGCCCAACCCAAGTTGTGTAATGGAACAAGGCTCACAGTGAAGAGTCTATTTCCGAATGTAATAGTCGCTTAATGTTGTCGCCTGCGATAGACGTGTTTTTGGGAAGCTCCAAGTAAGTTTGTGATTTCGTCATAAATTTATGTTCCAAGTGTCCTGTTTTTGTGTGACGGTTTTTTTTTATTTCGTTGTGTTTTTGATTACCTAATTCCTTTACAATTTTGTATCTCAAACAATTTGAAGACTTGGTGGACTTTGCTTCGGCCCTGTGGGGCCTGTGGTGGAACGGCAATTTTGTGGCGATATGGAAGAGGATAGGTCACCCTCTCCTACTCGTTCCAATGAAAGTAACATTAATGGTGAGTGAAATGTTATAAACGGAAACATCAGTATAGATGGTACAATGTTTCCCTTGCATAATGGAGACTCAAATGTAATGGCATTTACTTCCGACAATGGTTCTAGTGAATGTGTTCAGACACGGCCCCATAAACGAGGTTTCTTGGACTTGCCTAACACAGCATCGAATAGTGATGAATTTATAAGTCCCAAAAAGTTCTTTTGACCGAGAACTCTTTCGGACACCTCGGTAAATCTATTTGCGCTACAAAATTTATTTGATCCACTTTCAAACTCGCGTTTGTCCCAGCCTGCTGATGATCATTCTGCGATTAACATCCCGTCGGTGCCTATACAAGGAACTTTTACAGATATTCCTACTCCAGGCCCTTCTCAAAAAAACAAAAGCAGCAATATCAACACAGAAGTTCGTAGGAAACAGACCAAATATAGGTTTATTATTTATTGAAAATGTTTTAGTTGGAAACGGTCTTCTGAATAAATTTCAAAACAGTAGTATCAAAAAAATAACTGGAAGGAACTGAGGTAACACCTTATTGTTACTGCGAACACTGTAGAGGATCATGCACAAATAATTTCTTACCTAAAAAAACTTCAATCGTAAGACGATAATGCTTCTTCTTCTACCATCGTGCCACAGAAGAACGACGACATAAATTATTATTGAGTGGATTGTCACCCAATTTAGATGTAAAGTTAATTCAAGAAGATTTGCAAAAGTTAGGTTTTAAAATTTTTCACGTTTCAGAAATGTTACGTAAACAGGAAGGCACGTTCATTCATTTAGCACTGTACACAATAGAAATAGACAAATGTGACACCAGATCTTTTAAATATAAAGTTAGGTAAGTGCTAAATCACCGAGTGAATGTGTAAGAACTGAAAGACAATAATGAGGTACCACACTCTGTCCGGTGTCAAATGTGGGGACACTCCAAAAGGTGATGTGCACGACCTGTTGTTTGTCCTCTTTGTGAAGGCCCTCATTGTAATCCATGTCCTGCAGTTCCCCAGTGCGTAAATTGCTCTCAGGACAATGTAGTTACTTGGGTGGGATGTCCTGCGCTTCTCACACTAAAGCGCGAACATGAAGTTCAAATACGTTCAAAAGCTCGCGAAGCCTCAAAAAGGATAACTTGAGAAAGGAATTGGAGTTCTGTTATCTCCCCTCCTCTCCCTTCCAAACAGATCGTGAGGTTATTCTACCACTAGAGACACAACGTCGACTCCGAAAGTCAATCCAGCGCCTATTCTGACGACGAAAATGTTTGGAATAAAATATGTAACTTCCTAAATAGATTAAGTTTTAAAAACCTAGCATTTAAAATAGCGGTTAACATACTTGTAGTTCGGAACCGTGGTCTACAAAATTTGTTACATTACTTCCTCTTCTCTCTAATTTTTTCCCACTTACACTAACAGTGGGCAAAACTAAAGTGTCGGCTATAGCTAGTTACGACTGCCACGGTGAACTTGACAAACAAAAAGGACTTATTACTCAGTTTAACTCGGACTACAGACTTTCTTTATTATTGATACAAGAGACTTGTTTAAAACCAAAACTTGAACATATCCTTTACAAATTATTTTACTTATCGCGATGCCCGACTACACGCACCTAACAGAGGTACGGCTATACAAGTTCGTAAAGACATTCTCCACACTAGAATTCCTATTCCTCAACTTCATTTTCTTGAAGTTACTATGGTAGAAATTGGAACAAATATAGGAAATATTCTTATCGTTTCGTCTCACAGACGTTCCATTATTCCTCTAGAACTGACTGATATAATGATACTGGAAAAACTACATGAGAATATACTTATAACCGGAGACTTGAACGCGAAACGTAGACTGGGGTTGTTTAGCTACTAATTATTCCGATACTACTTTATTTAACTTAGTATTACGTCTTTGTTCACAATACATTCTCCACCCACTCCTATACATCTTATAAATTCAATTCCTCACGAAATTCTCGATTTTATTCTTTGCTCCTCTTCTACTCTTACCTCGACACCCAATGTTCTCTTTAAACTTGTATCTTTCTATTCTCTATTCTTCTTGCTATCAGCTTTTCCCTTCTTGCTCAAATCTCAATACAACTACTCTCGTCTTTCTTGCAAACTTCGCTTACTGTCCACTGATAGAGCGCTAACATCTAAAGCTGAAATTGACAAAATAAATGACATCCCGTATTATCTTAAATCTACATACTACAAACATTCCACATCTCCCGCTCCTTCCAACGTAAAACCACTTCCTTTGGACATAAATTTACTCATTAGAGACAAAAGACGTCAACAACAATTCTGCCTGACCAGAGACCCAGACATTAAAAGACGAAACGGGATCTCAAATCAAAATTTAAAGAACACCAAAAGTCTAAATGGAACGAGTGTGTTCTTGCGGCAAACAAACAAGGATCCCAAGAAATGTGGAAGTTGGTTAAAGTTTTTCCTTCCCTTCCCCTTCCAAAAATCTTTCTAATTTAGTTATTTCGAACACTAATACTTTAACATATAATCCCTCAACCAAAATCTCAGATCTTTGCGGAAATGCTGTCTGATAGAATCCAACCTCCAACTATACCAAATTTACCCTCTGAAATTTCTCGCTCGCCTCTTAACATAGTCTTGACTACCTCCACCCATGGTACATGGAATTTTATACGACAAAGTAATCCACGAAAAACAGCTGGTCGTGATGTAAACCTAGGATCTCAGCTAAAAACACTCTCCGAAGTAACTTGCTAATGTTCATTCCTGCATTTTCAACTCTTGCATTTCTGTATCGTATTTCCCATCTTCCTGGAAAACTGCGAAAATTCTTCTTCATCCTAAACCTAATAAAATTCTAAAACTGTCGCCCCATTACTATTCTTTCTGTCCTCGGAAAACTTTTCAAAGAAAAGTATAATTGTTCAATTAAGTAATTTCTATTCGAACATAAAATTATAAACAAAAAACAATTTGACTTCAAAGAGGGAGTTTCGATTGAAACACAAGCTCTTCGTTTGGCTCTGGAAATTTAATCAACTTTCAATTTTAAATGTTCTCTTCCTGCTATTTTCTTTGACTTTGACCTTGCTTTGGACAAAGTTCATCACGACCTTTTACATAAAACTCGTTCTTTCCTTCCCCCTTCATTTCATAATATATTACATAGTTTTCTTTTAAATTGAAAATTCTTTGTTTGCTATAATAGAAAAAAATCTTCAATATTCAACATCAACGCCGGGGTTCCCCAAGAAAGTGTTTGGACACCAATACTTTTTTCACTGTTCATCGATGACATTCTTTCGATTCCAGAGACCACACAATATATTTACGCTGACGCTCTGACTGTAAAATTAAGAGGACTCAAGAAAGCTTTACAAATATTACAAATGACTTGATTGCGGAATGGAATTAGAATAATGTCAATCAATCATTTTTACCTGAAGGACTTCTCTAAAAGTACCAACCTTGACTGTAAATAGTACTCCTATACCATGGCAAAACAATGTGAAGTATCTTGGACTGAACTTTGACACTAAACTTTTATGGACTAAACACAATTATCGAAAGAGAAAATGCACTCAAAGACAAACAGCTTTATTCCTCTTTTCCGTCACTATTTTCTTGACATGGACATAAAACTTTTACTATATAACGCATGTTTCTGTAGTGCGGCTATTTATGGTTGCTAAGTGTGGGCTACTTCCCATCCCTCAAATCAAGAGCCTCTCCAGCCGAAAATCGCACACTGCGGATACTCACTAACACATCACGCATTGTTAGTAATTTACAACTTTGACAAAGACATCATATAATTCCTCTTATGACTCTCATCCATTCGACAGCTAATGACAGAGTTAAATTTAATAAATTTAAATTTATTGTCAAAAAACAGTATAAACTGCGTATGACCACGTGGAGGGAAAAAAAACTAATTTACTCTCCGGAAGCAAGCAAGGGACCATCCCATCAATTCCAATCAAGGGCCCTAAGGCAGAGGCGGATTCAAAAAATTTCAGCAAAAGTTCCTAGATAAGATAAAAAGTTGGCTGCGAGTTATAATACTAATACAATGTCAATATGTTTGTAATTTTAAGCAAAAAAAAATTACATTTGAAAGTTATTATCGAACTATAGATTATTCTGAGTATAGTGCTTAAAAATTATAAGAATTGAAATAACACTAAATTCACGATTTATTGTTACAATAAACACGCCCCTAGACAAAGCCTAGAGAACCTGTATGATAAATCCGCCTTTACCAGAAGGAAAAACGGAGAAAAATCCGGGCCAGGATGGGGCTACAGAATTTATGTACACAACCACATTTACTCAATTATTCTCTGACCCTCCTGACTTATTTATACGAAATAAACAATACGCGTAACGAATAATACGTACACAAAAACGAATGACTACAGACGTTCTTCAACTCCCTCCACCTTATCCCCCATAATTTTTCCATTTATCCCAAAATTTCATTTTATTTACCCTTCCATACTTACGTTCCAGGGTTGACTTAAAAAGTATTGCCTCAAAAGATCTATGAATATTACAAGATGTCAATTGTGTATTGTATATTGTCTTAATATTATATTTTACTTAACTTTTTTTTATCTCATTGTTTTATTTCATATTATTGTATATCTAGGTTATTATTGTGTGTACTAATATTGTTGTTCGTTATTTAACTGTACAGTAAATTTGTATAATTTACTTCACTATTTAAAATATTTGTGATTGTAAATTCATTGATCAAATGAGATTGTAATGTTTCTGTGAAAGACAAAGTAAACAAATGGGAGACAAAGGGAAAACTCTCGGTTACAATGCCTACTTGGTGAAATTTCAAAATTTTAATATTATCTCGGCTCACATTCTTCTAATTTTCATTCTGATATTTATTATCTAACTTCCCTGAAAGTCAAATTGACTATTCAGAGAAGTGCATATGCTTTTAATTGATGCCCGTACACCAATCACTGATGAGCAAACGAATGTTTGCAGGTAGCGATACCGAGAGTTCACCCATAGTTTTCTCTTTCTTTTCCAAATGAGGCCACCATAATCACGGGGAGTGCTTCTGGGGAAGATATTTTCATTTCATACATTCTGTTGACACCAAGTGATTTAGATATACCCTTGGATTTCAAGAGATTGCAATTTCCAGTCCGGATTGCGTTCAAAATGAACATCAATAAGGCATACGGGCAACCCTTTTGTGTTACAGGTGTTAATTTGGAAACACGATGTTTTTCACACGACTAATAGTACGTACGTGGCGTGCTCGCGAAATGGCACACCGGACAATTTGTTTGTTTACACTCCGGTCGGAAAAACTAAAAATATTGTATACCCTCAAGCATCGAAGAAAAGGTCAAAAGTGTATAAAACAATTATTTTCTATGCAATTCATTCTCCCGGGCAACGTCTGGTTCATTTTGCTGGTATCAATGTATAAAAATGAATGTTTGTTTGTCATTTATGCGCTCCTATGCCATTCATCCGATTGTGATGAAACGTTGGCAAGTTATTGTGCACACGTCCGACATGGTTTCTGACAAAGTAAAAAAAAAAAAATTAAACTACTCCTAAGGGGGTGAAGTGGGTGTTGGAATGTTTTACAGATATATCTCACCATAAGTCTGGAGTGCCAGAAGAAATTTCAACCGAACTTGATACATATATGACTGACTTTCTGACAAGAATCACAGTGGGGGTAAGACATCCCTATCACCCATAGGGAGCGGGTGATAAGAGGGTGACATATGAAAATAGTGGAAAATTCGATATTAGATACAAAATCGTTATTTTCGGTGCTGTTGGTGTGGATAAGAACGTCCCCTATGCACTGTTAGTTCACAATCAGTCCACGTTGGATGAAATGTACTCCTAGCATCCTAGGGTAGGGATGGAAACAGGGGAGAGGTAGTAAGTAAAACAACCAATATTGTTGTTAAATACAACGTTTTTTAAGACGCATAACAGCAGAGTCACTCTTTTAATGCTGCTTGAATCCATTATCACCCCTTGTGAAGGAATATTCTTTTTGGGGAAGGGAATGAGAAGGGGGTGATATGTAAAATATTCGAAAATGGCGGATATTTGTGTTTTCTGGACCCGTGAGTCAGTAGTGACATTTCCGTAGACGCCAAAGTTCATAATCAGCCCGCATAAACCCCAGCACCCAGGAGAAAGAGATACCATAAAAATGTTATCAAACATGATAAGTTACCAACGATGACTCCGTAGTTTTCGACGTCGCCGAGTTGATAGTGAAATCCCGATATCGAGTAAGTATAAATTCAGACTTCATGGAAGAAATACACAACTTGGGTGGAGGGGATGGGTTTATATGTAAAAACTCGTCTTACCCAGACCCCCAAATAACGGGCTGCTAAGGCATCCAGAAGGGAAAAAAAACTTATTGCTAGATGCAAATGATTCACCGCGAAGTCCATCGAACGTATAATGCGTCCGGTGGCACTATCTAAAAGCAGAAAATAGATTTTTTCGGCACCGTATAATAGCAATAAATATTTACTGCAAATATAACTTTTGTTTGTTTGTTTTTACTATCATGAATTATTTTCAACTATGAATATGTATTCCGCAGATGTTTGTTGTATACATTCTTAATTATATTTCTCCAAATTCTTGCTACACGCGTACCAACGTTAACAATGTATTAATAAAATAAATTCTGCTCACAATTTGTGTATTGCCACTGCACTAGGTAACATTGATTTAATTATTACCAATTTATGGTGCACGCTTGGCATATTCTTGCATTAATTGTACAAACCTTTATTTGTCGAATCTGGAAACCAATGTCCTATTAAAAAATATTAATGTGCATTTTCAAGTCATGTGTTACATTAATTCCCTGCTAATTGGTAAATAAATACTGAAATAAACTTAAACACATGTACAAAATGAAGGAATATATCGATAAATATCCTCGATAAACACAAAACATAATTTTATTGAATATTTATATATTATTCTTTCAGTCGTATTGCTTATAGCACTCTTTGGCAATGGAAATAATTAACATCTTTGCAATATAAATTGAGTATAAATACATACGTGAACAAATCATTCAGTAAAACGCATACGACACATTAATAAATAAATGTTATTTCGAAAAATTAACTACAATTACGTTTGACAATGTTATTCTTATTCTTCATATACCGTTTCAAATATGTTCTCAAAAATCGGATATTTGCCTATTTATTTTTGCACAAAGACACAAAACAACTAAACACTTATACTACACAATAGTTATTGCGAAATATACAATTAACATACCATACTTTTAAAAATAATTTTTATTGCCTAAATCTTCATTCTTTACGAACGTAAAAAACCTTTGAAATGGTTTAAGGAATGTATACAAAATGTCACGATCTGCTGCTAACATTTAATCGCTTGACTATGTCTAATTGATAAAATAACAACACTCTATATCTTAGTTTTTGCACTTTAAAAATTTGTCAAACGAATTTTAATATCAATGGTACAAAAATATTAATAGTGAGTTATATCAAACATGTCTTGTAATATAAAAAATTCCTTATACGAATTTCACGTATTCAAAAACACACTTTTCCAACGAAAATAATATGCATCATTGCAATGTTAATAAAATTACGAATACGTACATGAGCTAATCAGTCACAAAAACGCATACGATACATTAATAAATAAATGTTATTTCGACGACATAACTACGATTACGTTTTAGAATTAGTCAATGAATAGATTCAAATTAAAAATGAAATGTTGTTGGACGTATTGTAAGAGATACCGCAAAATTTCTTAGATAAATTAATATATACGTTTCATGTAGAACATTAAACACTGTTGTGAAATATAAAACTAACCAAACATTCTTTCACATGGTAAAAATAATTTTTCTTGCCTACAACTTCATTCTTTACTAACGTACACAAACTTTAGAAATGAATCAAGAATTCTATACAAATTACCATCGCTTGTTGCGTACATGTGTTATTGACAAAATAAAAACACGATATAATTTAAAATGTTCATAGTTTATGCACTTTTTAAAATCGTTAAACGAATTTCAATATCAATATTACAAAGTTATTCAAAGCAAGTTATATTAAACATGACTAGGCATATAATACATTCCTTATAAGTATATCACGTATTAAAAAACACATTTACAATTGAAATAATCAATATCTTTGCAATATAAATAGTAATACAACAACCTACCTGAGCTAATCATTCACCAAAAAGTATACGACACATTAATGAAAAAATGTTATTTCGACGAATAAATCTTGACTACGATTACGTTTGGGAACTAGTCATTGATGACGTTTCAAACTAGTTTTGAAATATACGATTTTTGTCTTTAATTTCTGACACCAATTTTCAAGTTATTCCCTTGCAAGTTTGTGAACACTGTAGTTGAAAATCCTAGATTGTGTCCTTCTAAATTATTGCTTTTCATTCAAATTGATGCGTTTCGTTTCCACTTGTTTAATTCGTTTTTTGCTGTATTTACTGCAGTGCAGAATTCGGAAATTAACCGCAGATACTCACTTTTATGGAAAGGGATTAATATGCATCGGAGGGCAAAATGTTTTTATATTTGTTTTCAAAAACATTCCTTTTACAGAGATTAATTTCGAACTCTATTTTAGTCTTGACACACAATTTTAATTTATTGCGTAACAAAATAGTGAACACCTTTGTTGGAAATCCTTGATTCTGTCCTTCTCGATTTTCGTTTTTCATTTAAATTGCTCTCACCCATTTCGTCTTGTTTCATTCCTTTTTGCAAAATTTATAAAATAACCGAAGATATTTACATGAATAGAAAATGGGTTTAAATTTTAGACACTATTGTAGCCTGACACCAATTATATAGTTATTCCGACACATAATAGTGAATTATGTTTGAAATCCTAGATTGTATCTTTCCCATTTAATGTTTTTAAATCAAATTGATCTTACTCGATTCCTGTTGCTTAACGAGGATGTTCAACTTTATAAAAAGTTATGGTTAAATGCATATGGGGGCATACCTTCTCTCAGATTTGTTCTTCCATGTTGAAAATCCTAGTTTGTGTCCTTCCCATTTATGATATTCTATTCAAATTTAACTAAAATAACTGCAAAATTTCTAAAAAAAACCAAAGATATTTTCTTGTATAGAAAATGGGGTAAATGTGCATCGTTGGGCATAGCTTTTTTCATATTTGTTTTTAAGAAAATTCCTAGTACAAGGGGTTAATTTGAGACTATTTAAATCTGATACTATATTTCAAGTTATTCTGTCAGAATAGTTAACACCTTTTTTTAAATCCTGGATTTTGTCCTTCCCAATTTTCGTTTTTCATTCAAATTGCACTCACTCGTTTCCTCTTGTTTCATTCCTTTTTGGTAAATTTTCTGCACTGCAAAATTTCTAAAATAACCTAAGATATTTACATTTTTAAAAATGGGGTTCATGTGCATCGTAGGGCATAACTTCTTTCATACATGTTTTTAAGAAAATTGCTCTCCCGGGGGTCAATTTTACACCACTTTGGCGTGACACCAATTATCCACTTATTCCGACATAAAATAGTGTACACCTCTGTTGGATATCATAGATTGTATCTTTCCCAAAAACGTTTTCAATTCTAATTGATATCGTTTGACTCCTCTTGCTTAATTCTTTTATGGTAAATTTACTTTACTCCAAAAGTTTATAAATGGCTCATAATTTTCTATTAAAATTTGTCTCATTCAGTTTTTACTGCTCAATTCTTTGTGGCTCAATTTACTACACTCCAAAATTCGTATTTTATATGAAAATATTCACGTTTAAAAAAAGTGGGATTAATATGCATGGGAGGGCATAACTGCACTCAGATTTGTTTTTGTGAAAATTCTTTCCACAGGAGTTAATTTTAGTCTCTACTTTAGCCTGACACCAATTTTCGAGTTATTCCAACACGAAATAGTGAACATGTATGTTGGAAATCCTAGATTGTGTCTTTCTAAAAAAAATGTTTTCAATTCATATTGAACTCATTCGATTCCTCTTGCTTAATTCTTTTGTGCTAAATAATTCAAAGCGAATTATATCATACATATCAAGGAAAGAGGTACATTTCCAAGCATCTCACGTATTTAAAAACACTCTTTGACCACGTATACAATAAGCATATTTGCAAAGTAAATAAAATACAAATTCGTACCTTAGCCAAACGATCACAAACACGCATACGACACATTAATGAATAAATGTTATTACGATGAATGAAACTTGATTACGATTACGTTTGCGAACTAGTCATTGATGCCATTTTAAATTAATTTTTTGAAGATACGATTGATGTCACTTAGTTTTTGCAGATAGTAATAGCTAACTATATTCAAGGAGTAAACAAATGGGCCACATGCATACAGAAATTGCTTGGAGTAAAACCATTAACTTATAATGATACGTATAAAAGACATATGACAGATTTAATTCCTTCTCCACGAGAAACGATCAAACAGAAACTAAAATTTGAATCTTAAGGCGGTTTAAAATTGCACTATTGTAGCAAAATATACTCACAGTATTTTGCTGAATGTCTTAGCAAGATAATGGAATTCTAATACGGTTCATTGTTGGACGTATTTTAAGAGATTCAAAAATTGTGAATTTTATTAAATAAATTTATACATACGTATAAAATAGATCAAAAAACATTGTTCTGAAACAAAAAAATAACCTAACATACTTTTTTACATGGTATAAATTATTGTTTGTTGCCTAAAACGTAATTCGTTTAAACATAAACAAACATTTGAAACGAATAAATGAATCGAGACGAATTTCACGGCCTGCTCTATAGATAAATTAGCTTGTCCATATCTCATTGGAAATATTAAAACACAATACAATTTATTACGAACTTAGAAGTTTTGTTTTAAAGATCGTAATACGAATTTTAATCTCAAAACTACAAAAAATACAAAGACACTTTGTCAAAGTATTTACTATGTAAATAATATGCAAATACGTACCTTATCGCCTAAAAATAGTCATAGAATACTTCATTATAATTTTAAACAACGTATGTTTGATTATTTGAATCAGCTTTGAAAGCAAGGAAACACTGTTGTAAAATATAAAATTAACCTATCTTCTTCTTACATGAAAAAAATTTCTGTTTCTTGCCTAAAAATTAATTCTTCAAGAAAGTAAACAAACTTTTAAAATGATTGAAGGAATCTATACAAATTTCCACCACCAGTTGGGTACATTGTCTTATTGATAAAATAAAAACGCGGTATAATTTACAATGATCATAGATTTGCACTTTTAAAAATCGAAAACTAATTTCAATATCAATATATATTATTCTTTTAAAACGTAAACAAACATTTGAAAAGAATCAATGAATCGATTCAAATTTTCACGACCTGCTGCATCGAAAAATTCACTTGACCATGTCTTATGAGTAAAATAAACACACTATAAATTACTCTAACCTTAGTTTTTGCACTTTTAAAGATCGTAAAACGAATTACTGTCTCAAAACTACAAAGAAAATTCGAAGTAATATGAAAGATGTGAAGGAAAATGATCCATACATTATAAGTATCTCACGTATAAAAAAACTAATTTTTGGCAGGGTAAATCAAATACAAATACGTACCTGAACTAAACATTCACTATAATTATACGACACATTATTGAATAAAAGCTATTTTAACGAATACAACTTCAGTTTCTTTACTTTTCCAATTTATTAATGTTATCTTCAGATCTCGTCTCAAATGTCCACAGATACAATTACTTAAAGAAAGCAAAACATATTCACTGTCTTTCGCTGCGAGTGTTGCATAGAATATGAAATGTAAATACGGTCCATTGTTGGACATATTGTAAGACCCCCAGACCACAGACTATGAACCAAACGCCCCTCTCCCATACTAACGGTGTGTTAACAGCTTTCAGCGCTCCTAACATTGTTACACGCAAACTACAAGTTCAAAAACCGGCCACAGGGCGCGTGGCAGTTCCCGATTCCCCTCTCCCTTCACCAACCAGGTACTGTAACCCCCACTCCCTCGACCTCATGCTTCATAATTTCACAATAATTTAGCTGAGAATACTTTCCCTACAAAAATTAACATTTGTGAATAGTTAACAGGATGTATAACTGAAATATTTTACTACACATATGAAATAGAAAATGAAAACAGGAAAATTGACAGGAAATGTACACAAAGAAAATACATACTTGCTCTTAATTCTATTTATTCATCATAAAGATTCAGGACATTCTCATATGAATGCAAATATACAATCCAGTATACAAAAATGGGGTATACTTGCAATAAGCTACTCATTTATTTATATCCACCAACTATTCATATCATTAATAAATAAATGAGACTGTTAAAACAAGTCACATGAGAAAAGCTGTCATAGAAAGGCTATATAGAAAGCTGTCAATGGAATGTTGGTTTTGCTTTAAGCCACAGTGGCACAGTGGTGTATAAATACCTCTGCTCATTGCATGAGAGAATTACATGCCACAAATCTAATGAAGGTCAAGTAGAAATAACTGATAAAGAAATGAAGACAATCCACCAGTACCATGTCACCAAAAGCTATAGATATATCATAGTATGAAGATATATCATAGTATGAAGCTATAGATATATCATAGTTACAATAATCTATGAAGAAACCATAGTTTTCATTTATACAAGTTGAATATCATTCTGTTTAACAAATGAGAAAGGTGTTAATCAATTCAATAGCACGTTACATTTCCCATTTACAAATACAATATAAAAAAAAGTCTGAAATTTTCCATTCTACAAACTGAATATCAATCCATCAAGCAAATGGGATAGGTCTGTCAACCTGAGAAAATCTGTGAGAAGACTGACTTCACAATAAGAAATTCACAAAATTTGTACCAATGCCAATGTTAATTTTAAAGAAAAGTTTACCGTAAAACCTTTTATATATCCATAGGATAACGTGACTAGATTTATCAGTCTCATGGTTTAAAAAGAACATTACCAAGTTACAAACACCACAATATACCATAGCTCAAGTAGTAAACTAACAAAGTGAAAATAAAATTAAATAACAAAGTTTCAGAAAACCAAAAGAAGTCACAATACACTCAAGTAGTAAATAAACATAGTGGAAAGGAAATTTGTAAAAATTCAAGTTTACATTAAAACAAAAAAGGTGGCTCAATGAAAAATGTAACTCTTCTACACACTACAATAACGATATATAAGATGCAAACATCAATTCCTCTCTAGTTATTCGTACGTAACTACCACGTCAGGTATAATTACAAATACGTTTTACGCAAAAACAATCTTACATTTTAACTGGGTACTATTTCTTTAAATTTTTGTTTTAAGGTGAAAATTTAATAGCATTTGTGTCTAGTTAATGAACTGCCTCCTACGTAACCTTACACTTCCTCAAACTTCGATACTATCCAGGTGTATTATTAAGTTTGTTATATTTATTTACCCAAGTAGAGACTGGCGAAAATCAATGAGATCACTCTTCAGGTCATCATCACAACATCTGGAAAACACAACAAGAATACAATATTATCAGTCAACATACTTATTGTAAAAATCAATTCAAATACTGTAATTTAACTCAGCAATGTTTGTTCTAATTCATTGATCACAAAAATACAGTTTATACAGTTTTAGCATAAATATAGACCTAGATATAAATTAATAAAATAAAAGTAAAATAATAGAATTCCTACAATAGATATCTAATAAAAGTAGCTTAAATAAATATTAATATTCCGTAATAGTACAAAATAATAGTATTTTATATTAATTTCTACGTAGTCTAATTTAAATTAATATTATGAAATGTATCAAAATTATTATATTGTTGTTATTCTTATATGCAAATATTATTGCCATTGTTGTTAGTACTATGACACGCCATACATCATTGTTATGATCTATGTGGTTCAATAAAATATTATTATATTATATTTATGTTCATCATTTCATACACAGACTTCATTCATCAATACATTACTTAGATATTATAGATAATAAATTTTTATACAATACTTCATGTAACATTCGTTTTCATTTAACATACCATGGAAGTCGTCCGGGGTAAAGTGTGCGGAGCACACTCTGGTACTAGATCGTGCGACCCGCACACCAGTCATGCCAAGACACTTTATCCATTGTCGTCGTCTACAAGAGAATGTAACAAATATATTTATAAATAAATAAGCAACAATAATCGCAGCAAAGCGACTGAGCTAAGTACGTCTGCCCATGTGGGTAGTGGCGCTAAGACAACAAGAATTACTTACCTTTCTGGTGGGGTAGGGAAGCCTAGGAAAGTTATTTCCGGGTTGCCGCTTGCATTGAAGCACCCCGGTACGCAACACACAAAAATACGAGGTATTCCACTAGATAAAATCCACTAAATGTGCGAATGTTGCCTACGGCACAGTACAGCCTGAGCACCACACGCAGAATGTAATGTAAGGAACAAAGAACACTAGCAGCCAATAGGAGATGGGTGAACACGATCTTGCAGCCATCTATTGAGTGCTGGACAAACTATAGGTGGTCGGGTGACTGGTAGCGCAGTATGGTAAGTGTTACACGCAAACTACTTGAAGCGTCAAACCTCAGACATTTTCCCCCTATCTTGTTTCCTGGCCCTGTCCCAGACCCCCCAAATAGCAGGCTTCACCCGTGCTAAGGCATCCAGATGAAAAAAGCCATATTGCTAGATACAAATGATTTACCACGAAGTCTATTGAACGCGTTGTGCATCCAATGACACTTAATCTAAAAGCTAAAAATACGTTTTGGCGGCACCTTATAATGGCAATAAAAATTTGCAGTAAAATGACTTATTAATGTATGTATTTACAATCATCAATTATTTTTAAATAAAAGTATGTATGCTGCAGATGTTTGTCGTAAACATTCTTAATTATTCTTACCAAATTCTTGGTACATGCGTACCAACGTTACTGATGTTTATATTTAGAAAATAAATTATGCCTCTATGTGTGTTGCCTCTGAACTAGGAAACAATTATTTAATTACTACAATTTATGAAACACTCTTTGCACTTTCTTGCATTTATTGTACCAACTTTTATTTGTCAAGTCAGGAAACCAATACCGTTTCAAAAACTTTCAATGTGAATTTTCAAGTCATGTGTTACATTCATTTCTTGCTTATTGGTAAATATATACTTAAAAAGTCTTAAACACACGTACGAAATTAGAGAATAAATTGATAAAAATTCTTAATACTAACACTCAACATAATTTTGTGGAATATCGATGTATTATTCCTTGAGTCGTAATGCTAATAGTTAACTATATTCAAGGAGTAAATAAATGGGCCACATACATACAGAAATTGCAAGGAGTAAAACTATTGACATAATGATCCGTATAAAAGACAGATGACTGATAAAATTTCTTTTTCACGAGAAACGTTCTAACATGATCTAAAAATTTGTATCATAAGAAGCCTTAAATATTACACAATTGAAGCATGATATACTCACAGTATTTAGCTAAATGTCTTTGCAATGACTTGAAATGAAAATACGGTTCATTGTTGAACGTATTGTAAGAGATTCAAATATTGTGAATTTTGTTTGAAATATGTATAAATACGTAGAGTAAATCATAAAAAATTGTTCTAAAATTCAAAATTATCCTAACATAATTTTCCATAGTATAAATTATTGTTTCTTGCCAAAAACGTCATTCCTTTAAAACGTAAACAAACATTTGAAAAGAATCAATGAATCGATTCAAATTTTCACGGCCTGCTGTATCGATGAATTAGCTTGTCCATGTCTTATTGAAATTATTAAAACACGATACAAATATATTATGCACTTAGAAATTTCACTTTTAAATACGTACCTGCATCAATTATTCAGAAAAACGCAGACGACACATTAACAAATAAATGATATTTCGACGACTTAACTACGATTACGTTTGGGAACAAGTCATTGTCATTCTTCAGATGCCGTATCAAATATGTTCTTTTTTTTGGAGGGGGGGTGGGCTTTAAGGACTCATCAACAACAAGGCTTTTTTTTGTGGGGCTTTAGGGCTCGTCAACAACAAGGCTATTAGAGCCCATAAATATGTTCTCAAAAATCTGATACTTCTTAATTTATTTTAGCACAAAGATACAAAACAAATAAACTCATATTGTTCACAATACTTTTAACACGTCTATAAAACCTTAAATAAATTGCATTATCCTTTGAATAAAATCCCAATATGATTCCAAATGCAAATACGGTCCATTGTATTGGACGTATGGTAAGAGATTCAAAAATAAAGAATTTGATTAGAAAAATTTATAAATATGTATTATTTGATAATGAGACTGTTCTGAAATATGTAAATACCCTAAATACTTTCACATTGTATAAATTATTGTTTTTTGCCTAAAACGTTATTCTTTTAAAACGTAAACAAACATTTGAAAAAAATCAATGAATCTATTCAAATTTTCACGACTTTCTACATCGATAAATTGGCTTGACCATGTATTATTGGAAAATTAAACAGACTATAAATTACTATAACCTTAGTTTTTGCACTTTTAAAGATCGTAAAACGAGTTTGTCTCAAAACTACAAAAAAAAAATTCAAAGTAATATCAAACAAGCCAAGGAAAATGATTCATTCATTATAAGTATCTCATGTATTCAAAAATTAATTTTTGGCAGGGTAAATACAATACAAATGCGTACCTTAATGAAACATTCACTATAATTATGACACATTATTGAATAAAAGCTATATTAACGAACACAACTTCACTGTGATTACTTTTCCATCTTATTAATGTTATCTTCAGATCTCGTTTCAAATCTCCACAGACACAATTACTTAAAGTAAGATAAATTTACTGAGTGTCTTTGCAAGGAATGTGAAATGTAAATACGGTCTAATGTTCGACGTATTGTAAGAGATTCCGAAATAGTTAAAATTATTAGAAAAATTAAAAAATACGTTTCATATTGATCATGAAACACAGTTTTGAAATACAAGACTATGCTAACATTCTTTTACATGGTTAAAATTATTGTTCTAAAACTCCATTCTTTACGAACATAAACAAACTTTTAAATTGAATCAAGGAATCTATTCAAATTACCACCGACCGGTGCGTACATAAATTGCCTTAACAAGATCATATTAATAAAATAATAACACTCTTTAATTTACTATGATTTTAGACTTTTCACTTTTTAAGATTAAACGATTTTCTTATCTCATACTAGAAAATATTGTAAAGCGAATGATATCAAACATGCTTAGGAAAATGATACATTTATAAGAATCTCACGTATTTAAAAACACACTTGGACGACGTATAATATAATCATATTTGCTATATAAATAACAATATAAATGCGTACCTGAGCTGATCATTTAAAAAAACGCATACGACACATTATTTAAAAAATGTTATTTCGACGAGTGAAACTTGACTACGAAACGTTTGGGAACTAGTCATTGATGCCATTTATAACGTGTTTTCAAAGATACGATTTTTGTCACTTTATTTGCCCAAAGACAGTAATCAAATAAACACATAGAGTTCACAATACTTTTAACACATATAAAACCTTAAATAACTTGCACTATCCATCCATAAATCTTAATACGATTCTTCTGCAGTTCGCCACCATATCCTTTTGTAAACAAAACATTCGAAGTGGCTTTGACAAGTTTGCATGGCACATCCACAAGCTAATGTTTTCGTGTGATTTACGTAATATTAAATGGATATTGGATCACCGAAAAATGTACTTTTAAATGGATTTTGTCAAATATAAGGAATTTTAACATTCATTGCCAATGTCCAGCTACAAGATGAACTGAGTTTCATGCTTATACGGCTAGTACAAGGTACCCAACACTTATGATTACTAGATGAGTGAGTGAATGAATGAGTCAGTTACACGAAGGGGCTTATATAAGATGAGACTCGCCTTGCTCGCTAGGGGTTATACCCCCAGATCCCCCCTCCCTAATAGCGGGCTGCGCCCGTGGAAATACACCCAGAGGAAAAAACCCTTATTGCTAGATTGAAATGATTCATGGCGTGTACCATTAAATACGTAGTGCATCCGGTGACACTTTATCTAAAAGCTAAAAATTGATTTTTGCGGCATGGTATAGTAGCAATAAAAATTTACAGCAAAATGACTGATTTATTGTATGTATTTACTATTATGAAATTTACTATTAATAATTTACTAAAATTAAATTTTAAAATAAAAATATTTATTTCACAGATGTTCGTCGTAAACATTCTAAATTCTTTTTCTCTAAATTCTTGGTTTATGCACACAAACATTACCAATGTATATAGTAATAATATAAATTATGCCTTTAACTTTTGTATTGCCACTGCACTAGGAAACATTGATTTAATTCTTTTCAATTTATGAAAAACGCATATACCATTCTTGTATTTATCGTACGCACTTTAATTTCTTGAGGCTGGAAACTAATGTCCTTTCAAAAAATATTAATGTAAATTTTGAGTCATGTGTTACATTAATGATCTTTTAATTGCTAATTTAATACTTAAAAAATTTAAACACGTACGAAATACTTATTCTCGATAAACATTATTTTATTGAATGTTTTTATATTGTTTCTTGAGTGGACATTCCCATGGCTAACAGTATTCAAGGAGTAAACAATAGGCCATCTTCTTGCAAAATATACGAAGAGTTATACAAATACTACCTTACTTATTGCTATTATATAGCTGAGACAGAATTATTTCGAACAGTATAATAGTCTTGACACAAACTTTCATGATATCATGTAACAAAATAGTGAACACTTTTATTGGAAATCCTTGATTCAGTCCTTCCCAATTTTCGTTTTCATTCAAATTAATCTCACCCATTTCGTTTTGTTTCATTTCGTTTTTCTAAATAACCTCACCAAAAAATTTCTAAAATAACCGAAGATATTTACATGTATAGAAAATGGGGTTAAAATTTGAGACTCTACTGTAGCCTGACACCAATTATATAGTTATTCCGACACAAAATAGTAAACACCTTTGTTGGAAATCCTAGATTGTACCATTCCCAAATAATGTTTTCATTGCAAACTGATCTCATTCGATTCCTCTTGCTTAATTAATTAGTGGTAAATTTACTTTATTCCTAAATTTTTAAAATGGCTCAAAGTTTTCTTTTTACAGAGGTTAATTTCAAACTCCATTTTAGTCTTGACACCAAATTTCAAGTTAATGTGTAACAAAATAGTAAACACCCTTGTTGGAAATTCTTGATTTTGTACTTTTCAATTTTCGTTTTTCATTTAAATTGCCCTCTCTCGTTTCTTGTTTTATTTTCTCTTGCTAAATTTACTGCACCGCCAAATTTCTAAAATAACAGAAGATATTTACATTTATAGAAAATAAAGTTAATGTGCACCGTAGGGCATTACTTCTTTCATATGTTATTAAGATGATTCCTTTTCCAAAGGTTAATTTTCCACTCTACTTATACCTGGCACTATATTTCAAGTTATTTTGTGACAGAATAGTCAACAGTTTTTTTTTAATCATGGATTTTGTCCTTCGCAATATTTGTTTTCTATTCAAATTACTCATACGCGTTTCCTCTTGTTTAATTCCTAATTGCTAAATTTTCTGCACTGCAAAATTTCTAAAACGACCGAAGATATTTACATTTTTTTTAAATGGGTTTAATGTGCATCGGAGGGCATAACTTATTTCATATTTGTTTTTAAGAAAATCTTTTTTTCAGGGTTAATTTAGACTCTACTTAAGTCTGACACCAATTTTCCAGTTGTTTCGTCTCACAAGATGTAAACACCAATGTTGCAAACCCTAGATTGTGTTCTTCCCAATTAATGTTTTAAAATCAAATTGATCTTAATCGATACTTGTTCCTTAATTTGTTTTACTAAGTTAATTGCAATGCAATATACCTAATAATTACGAGGATGTTCACTTTTATAAAAAGTTAAGTATAACATGCATTTGGGAGCATTCCATATTTCAGATTTGTTCTTCCATGTTGGATATCCTAGTTTGTGTCCTTCCCATTTATGGTATTCTATTCAAATTTATCTCATTCAGTTTTCATTACTTAATTCTTTCTCGCTAAATTTACTGCACTGCATTATTTCTTAAATAACCGAATATATTTACTTTTATAGAAAATGGGGTTAATGTGCATCGTAGGGCATAACTTCTTTCATACGTTTTTAAGAAAATTCCTTTCCCAGGGGTTAATTTTAAACTCTATTTTAGTCCGACAGCAATTATCTGGTTATTCCGACATAAAATAATGAACACCTATGTTGGAAATCCAAGATTGTATCTTTCCCAACAAACGTCTTCAATTCAAATTGATCTCATTCGACTCCTCTTGCTTAATTCTTTAATGGAAAATGTACTTTACTCTAAATTTTTATAAATGGCTCAAAATTTTCTATTAAAATTAATCTCATTCAGTTTTTACTGCATAATTCTTTCTGGCCCAATTTACTACACTCCAAATTTCCTAATTTATAAGGAAGATATTCACGATTATAAGAGGTGGGATTAAGATGCATGGGAGGGCATAACTGCATTCATCTTTGTTTTTGTGAAAATTCCACAGGAGTTAATTTTAGCCTTTACTTCAGCCTGACACTAATTTTCTTGTTATTCCAACACAAACGAATGAACACCTATATTTGATATCCTAGATTGTGTCTTTCTAAAAAAATTATTTGAATTCAAATTGAACTCATTTGATTCCTCTTGCTTAGTTCATTTGTGCTAAATAATTCAAAGCGAATTATATCAAACGAGTCTAGGGAAATAATACATTTCTAAGAATCTCACGTATTTAAAAACACACTTGGACAACGTATACTATAAGCATATTTGCTAAGTAAATAAAATACAAATACGTATCTTAGCCAAACACTCACAAAAACGCATTCGACACATTAATGAATTGATGTTATTAAGATGAATGAAAGTTGACTACGATTATGTTTGGGAACTAGTCATTGATGCCATTTCAAATTAATTTTCAAAGATACGATTTTTGTCACTTAATTTTTGCACAAAAACTCATAACAATTAAACGCTTATTGTTGTCAATATTTTTAACACGTCTATAAAACCTTAAATATCTAGCAGTTTACTTTGCGTAACATCTCAATACGATTCTTCTGCAGTTCGGCGCCATTAGTCGTACAATACTTTAGTAAACAAACATTCGAGGTGGCTTTGACAAGTTTTCATGGCACATCCACAAGCTAATGTTTTCGTGTGATTTACGTAATATTAAATCACCAAAAAATGTACTTTTAAATAATTATCGTCAAATATAAGGAATTTTAACATTCATTGCCAATATCCAGCTACAAGATGATCCAAGTTCCATGCTTGTACGACTGGTACGAGGTACCTAACATTTATGATTACTAGGTCAGTGAGTTACACATAGGGTCTTAAATAAGATTAGACTCGCCTTGCTCGCTGGGGGTGATACCCCCAGACCCCCAAATAGCGGGCTGCGCCCGTGCTAAGGCATCCAGAGCAAAATAAAACCTGTTTGCTAAATTTAAATGATTCACAGCGAAGTCCATCGAACGCATAGTGCATCCGGCGACACTTAAACTAAAAGCTAAATGTTTTTGAGGCGCAGTATAATACCAATAAAAATTTTCTGCAAAATGACTGATTTATTCGATGTATTTACTATCATGAATTAATTTTAAATAATATGTATTCCGCAGATCTCCTTTTGTCGTAAAGATTCTAAATTATATTTCTCTAAATTATTGGTACATGCGTACTAACGTTACCAATGTATATATTAAGAAATTTAATTATGCTTTCAATTTGTTTATTGACACTGCACTAGGTAACTTCTTTTTTTTTTGGTGGGGCTNCTGCGCTAGGTTACATTGATTTAATAATGTAGAGTCGTGGGATATATTCATTCTCTGTAAATTGGTATTTGATTACTAATAAAATGTAAACACACGTTCGAAATAGAAGTATCAATCGCTTTGCTTGCCGTAGATTTTACCCCCAAGTAAGGTGCTGCGCCCTTACTAATTTAAAATGCGTAATGCAAAGTTCTCGCCATATTTCGCACAACTAATACTTTACAAGTTTCTTCTTAATTTCGTAACATTGTTGAATGGGGCACGTACATATATGATTAAGAATTACATATGATACAGTTCCTTTTTCATGATTATTAGTTTTTTATTTGAACGGGCATGGACACACTACGCACATATTTCCACACCACCATCGAGATAATGTGCATGGCGCGTTTTTTTACATGGTATCCCCTAGAGGCCTAGTCCATGTCCACATCATGGAAAATACGATTTACAATATACTTGATGGGTTAAAATGATTTAGGATAAATAATAATATGATTAAGGTATTTAGAATGAGAAATAATGTGAGACACTAAAAAATATTCTAAGTAGTATGTAAAATCAGAACAAGAAAACTAATATTAATCATAAAAAGCCATATTATGAAAAATATGGAACTTATTTTAAATATAAATAACATGAACCATATATTAAATTATTCTATGAAATAACTTGTATTGACCTACATACTATTTTAACTATTTCTTATTTACAAACTTATACACTATATGAACACTCTGCTTCTTCTTTCTTTCGAAAGGGTAGAAACTTGCTGTTCGTTACACATTCACACCCTTCTTGAAGAAGTAATTCCGTATACACAATGTTCTTGGAGTAAGCTACTTCTTCAAGCACTTTGTACACTGGCACGAGGACTAGAACATCACACGGTCGTCTTACTCTACTGAGAAGAACGTACAGTTGACCGTGAGTGAAGCAGTCTGATCTTAAATCTATTCCGACGTAGTCTATTGTTTGACCCTGACTTTTGTGGCCTGAGATTGAGTGTGCCAACATAAGAGGAAACTGATGACGACCAACTCGTAAAGGTGAGCCTTCTACAAACGAGAATCTAAATTTAATCCTCGGAATACCGTATCTATCTGTACTACCAGGCATTCTGACCGTGATGAGTCGAGGGCTAATGGCAGTGACTATCACTTTTGTTCCATTTACGAGACCATCAGCAATATTCAAATTTTTCATAATGACGCATACACATCGGACCTTAAGTCGCAATACATGGTCAGGTACACCCTTGCTAGAGGCTTGGTTCAAGAGCTGTACGTAAACGTCTAGGCCGTCTTCGTCTTGCCTATCAATGCTATATGCACTGCGAAGCTCGTGAAGACGCCCTTCTAGGGAGTTCAAGATCTTATTGTTGATCTCCAGTACATTTACAATGTGAGTAGCGAGGATAGATCGTTTCGCACACTCATCGGGGTTTCTTAGAATGTTAAGTAGGAACACGTCTGTTACGAGCTCCTCTAGAGTTGTAACATACCTGACTCCTGGCATCGGTATCAAGAAATGTTTTACGAGACCCTGAGTGACGATTCTCGTTTTCACTGTTCCGTTTCCAACTTGAAGAAGGTATTCGGAATAGGAAGCACAACCACCTGTTCGGTGTGGTGTTGTAAGAAAAAACACCTGAAAGAATCGCCAAAGAGGAGACGTTCGGAGGGAAACAGTAACAATGTCCGTGTATGTGCGGGTTTTTTAACGATAGGTGCAATTTGACGGAAGTCTCCGGAGCAGATGATATTACCTCCGAAAGGCGCATTAATATTCATGAGATCTCTCAAGGACCTATCTAGTATTTCGAATATGTAGCGGTGAGTCATGGGGGCATCAAAAATAATCAACTGCGTGGCGCGAATGAGTTTTGCGCGCTGAGAACCGTTTGTGATGTTCCAAAACCCCGTTCCCTGTCCTAGATCGAGAGGTAGCGAAAACATGCTATGTGCCGCTGTTCCACCGGGCATATTTCTAGCAGCAATGCCTGAGCTAGCAACAGCGATAGCTACTTTTTCATGGCTCCGCACACAAGCAAGTAGAACGCGGATTAGTTGTTTTACCATATCCTCCGAGACCATCGAGAAAAAATACTCTAGATGATAACTGATCACTATTACTATCTACGACTGACCGTACGGACTCAAAAAATTGTTTTTGGTCAGGAGAAAGTCTTGTTTCCCAAGCATCTACTATGGATCTTTGCATATTTTCTCCATAGGTCAGCAACTCTCTACCGAGCTCCGTAGAATCATCATGTACGTCTGGGAGCCCATAAACGATTAAACTGGAATCCTGACGCCTAAGACTTCTATCGATTTCGAGAAGGGTTAATTTAAAAGCGAGTTCTGAATCATGAGGGTTCCGTTCTAAATGATCTTCACTCAGAGCGTTCTTATAATCAAGCCAGAGAAGAGACACTGGAGCACCTATAATGCAATGAAGAACAAAGAAGGCGCGCAGTCGCGGTCCGACCATGAAAAGAGAAGCTTGATGGAACTCATCTTCATCCTCAATTAACCCAAGACTACGAGCGACTTCCTGGAATGACGAACATTCTGGGCCGCCGCGAGAGATTATGTCAGCGTAACCCCGACATGGTACCGACATGAGATTCTGAGGTAGAACAGCTCACCGCGATTAGGGGACACCCATGTGAACCGACAGATCTTTTGTTTTCGCTATCGTGCCGTGACAAAATGATGACTTGATGAAATGCTGACTCGATGTTCGAAAATTTCTGCACTTCGAGGACGTTTCGTGTGCAAGATAAAGTTATCATAAAATGTTAGATATGAGACGTTATCAAAGACGGCGTGATGGGGTCGTTCTAAATAAAGGATCAGCTTTGAAGATGTTTTGCTGACAGCATCAGCCAATTGTCCTTGTCGAAAGAAAACAATTTGTTTTCCTTCTAGGTGGACAACAACACTCAACACTTGGCTCCGATTTTGATATATCAAAATTTAAAAACCTCCAACATGCATCGCTCGCCCCCACCATCCTCTTAGTCACAGAATGTTCCACCTCATCATTCTGCTGTCTTAGTGGAGTTACGGTAACGTTCTGAAGAGAACCTCCCTTCATCAAATACTTGAAAAGATATTTGATAACGCGTCGTGTCGACGCGAGTTCCAGATTTACGTGACCTTCATAGTTCAGCATCAACGCGGGATTATATGGAACGACCCAACCGTCGTGAACAACAATATCCCTGTTTCTATTGCGTATACTTCCCGTGTTGTTGTAATCTCTCCTATACTGGACAAAACCTCTATCATCAACATGGGTTGTGTGAACTGCTGGCTTGGGATAAAACTTTGTGCAATACCCTTTGATGCTGTCCCAACACAAGAAATCAGTACCGCAGGGCCCATGAATCATGTGTCTAAGAACAAGCTGCCTAAGCCTGCCCCCTGCTTCGTCTTCTGATGGAATGGTTGCACGAATTACCGAATCGATTTCATCCGCCTGAACAGGACCGGCACCTTCGATTTTAAACGCTATGTGCGAATGAGGCAAACCCCTCATCTGCATTTCTATAACATAAACGATGAAGGAAGAGCGACCAAATATGGCTCCACTGCGCATATCACGCAGGAGCTCTTTCAATTTGATCTTAAAGATCCTGCAGGCCGTAGCTGGGTCACAACGCCCAGTGCCATGAGGACAAGTCTTGTTTTCCTCCCAAGTTGGGCAGTAAGTGAACGTAAGAAAGTAGGTGTGACAACCTAATCTAGAAACGAGACCCATAGCGTTCTCGTAATGAACTTTCATGTACCTGGGTCCTCCTGTAAAAGAACATGGAAGGTATATTTTTCCAGGTTGAGCCCCACCTTCACCTACAATTGTTTGGTCTTGCTGGATGTCATGAGTGACCTCACTAGCAGATACATTTTGAACAGATTGCATCAGTTCATCTAGTGGACCCATACGCAATCCTCCGTGCCTACTCGTTTGTTGTCACCTTTGAATGAAGAGAACAAATGGTCTCTCTTCCTCGCACCGTGCAAACATGTCAACCTGCCATGCCTGAGAAAGACGACTCAGATACGAAAAACGTGACTGTGAGAGCAACAAGCACCTAATATAATTTTGTTGGGATAACTTCCTCCCATATTGTCCAAGCGTCCAATACACCAACCTACAGAACCGTCGGGGTAAAGTAGGGGGTACTGGAACGGCTCCATGAGAGAACTGAAGAGATCCATAGATGTTGGTCGCTCACGGCCCATCTTCCATATACTAAGTCGCCTTGGGTCACCCACACTGTCTTCAGTGCTTAGAATAGCATGCACTTCTACACCTCTTTGACGATCACCAAGCAGTGGGCCACGAGTGGATTTGGTGGTTTGCTCGAATTCGAGATGAGCGTGAACAGATGGTTCGCTGCTTAATTCACGAAACTGTGCCACGAACGGATTACACTGTGTCAAAAAGTTTTTGATAGTCTGTAAGCTCCGAGTTCAGATATCTTCCTTCAGCCAAGTTTCTTCTTTCCATCATCGATGTAAAGACGGCAGCGATTCACAAATTGAATATTTCCTGTCTTGGCTACGAATCTCTGACCCGGAGCATCGAGATTGTACACTTGGTGGTACATTCTACCTTCTATCTTGAAGGAAAGTCCTCTGGGGTAGCGGTACCCTCCCGACACCTCAAGAGCACAGAAAGCGAAAAGGTCGTTGTACGCTCTAGCCCTATCGAGGAACAACCGGTTAGAATAAAATGGAGCTTCCAAAGGAGGCAAATGATGAACATTATATGCTCCTTCTCCACAGCACCATTTCTTTCTTTCCTCGAACAGACGAGCTCCGCAATGAAGGTACTTATAAGTATTCTCACCCCAAAGAGTCAATTTCTCCAACTTGTAGGAAAGAATACTATTAAGAATATCTCCGCACCAATATCCTATTGGCCCAAATTCGGAAATCTGGCGCGCAAGGGCTTGGGGAACGTGTCTCATGTGGGTAAGTGTTGGGTTGTTCACCCTAAAAGTGCGGATACATCCCCAATGTCTCGGGGTGATTCTGCGTATTAAGCCTAACTGCATTACTGTTGACCTCGGGGTGCTGCTCTGTATAACGACTAACTGCATTCCTGTTCACCTCGGGGTGTTGCTCTGTGTATCGAGCAACGGCCTCCCTGTGCACCTCTGGGTGCCGTTGATTATATCGTGCTACGGCATCCTTTTGAGTTTGGTGTTTTTTTTGTCTGTGTTTAGCTTGGGCGATACGGACTTGTTCCTCCCGCGTAGTAGTGGTGGTCTTTGGGCGTCCCATTTTACATTTCTTACACCTTCCTGGGCCTCTCTTTGCGTCATTTATGGACGATGCTTCATGCTTCGTTCCGATTCCGCTCGGTCCTAATGTAAGAATTCATATTTTTCATGACTTTTAATTTTTTTAAAGTTGACATATTTTTTATTTTAAAAAACGAAAACATGTCAATTGCAATAATTTTCGAATTTTATAATGTTACCGAATAATTTATCTTGAATAATAATTGTTACAGAATAATTTTTATTGAAATTCCATAGTAGAACTGAAAACATCCTAAATCATTTAAATTTATTATATTTAATATGTTTTTTTGCTTGAAACTTTTTAATTTATTACATCATTTTGTTTTCTCTTCCACATTCCAAGAGATATTTGCTTAATTCATGCCTGAAATGTGTTCCAGATGGAAATGAAATCTTTAGTTAAACTTTGGCACCCATAAGTGCCTTTTCAACAGTGAATATTCATTAATACTTGGGGTCTTACTGCATATCCCCAAAATTGTGACATGTTTTTTATGATATTGTCTATATAATTTCACGATCTACATTTGTATTTCTTTCTAATATTGTGATAATGCTTGTGAAATTTGTTATATTCCATATTCCAATTTGCTATATGAGAAAGACATACAAAAATACATACACATTTCTCAGACATACAAATTTCCTCAATAGTTCAACAAATATGGGGTAAGAAAATTATAGATCAGACTACCAATGCTCCGAAACAAACTTCATGATTCTTTTTAAGAAATGAAATTTTAAAGCAAATTTGAAGTAATTTAAAGATGGTTTATTGTAAACAACACAAATTATTAATTAGACTTATTGTATATTGTAGCATATCATCGTTGTATTATTTGGTGGATATGTTCTCTTATAAAATTCATGTATTATTTTTTCTGTTTTTTTTTTTTATTCTTTGCAATTTGTGTTTTTTATAAGAGCAATTTGTATTTTTTTGTAATACCTATAGAATTATGTCAGACACACAATCCACTAAAATTGAAAATAAAACTAACCTGGATTGCCGGACATATCCATATTCATCACTGAGTGTTCCACTAGTTTAAAAAAAATGACATTTCCAAAAATAATTATCTATCTCAATTAGTATATACTATTACTATTAGCATGCCACGAACATTGAATCCTAGAAAACAGAAGATAAATATTATATTTGCTATAAGTTGTATTTGTTTTATATTACTATCTATTTTTTTTCTTTTTTGACAAAAAATTTATTTCTTGAGTTCAACTTTCAATATGTTTCATGTTCTAGTTGTTCATTAGAAATCTTTTTAATATTACTGAAATATTTAATATTGTATTGATACAATTGCACTATTAGAAAATGGATGTGTAACATTTGCCATGAAGCAATAGCCACATTTCTATTAGAAGTAAGCAAATCAATGCGGCAATAAAGCTGTAGTAAAATATAATGAAACAAATTGTTGTTTCATTAATCTAAGAAGTATTATTACAATATTTATCCAGAAATAACAAATATTATGTATTCCATGCATACATGTAACTCTTCAATAACATCAGTTTTTAATCATGATACATTATACGCCGTTTTAATAGAAAACGATCAATGCGCATTCGACTGCAAGAATTCAGTTCACATGAAGGTAATCAGAAGTTCACACTACATCTAGGACAAAACAATATCGATAGCATAGTAAAGAGAGACACTGTTTGTACCCGCGGGTCGTTCTCGCTCAGTTTCGAAGTAATTTCCGAAGAAACTAACCATTTTTTGAGAGTAAAGTTTATTATAAAAATAAAATTCTCACGTTTATTGAAACATTCAAACTCCCGCGCTTAAAATTATCAATAAATAGAGCGAATTGCGTGTAAAGCGTTGTATGCATTGTTAGGGTATGGAATTAAATATTAAATAGATGCAACCATTAGCATCAGAAATAATAATTCTTATAATAAAGCAAACAATAGGATTTTTCCAGACTCATATCATGAAACACAATTATGTATTATAACTCGCAGCTAACTTTTTATCTTATCTAGGAATTTTTGCTGAATTTTTTGATGAAACACAATTAGTATTATAACTCGCAGCTAACTTTTTATCTTATCTAGGAATTTTTGCTGAATTTTTTGAATCCGCCTCTGCCTTAGGGCCCTTGATCGGAATTGATGGGATGGTCCCTTGCTTGCTTCCGGAGAGTAAATTAGTTTTTTTTCCCTCCACGTGGTCATACGCAGTTTGTACTGTTTTTTGACAATAAATTTATTTATTTATGAAATCATTAATATATACACAATACAATGAATATGATTTTAAAGAATCGCAAAAATAATATACAAAAGATACTTTACTTCTTATTTGCAACAAAGTTATGTAGACCATATTGAATAAAAAAATTTTAACACTTTACATCAGCCTGGAACCTTCCGCTCTCGAGGTTCTCGTCTTAACTCCTACATCACCGAGGAACGCATAATGTGCTACATTTAATAGCTTTTGAAACATCATAGAGTTTATCGCTAATGACATCAATTTCTAGATCTTAACAGTATTTTTTGATTATATGCCGACATACAGGCACGCATTTATTTAAATGGACCAATTTAACATTATGGCCCTATCCTAACCTTTACTTCGTATAACCTTCCGCGAGTGCTGCTACCTACACCATCGCCTCCATCTTCACAGTTAAACAGTTTCATAAAACGGAATCGCCGGATCTATCAAACCTAACATCGCCGACTGAGACAACCATTGTTTATAATTGTTATAATTAATTATATTATCATCGTCATAATTTAATTATAATACCATATACTAATATAAACGGTGGCGGAGAGAAGAAAATAGTGCACAACAATATTTCTTTATAAGTACCGTAAATATGAAGTGCAAAGTATACGAGTTATCTTTTTCGAACCGCAATAATATTTGTAGTAATATGGGATCTATAATTTTTTTCGAAACCTTATAGGACCATATTCTTATATTTGGCTATTTATAATTGCAGTTAACTTTAGTTTGAAAACTGATATTCGAAATTACTTTTAGCGAAGACAGAAGCTAAAGAAACAACAGTTTGAAACCTGTAAAATTCGAAAATTATAATGCTTAATAACATAATGAAACAAACATAGATATATGCATTCAATAGTTGCTTGGTTATTAATATTAGAATTATATCACCGTTACAAGGATCTCATCGTGCCAAGATGTTACAAAATGCAAGTTCCACAAGTAAAGAACTACTAATATACAATAATACGTATAAAAGATATATGATTTATATAATTACTATTTCACAAGTAGCGTTTAAACATGATACTAAAATATTGTATCGTAGAAAGCCTCAATATTACAGAGATAAAGATAGATAAACTCACTGTGTTTTGCTGAGTGTCAAACAATGAGTGTCATATTGCTATGAACATACAATACAAATACGGTCCTATGTTGAACGTATTGTAAGACATTTGGAACAAGTGAAATTTAATAGTAATGTTAATACAGACGTTTAATGAAGATTTCTCTTTTTTTTGGGGGGGGGCTTTAGGGCTCGTCAACATCGAAGGTCATTAGAGCCCATTTTAAAGAAGATCATGAAACATTGTTCTGAAATATGAAATTTACCTATCATTATTTTACATGTAAGAAAAAGGTAGTTCCTTTCCAAAAACACATTTATTTAAGAACAAAGCAAACATTTACAATGAGTGAATGAATGAACAAATCGAAGCGAATTTTCACGGCCTGTAGCATACGACATTGAAAATTATAAAAGATTGAAAATTTTTAATAATCTTAGTTTCAGCACTTGTGAAGATCGTGAAACGAAATTCAATATCAATACTTGTGTAATATAAAATTAACCGAACATTCTTTAACATGGTAAAAATTACTATTTCATGCCTAAAATGTTATTCTTTAAGAATGTAAACAAACTTTTGTAAAAAATCAATGAATCCTTTTTTCTTTTTCTTTTTTTTTTGTGGGGCTTTAGGGCTCGTCAACATTGAGGTCATTAGAGCCCATATCAATAAATCGATTCATATTAAAAATGAAATGTAAATACGTTGTTGGACGTATTGTAATGCTTTTTTGGTTTAGATATGTTGGTATTTGTCATTTGTTTAGTAATATACTTTATGGGATCTCTAACTGATGCGGTTAGGGCTTGAGCCTGTTGTTCTAGAAAGTCAACGAGACCGTTAAATGATGGCAATGAAGTTGTATGGCATGTTTCCTCGTAACGATTTAGAGTAGCGGTGTCGTTTCGATGTGATATGAAACACGAGGATTGTATCCCACGAGTTGACGTCAATGTTGAGCGATTTCAATGTGTGAATGCAGCTTTGGGAATGATCTATAAGAGCACGAAGCTCATGTGGTGATTCCTTCTGTATTTTGGGATAGTCAACAAATGAACGTATTGTGATGTGTGCCATCACTCGTGGGTTATTATAACNATGGGTTATTATAACGTTTAGCCAAAACGCTCCAGGCCACTTGGTAATTTTCATTGTTAAGTTCTAATGATGAAATGAGGTTGTGAGCCGGGTGTTCAACTGACGTTTTCAAATATTGTAATTTTTGAACTTTGGACAATTCATCGTGTTGGTTGATTATTGATTCAAAAAGTTCACGAAAAGAAACCCATTTTAATATATCGCCTGAGAATTTAGGTAATACCATGCGGGGAATTTGCGAAGCAAACGACCTCGTGTTGAAGGAAGCGTCGGGAGACTCGTTGTGCGCGGGACGTTGAGCAATTGACTGCCTACCCATGTGCTTAAGGAGCTCGCCTACGCGACCTATAAGTTTGTAGTAGTTTTTTTCAAACTCCAGACGATCTTGGTCGTCACAAAGGCCTGTGAATGCCTCAAGAGAATCTTGGAATTTCTCGTGATCTTTAAATATGTTGTCCAAAGTATTTTTTAGTTTCGTCAGTGAGTCGGTTTTGTCCTCGTCTTCGTTGAAATTGTCGATGTGAGTTCGACATCGTGTAAGTTTAGACTTGGTAGTCGCTATTTGTCTCTTACAGAGTTTAATGTCTTCTTCTGTCATATTGGTCGGGTGGGGAAAGAACAGTAGAAGGAAAATATAATGTAATAACTTTATCTCACCGACTGTAGAGTAGAGCAGAGTTGTGGAGTCGGCGAAGGCTGTAAATATTCACAATAAATTAGTACACAAATCAATATTACAAAAATGCAAATCTGATGCGAATCCTGGTCACGGCACCAAAAATATATACTTTCTTATGTTACAATACGTACTTGAACAAATCATTCAGAAAAACGCATACGACACATTAATAAGTAAATTTTATTTCAACAAATTAACTACGATTACGTTTGACAATTTGTTATTGTTATTCTTCTTATGCCGTTTCAAACATGTTCTCAAAAATCGGATAGTTGTCGATTTATTTTTGCACAAAGACACAAGAGAGCTAAACACATATACAGTACACAATACTTTTAACACGTCTATTAAAACCTTAAATAACTTGCACAATATCCTTTGATTAACATCCCAATAAGATTCTTCTGCCGTTCGGCGCCATAAGACGTATAATCCTTTGGTAAACAAAACATTCGATGCGGCTTTGACAAGTTTGCATGGCACATCCACAAGCTAATGCTTTCATGTGATTTATGTAACATTAAATTACCGAAAAATGTACTTTAAAATTGATATTGTCGAAAATAAGTAATTTTATCATTCATTGTCATTAGCCAGCTACAAGATGAACCAAGTTTCATGCTTGTACGACCAGTACAAGTTCTCAATACTTATTACTAGATCAGTGAGTGAATGAATGAGTGAGTTACACGAAGGGGCTTATAACGAATGTCCCAAAATTAACGCAAGATTTGAATTTAATAGAAAACACAGTTTTTAGTATTTTGATTGTAATTTTTATATTGAATCATAAAGTACATAGGATAGGGTTATTTATGGAATAACCCTATCCTATGTACTTTATGATTCAATATAAAAATTACAATCAAAATACTAAAAACTGTGTTTTCTATTAAATTCAAATCTTGCGTTAATTTTGGGACACCCTATACAAGATTAGACTCGCCTTGCTCGCTGGGGGTGTTACCCCCAGATCCCCAAATAACGGACTGCGCCCGTGCTATGGCATCCAGAGGAAAAAACCTTATTGCTGGTTTTAAATGATTCACCGCTTAGTTTTTTATTTTAAAAATGACATCTTTCCTAAAATAAAAAAATTATCTATAAAATAATTACGAAATTATAATAATGTTACCTACGAATTTGTATTGAATAATATGTTACAAACGAATAGCCATTCGTCGTAATCATAGTCAGTATATAGGGGGGGGACTCGTATTTTTCAACGAGCATGGAGAAGATAAAGGATGAATAGGATTCTTTTATGGACACGCTTCAGATTCACAAATTCACATTTATTACAAAATAACATATATACATATATTTTCCTAAATCTACAAAAGCAGAATTACAGAATTGATCCTTGTTTTGCAAAGTTGAAGTCAGTTGTTGTGGGCAACTGACACTCCGAGAAGAACACTATCTGCGGAGTTTGAATACATTGAAACATAAACAATAGTTTATGGAATATCCCCTTTAGTACCCCTTTCCCAATTTAAATAGAATTACAAGTGATGATAAGCAAAATTGAAGTGCGATTGTATGTAATCTGCACGAAAACAAAAAGCAAAATTGAAGTGCGATTGTATGTAATCTGCACGAAAACAAAAAGCAAAATTGAAGTGCGATTGTATGTAATCTGCACGAAAACAAAAAGCAAAATTGAAGTGCGATTGTATGTAATCTGCACGAAAACAAAAAGCAAAATTGAAGTGCGATTGTATGTAATCTGCACGAAAACAAAAAGCAAAATTGAAGTGCGATTGTATGTAATCTGCACGAAAACAAAAAGCAAAATTGAAGTGCGATTGTATGTAATCTGCACGAAAACAAAAAGCAAAATTGAAGTGCGATTGTATGTAATCTGCACGAAAACAAAAAGCAAAATTGAAGTGCGATTGTATGTAATCTGCACGAAAACAAAAAGCAAAATTGAAGTGCGATTGTATGTAATCTGCACGAAAACAAAAAGCAAAATTGAAGTGCGATTGTATGTAATCTGCACGAAAACAAAAAGCAAAATTGAAGTGCGATTGTATGTAATCTGCACGAAAACAAAAAGCAAAATTGAAGTGCGATTGTATGTAATCTGCACGAAAACAAAAAGCAAAATTGAAGTGCGATTGTATGTAATCTGCACGAAAACAAAAAGCCCTTGGACTCAAGTTTTTGAGAACATCCCCCCGACATCAACTAAATAGTTGCATACAAACTACCTGCGGTTTAATTTAAAGTAGGTTTTTTTAAACCTATATAATGAATGCAGGATTTATAATCCATCAGAATGATTTCTGATGTGGTCCTCCCTTTACGAGGAATAACAATTGTACGTTGGAACTGCTTCCTTGTCGTACTTTATGAAGATTAATACTTGTACTTGGAATAGTTTCCTTGTAGTACTGCTTTTCCGGCTGCCTACGGATGACTGACCGAGGTCTTCTGTCGGAATGTAGACTGGTCCCAGTTCAGCCTTGTAGCTTGTTGAGCATGTGGCTGTAACTAGAGAATATTTGTGAACATTTATGTTCGAAGTTGCCTTGCTGCGAGCGTCGCACTATACAATGGGTAGCACAACAGTTAGATGATTTCCTAGAAGAAATCATTGTCCAAAAAGTTAATAATGAATGTATGTTTCATCGTATCACACGCAGCGTAGAGAGTTACGTCACAACACAGCGACGCACTCGCGGAGTAATCCTCCCTATACGAGGAATAATACGTTGGTAATTGCTTCATCGCACGAAAAACGGAATGGATTATTTTTCCCGAAGGTGAATGGTGACCTAGAGGCCCTAAGGCGCTAAGTTGCCCGAAGGCGAATAATGGCCCTAAGGCGCTAAGTTGCCCGAAGGCGAATAATGGCCCTAAGGCGCTAAGTTGCCTGAAGGCGATAAAGTTGAGAGTCCATAAACGGTAGCGTCACAATAGATAGACTAGATCAGGTTACAGTTTCATCACGACACGGCGACGCACTCGCGGAGTAACATCGTACACGACGGATGGATACTTGTGGAATGGATAAAGGGACGTTGAGCGTAGCCGAATATATAGCTGTACACAGAACGTGCATATTGAGTGCGTTCAATAATTCTATGTCAGGGAACGTACACAGTGAGTGTGTTCACGGAGTATTTATACATAAACAATAAATAACACGATTCTCATGAAATATAAATAATAACATAGTACATAATAAATGCGAATGTGGAAATAAACCCTTTACAAACGTTTGGTTTGTATCATAATAATTGTTACCGAATTATTTCTATTGAATTTCCATAGCAATTTCCATACCGAATTATTTCTATTGAACACCCTAAATCATTGTAATTTATTACTTTAAATAATTTCTTTAAATACTTGTCATTTTTTAATTTATTACAGCATATTGCTTGCTTGTCCACATTCCAAGGAATATTTGCTTAAAATGAATACATGCCTGAAATATGTGCCTTATGGAAATGAAATCTTTACTAATTTTTTGGCAGCCATATGTGCCTTTTTAACAGGGAATATTCATTAAATCTTGACAAAGGGAACATACTACATATCCCCAAATTTGTGAAATGTCTTTAATGGTATTGTCTATAAAGATAAATATTTATTTTTGTACCAATATACGTTTTGTTTTATTAGAATTGACACAATGAATATTTTTTCAAATGATGTATTACATCCATATTTGATGTATATAATTAAGAAATTAAATACTGAAGGCCAGGTCTGCTCTAAAGGGTAATAAAATTTTTAACAAATAACACAAAAAAGATATTAAAAAATTTTGAGCACCTGTCATCACACAGTAGAAATTTGAACACAATACTCTTCCAGAAACGAGTAAAAATAGAAATCCATACCTTGCACAACAGGTTTTCTTATTGTGACCAGTTTTTTCTCTCTATATGATATATATTTTGACTTTAGAACAATGCACTTTCAACATTATTGTGATGAGGGCATATTTTCATTCTCATCTATCATATCTACCTGTCAATATCTATCACTGTTGTATTCATAATGAACATTATGTGATTGTTTCAATCTTTGCCATTTATTCAGATTTCATTCTACCCTAATTAATCTGATGGGGGAGCATGGAACATTAATAAGAATGAACTCAAAATTTCAGTTTCCCAAAATTAGTCATGCAAAATTAAAATGAAGTATATTACACTGAAATAGAAGAATAATCTAACTCTGCTGTATACCTTAAATTCTGTGGTTCTCAAGAAAATTTAGCCAAAATGAACTACCAAATTATCTGTTGGGAAGTTGTTATTATGATATAAGTCAATGCATTTCTTGGTTTCAAACCTTTGAGTACAATCATGTTGGATATTTGTTGAAAAAAAAATTAATTTATATAAACAATTCTATGAAAGTTGTTCACAATTCTTTTGCAAAACTAACAAATTACTACCATGAAATAATATTTCATAATGTATTATCTTCCACAACTAAAGTCATGAGTTCCTGATGGCATGATAGTTAGGAACTCATTTTTTTCAATTAATAATAAATAAAAAGTACATACGATCTATGTTGAAATAGTAAAATTTTCATCAGCTAACCTCTAAATGTTTTAATTGGAACTCTAGTATTAGGCAAAATGCCATTCTTAATGAAGTGTACATTTGTCCCAAAACTTAACTCCTTAAAACCATTTTTATACTGATAATCAGACATCAATTTAAGTACTGACCATAGAAAACAAAATTGATCATGGCATTAAATTGTAATATAAATACATTGATATCAGTTGGAGATGGAGAAAAATATTTCAGCATTTTTATAAAACTTACATGTTAAATACTTCAAACAACCCCGTGCCTTAATAGAGGTCAGGTCTCAAGGTATTCATAATATTTCCTGGAAATTCAAAACTTGATTTAATAGCTCATAAATTATGGGGCAATTTCACAGATCATGCTCCAATTTTTTTGCACAAATCAAAAGAAACAATAAAGAAAAGAAACTGATTAAGGAACGACCTCATTTTAACTAAAGCAACTATTATAATATCAGTACCGAGCTATTATAGCGTATCAACCACATAACTGATGTACAAGTAAATATACCAAATTACACTCAGATGTATATTATGAAAGTAGTCAATGATAGAGGAAGAAAGTAGAATTAGTTTTCTCGAGTTCATGTATAATTAATCCATAATTAATATCTTATTACACTGTAAAACAGTTACAACTTTGACAAAATAATCCAGAAATTGATTAAACATTTATTACAAAATGAGTGGCATCATCTCACACAACAAAGAAGTTCAGGAACTATAATATTTTAATATATCTCCCCCATAATTAGTTACATATTCCCATTGCAATAAATAATAAATGAAAAATATACTTTACAACTCAAACTTTTATTTTTTCCATTTATTTTTAACTTTTTAGTGCAATGACTCTTTAATTCGATCACTCACAAATCTTTTAATTGAATATTGTCTTAGAATATAGTGGAAGTACAATAATTATAAGAAGAAAACTATTGAGAGTATTAGTATTGATCACAAAAGCATGAGGAAATAGGATAACAACTAATTTTGTAACTACACAATAACAATTGAACAATTGTACACAGCGATAATGACTCAGATATTGCTAATGATATATATGCTCTAATCCATGACAAAACAAGAAGAGAGATAATAAAATACTTATATTCATGTCAGACACACACTCCACTAAAATACTAACCTGGATTGCTGAACATATTGGTCTCTCAGTTTTCCACAAGATTAAACAAAATAAGCTTTCAAAAATGAATTTATAAATAAATTAGTAAATCCTACACTTATTAGCATGCCACCAATATTGAAATCTAGAAAAATGAATAAAAATGTTAGCAATAAGTTGCATTTGTTTGATATTACACTATGTATTTTTAGATATCCAAAAAAAAATTTATTGAGAAAAAATTAACACATATTTTATCTTCTAGTTCATCATTAGAAATATTTTTAATATTTTTAAAATATTTAATATTGTATTGATGCAATATTACTATTAAAAATGCAAGTGAAACAATTGACATGACTATTTTGAAATACACTTCTAATAGAAGTTGGCAAATCAATGCAACTATAGTGCTTTAGTAAATAAATAATGAAACAATAAATTGTTTTTCAGTAATCTAAGAAGTATTAGTAAAATACTTTCTTCTCAGAAAAAAAAAAGAATGTATTGCGTACGTACTTGTGAAACCTTCAATAACTTCATGTGAAATACACTAAATAAGATTTCAAACTACTGATATAAATTTTATACTTATTGTTTATGTTCTTACTAGTCGATACTACTACTACAAATAATAATAATATTATGAGTTTATAATAATGATAAATGACGCCGTTTTAATAAAAATGAACAATGCACATTCGACAGCGAGAATTCTGTTCTCATAAAGGTATTCAGAAGTTCATACTACATCTAAAACAAAAGAATATCTATCAAGTGCACTATACAGGGAGGCACTCGTCGTACCCGCGGGTAGTTCTCGCTCAGTTTACAAGTAATTTCTGAAGAAACTAACCATCTTTTGACAGTAAAGTTTACCATTAAATTAAAATATTAGGAATTGCGTGTAATGTGTTAAATGCACTATTATTTAATGGAATAAAATATTAAATAGATGCAAACATTACCATCACATATAAATTTTCTTCCAATGAACAAATAATAGGAATTTTCCAGACTTAAATCATGAACAACAATTAAAAATGAAATCATGAATATATTTACAATAAAATGGAAATGCTTTTAAAGAATTACAAAAATTATATTCGAAATATATTTTACGTCTTATTTGAAACAAAGAAATGTGAACAAAATTAAATTAAAAAATTGGGAATTCACATGAGCTTCGACCCTGGAATCCTCCTTTACTTTGTAAAAAACGCGAAAGTAATAATTAAATTAGAAGTAACATTATTTCTTAAAATGTTATGCAGAAAAAAATCAACAAAAATGCGCAATGACTATTCCGAATTTCGACCCTTCGGACATTCGACGTGCACGTTCACACCTTACATTTAGACCACGAGGCCGATTGTGCAATTGATGTAGTTTCTCAATGTAATTGAGCTTTAATACCCAAAGGCAATTAGTATAAATCTTACAAATTGGAATAGTTTTGACTAAAATAAAGTCGAAGAATACTATTTATTCTTTCAACAAACGTATGTTTGGTAAATTGAATTAAATTTCAAAGTGAAAGTAACATAAATCTGAAAATGGAAAATACACGATACAATTACTTCAAACTTATAATATTCCAATAATCTAAGACTTGGAAGCATTTATACAATCTAAATTTATTCATTCCTAACATTTATGTGAAATTATTATACATATAATATGTTTCATAAAGATTTAAAAGGATCGAATGCGTTAAATTTATACGAAACTTATATTAGGAAATCAAGACACGGCCGCCGCGTATCGTATCTTGGATTTAGGGATCATTTCGAAAAAACATGCATTTTGGAGAGAAATGTTTTGTACAAAAAATAAAATTCAATTATTTTTCTTTAATTTATACGCTTTGACATTTTCATCAGTTGAATAGAACGCAAAACGTAAGCAACGTACTTTTTACGTAACGCGTCTGATACAATTTTGCAATCTTCAATATTAAATACGCTATTACGGAAGGAAATGTAATAAGTAATCATTATTCTCAGACATTATTATTCTTCCGATATGTCGAATTACAGAACGTTTCGATAAGTGTAAGTCAACTAAATCGTGAGTTGATTCTATCGTAAGCAATTACAATTTTCTCGGTCGGTGCGGCGCCAGTCCGCGAGGCATCGAAACCCTATGTTATCTTATGACGTAATCTTAATCCCCCATAAAATAAACTTGAAAATTAAAATTTTTGAATTTTTTGAATTTTCTCATTCAATGCAGTTCTGTAGCTACGAGCAGTTCTAAATTCTTCAAATTTCATGTTTCTACGACTAGTAGAAGTAGCCTATCATTTTGATTACTAGATGAGTGTGAGTTACACAAAGGGGCTTATTAATATATAGACTCGCCTTGCTCGCTGGGGGTAATACCCCCAGACCCCCAAATAGCGGGCTGCGCCCGTGCTAAGGCAACCAGAGGAAAAAACCTTATTGCTAAATTTAAATGATTCACCGCGAAGTCCATCGAACGCGTAGTGCATCCGGTGACACTTTATCTAAAAACAGAAATTAGGTCTTTCCGGCACCCTATAATGGGAATAAAAATTTACAGCAAAGTGACTGATTTATTGTATGTATTAACTATCATGAATTATTTTCAATTATGAATATGAATTCTGCAGATGTTTGTCGTAAATATTCTAAAAGAAATTTCTCTAAATTTTTGGTTGATGCGTAACTACGTTACCAATGTATATCTTAAAATAAATTATGCCTACAACTTGTGTATTGCCACTGCACTTCGTAACATTAAATAATTTATTATCAATTTATCAAATACATTTTACACTTTCTTGTATTTATTGCATGCACCTTCATTTCGCGAGGCTGGAAAACAATGATCTTTAAGAAAATATTATTATGATATTTCAAGTCATGTTTTACATTCATTATCTATTAATTAGTAATTAAATAATAAAAAAAACTTAAACACACGTACGAAATGAAAGAATAAATTGATACAAATTTTCGATAAGCACACAACAAATTTTATTGAATATTGATATATTATGCTTTGACTAGTAATGCTCATTGTATTGTATTCTAGGAGTAAACAAGTGGGTCTCCTGCAAACTGAAGTTACAAGGAGTAAAGCAACACCCTTTAATGATACAAATATAAGGGAGATGAAAGATAAAATTTATTTTTCAAGAGAAGCGTTGAAACGCAAACTACAATTTTGTATCATGAAGAGCCTTAAAAATTACACAACAGAAGTTTTCCAAAATCAGTCATTCAAATTAAAATGCAAAACTAAAATTAAGTATATCAGACAGAAATTGTAGAAGAATCAAACTGTGCTGTATTCCTTAAAATCTGTCAATCTCTACAAAAATAATTCAGCCAAAATCCGACTCTGCGACTCTCCGACTCTGCGACTATCCGACTCTGCGACCATCCAAATCTGCGACTATCCGACTCTGCGACTATCCGACTCTGCGACTATCCGACTCTGCGACTATCCGACTCTGCGACTATCCGACTCTGCGAAATTCCGACTCTGCGATTATTCGACTCTGCGACTATCCGACTCTGCGAATATCCGACTCTGCGACTATCCGACTCTGCGACTTTCCAATTCTGCGACTATCCGACTCTGCGACTATCCGACTCTGCGACTATCCGACTCTGCGACTATCCGACTCTGCGACTATCCGTCTCTGCGACTATCCGACTCTGCGACTATCCGAATCTGCGACTATCCGAATCTGCGACTATCCGAATCTGCGAAATTCCGACTCTGCGATTATCCGGCTTCGGAGTAATCCGACTCTTGGGTAAACCGGCACTGTGATAATCATACCATATATGCGTTTTTCCCAAATCCCTTATATGCCTTTTTCCCATATGTGCGTTTTTCGCATATACATTTCCACGGCCTGATGCACACATATTAATATAATGAAAATACTATATAATTAATAATGATGTTAGTTTTTGCACTTTTGAAGATTGTAAAGATAATTTTAAAAAATTCAAAGTAATATCAATTATTAATATGTAGGAAAATGTTACATTCCTTATAAGTATCTCACGTATTTAACAACACATTTTGGAAACGTAAAGAATAAGCATCTTTGCAATACAAATGAAATACAAAGACGTAACTTAGCCAAACATTCACAAAAACGAATACGACACATTAATGAAAAAATGTTCTTTCGTGGAATAAAACTTGACTACAACTACGTTTTGCAACTTATTATTGTTATTCTTCAGATCCTGTTTCAAATGTCCACAAATACAATTACTTAAAGAAAGCAAAATTTACTCACTGTTTTTCACTGAGTGCCTTGTCTATATCATTTTCTACGAACGTAAACAAGCTGGATGTATTACAAATGAATCAAGGAGGAAACTAAACAAATTACCACCGCTTGTTGCGTACATGTCTTATTGATACAATAAAAAAACGATATAATTTACAATGATCATAGTTTTTGCTACGACGGCTTAATTACGATTACGTTTGGGAACTAGTCATTGTCATTCTTCAGATGCCGTTTCAAATATGTTTTAAAAAATCCGATTTTTCTCAATTTATTTTAGCACAAAGACACCAAACATATAAACACATATAGTTCACTATACTTTTAACACTTCTATGAAACATTAAATAATTTGCACTATCCTATTATTAAAATCCCAATACGATTCCCAATGCAAATACGGTCCATTGTTTTGGACGTATGGTAAGAGATTCAGAAACAGAGAATTTGATTAGAAAAATGTAAAAATACGTATTAAGTTGATCATGAAACAGTGTTCTAAAATATGTGAATAACCTAAATACTTTCACATTGTATAAATTATTGTTTTTTGCCTAAAACGTTATTCTTTTAAAACGTAAACAAACATTTGAAAAGAATCAATGTATAGATTCAAATTTTGACGACCTGCTGCATCAATAAATTGGCTCGACCATGTCTTATTGGAATATTAAGTAATATCAAACTTGCCAAGGAAAAAATTCATTCATTATAAGTTTCTCACGTACTCAAAAACTAATTTTTGACAGGTTAAATCAAATACAAATACGTACCTTAGCTAATCATTCACAATACTTATACGACACATTATTCAATAAAAGTTATTTTAGCGAATACAACCTCATTGTGATTACTTTTCCATCTTATCAATGTTATCTTCAGATCCCGTTTCAAATGTCCACAGATACAATTACTTAAAGTAAGATAAATTTACTAAGTGTCTTTGCAAGGAATGTGAAATGTAAATACGGTCTATTGTTGGACATATTGTAAGAAACTCCGAAATAGTAAAAACTTTAGAAAAATTTAAAGATACGTTTCATATAGAACATGAACCACTGTTTTAAAATATAAAATTAAGCTAATATTCTTTTTCATGATAAAAAAATATGTTTGTAGCCTAAAGTTCCATTCTTTACGAACGTAAACAATCTTTTGTATTGAATCAAGGAATCTATACAATTTACCATCGCCCGTTGCGTACTTAAATTGGCTCAATGAGAAAATTTTAATAAATTAGAAACACTCATAATTTTCTATGAACATTGTTTTTGCACTTTTTAAGATTATTAAATGAATTTTAATCTAAACACCACAAAATAATCCAAAGCGTTTATTTTGTCACCTAATATAAACACCACAAAATAATAAACCAATATCAAACGTGTCTAGGAAAATGATACATTTCTAAGAATATCACAAATTTAAAAAAACACTTTGACAACGTATACAATTAGCATATTTGCTATATAAATAATAATACAACTACGTACCTGAACTAATCATTTACAAAAACGCATACGACACATTAATAATTAAATTTTCTTTTGGACGAATGAAACTTGACTACGATTACGTTTGGAAACTAGTCATTCATGCCATTTCTAATTAGTTTTCAAAGAAACGATTTTTGTCACTTAAATTTTGCACAGAGACACAAAACAATAAAACGCATATAGTTCTCATTACTTTTAACACGTCTATAAAACCTTAAATATTTTGCAGTATAACTTGCTTAACAACCCATTAAGATTCTTTTGCAGTTCGCCGCCATTAGACGTACAATACTTTTGTAAACAAAACATTCGAGGCGGCGTTGACAAATTTTCATTGCAGAACCACAAACTAATGTTTTCGTGTGATTTACGTAATATTAAATTTCCGAAAAATGTACTTATAAATTGATATTGTCAAAAATAAGGAATATCAATATTCATTGTCATTCTCCAGCTACAAGATGAACCAAGTTTCATGCATGTACAACTAGTACAAGGTACCCAACACTTATGATAACTAGATGAGTCAGTGAATAAATCAGTTACACGAAGGGGCTTATATAAGATGAGACTCGCCTTGCCCCCCAAATAACGCCCCAGACCCCCAAATAACGAGCTGCGCCCGTGCTAGGGCATCCGGAGGGGAAAAAAACCTTTTGCTATATTTAAATAATTTACCGCAAAGTCCATTGAACGCGTAGTGCGTCCGGTGACACTTTATCTAAAAGCAAGAAATAGGTTTCGACGGTATAATAACAATAAAAATTTCGAATTCTATTTTAGTCTTGACACAAAATTTCAAGTTATTGTGTTACAAAATAGTGAACACCTTTGTCGGAAATCCTTGATTCTGTCCTTCCCAATTTTCGATTTTCATTCTAATTGCTCTCACCCATTTTGTCTTGTTTCATTCCTCTTTGCTAAATTTTCTGTACCGCAAAATTTCTAAAATATCCGAAGATATTTACATGTATAGAAAAAGGGGTTAAAATTTGAGACACTACTGTAGCCTGTCATCAATTATATAGTTATTTCGACACAAAATAGTGAACTTATATGTTTGAAATCCTAGATTGTATCTTTCTCAATTAATGTTTATAAATAAAATTGAACTTACTCGATTCCTGTTGCTTAATAGTGTTTTGCTATTCAAAATACCTAATAAATACTAGAATGTTCACCTTTATAAAAAGTTATGTTTAACATTCATTAGGGGGCATACCTTCTTTCAGATTTGTTCTTCCATGTTGGAAATCCTAGTTTGTGTCCTTCCTATGTATGGTATTCTATTCAAAATTATCTCATTCAGTTTTAATTACTTGAATCTCTCTCGCTAAAGTTACTGCACTGCAAAATTTCTAAAATAACCGAAGATATTTACTTTTATAGAAATATGTGTTACTTATATAGAAATATGTGTTAACTCATATATAGTACACAATAGTTTTAACACGTCCATTAAATCTTAAATAACTTGCACACTATCCTTTGATTAACATCACATCACAATCGCCGCCAGTAGACGTACAATACGTTTGTAAACAAACATTCAAGGTGGCTTTGAAAAATTTGCATGTCACATCCACAAGCTAATCGTGTGATTTACATAATATTAAATCACCGAAAAATGTACACGAAGGGGCTTATATAAGATTAGACTCGCCTTGCTCGCTGGGGGTAATATCCCCAGTCCCCCAAATAACGAGCTGCGTCCGTGCTAAGGCTCCCAGAGGAAAAAAATAACCTTTTGCTATATTTAAATAATTTACCGCGAAGTCCATTGAACGCGTAGTGCGTCCGGTGACACTTTATCTATAAGCAAGAAATAGGTTTCGACGGTATAATAGCAATAAAAATTTCGAATTCTATTTTAGTCTTGACACAAAATTTCAAGTTATTGTGTAACAAAATAGAGAACACCTTTGTTGGAAATCCTTAATTCTAGCCTTCCCAATTTTCGTTTTCCATTCTAATTGCTCTCGTTCATTTCGTCTTGTTTCATTCCTTTTTGGTTAATTATCTGCACCGCAAAATTTCTAAAATAACCGAAGATATTTACATGTATAGAAAATGGGGTTAAAATTTGAGACATTACTGTACCCTGACACCAGTTATATAGTTATTCCGACACAAAATAGTGAACTTATATGTTTGAAATCCTAGATTGTATCTTTCTCAATTAATGTTTTTAAATCAAATTGATCTTACAAGAATCCTGTTGCTTAATTGTGTTTTGCTAACTTTATTGCAATTCAAAATACCTAATAAATACGAGGATGTTCACCTTAAAAAAAATTATGTTTAAATGCATATGGAAGCATACCTTCTTTCAGATCTGTTCTTCGTTGTTAAAAATCCTAGTTTGTGTCCTTCCTATTTATGATATTCTACTCAAATTTATCTCATTCAGTTTTCATTTCTGAATTCTGTTTTGCTAAATTTACTGCTCTGCATTATTTTTTAAATAACCGAAGATATTTACTTTTATAGAAAATGGGGTTAATGTGCATCGTTGGGCATAGCTTCTTTCATATTTGTTTTTAAGAAAATTCCTAGTACAGGGGTTAATTGGAGGTTAATTAAACCTGACACTATATTTCAAATTATGCTGTCAGAATATTCTACACCCTTTTTTGAAAATCCTGGATTCTGCCCTTCCCAAATTTCGTTTTTCATTCAAATTGCTTTCACATGTTTCCTCTTTTTTTTTTTTTGCTATATTTTCTGCTCTGCAAAATTTCTAAAAAATCCGAAGAAATTTACATTTATAGAAAATGGGGTTAATGTGCATCGGAGGGCATAACATCTTTCATATTTGTTTTTAAGAAAATTCTTTTTACATGGGTTATTTTGAGACTCTACTTTAGACCGACACCAATTTTCTAGTTATTCCGACACAAAATAGTAAACACCTTTGTTAGAAATCCTAGATTGTACCTTTCCCAATATTTGTTTTCATTGCAAACTGATCTCATTCGACTCGTCTTGCTTAATTATTTAGTGGTAACTTTAGTTTATTCCCAAATTTTTAAAATTGCTCAAAATTTTATTTTTACAGTGGTTAATTTCGAACTCTATTATAGTCTTGATACCAAATTTCAAGTTATTGTGTAACAAAATTGTGAACACCCTTGAAAATTCTTGATTCTGTACTTCCCAATTTTCGTTTATCATTTAAATTGCTCTCACTCGTTTCCTCTTGTTTCATTTTTTTTGCTAAATTTACTCCACCGCAAAATTTCTAAAATAACAGAAGATATTTATATTTATAGAACTGGGGTAATGTTCTCGTAAGGCATAGCCTCTTTATAATTTGTTGTTAAGAAAATTACTTTCCCAATAATTAATTTTAGACTCTACTGAAACCTGACACTGTATTTCAAGTTATGCTGTGAAAGAATAGTCAACATTTTTTTGAAAATCTTGGATTTTCTCCTTTGAAATTTTCGTTTTTCATTCAAATTGCTGTCACTCGTTTTTTCTTGTTTCATTTCTTTTTGGTGTATTTTCTGCACTGGAAAATTTCTAAAACAACTAAAGATATTTACATTTTTTAAAAGTGGGGTTAATGTGCATCGTAGGGCATGATTTCTTTCATATGTTTTTAAGAAAATACCTTACCCTGGGGTTAATTTTAGCATCCACTTTAGCCTGACACGAATTATCTAGTTATTCCGACACAAAATAGTGAACACCTATGTTGGAAATCCTAGATTGTATCTTTCCCAATTTTAATTGATCTCATTTGACTCCTCTTGCATAATTCTTTAATGGTAAATTTACTTTTCTCCAAAATTTTATAAATGGCTAAAAATTATCTCATTCAGGTTTTTACTGCTTAAATCATTCTGGTTCAATTTACTACACTCAAAAATTCGTATTTTATATGAAAATATTAACGTTTATAAGAAGTGGGAATAATATGCATGGGAGGGTATAACTGCACTCAGATTTTTTTTTGTGAAAATTCTTTCCACAGGAGGTAAGTTTAGTCTCTACTTCAGCCTGACACCAATTTTCTAGTCATTCCAACACAAAGTAGTGAACACCAATGTTGGACATCGAAGATTTTGTCTTTCTGAAAAAAATGATATCAATTCTAATTGAACTCTTTCGAATCCTCTTGCTTAATTCTCTTGTGCTAAATAATTCAAAGCGAATCATATACATATCTAGGAAAAATGATACATTTCTAAGAATCTCACGTATTTAAATTCACACTTGGACGACGGATATAGGTATATTCCCTAAGTAAATAAAATACAAATTCGTACCTTAGCCAAACATTCACAAAAACGCATACAACACATCTTTGAATAAATGTTACAACGACGAATGGAACTTGATTACGATTACGTTTGGGAACTAGTCATTGATGCCATTTCAAATTAGTTTTTAAAGATACGATTTATGTCACTTAATTTTTGCACAAAGACTCAAAACAATTAAACGTATTTAGTTCTCAATACTTATAACACGTCTATAAAACCTTAAATATCTTGCACTATCCTTTGATTAACATCCCAATTAGATTCTTCTGCAGTTCGCCGCCATTTGACGTACAATAGCTTTCTAAACAAACATTCAAGATGGCTTTGACAAGTTTGCATGGCACATACACAAGCTAATGTTCGTGTGATTAACGTAATATTAAATCACCGAAAAATGTACTTTTAAATTAATATCGTCAAATATAAGGAATTTTAACATTCATTGTCATTCTCCAGCTACAAGATGAACCGAGTTTCATGCTTGTACTTTATTCTTTAAGAATGTAAACAAACTTTTGAAAAGATTCAATGAATCGATTCATATTAAAAATGAAATGCAAATACGGTCCGTTGTCGGGCGTATGGTAAGTGATACGGCAATTTTTTTTAGATAAATTAATATATACGTTACATGTTGAACATTAAAATCTTTTGTGAATTATAAAACTAAGCAAACATTCTTTAACATGGTAAAGATTATTGTTTCTTACCTAAAATTTCTTTCTGTACGAACGTAAACTAACTTAAGAAATGAATCATGGAATCTATACAAATTACCACCTCTTGTTGATTATATGTTTTATTTTAAAATAAAAACTAGATCGAATTTATAATGGTCATAGTTTTTGCTAATTTTTAAAATAGTTAAACGAATTTCAATATCAATACTACAAAGTTATTGAAATCTATGAATACATTCAAAGCGAGTTATTTTGAACTTGTCGAGGTCAATGATATATTCCTTATAAGTATCTCACTAATTCAAATACTCACTTTGGCATTGTAGATATTGTAAATTAAATAAATACATGAACCTGAGCAAATAATTAACACAAACGCATGCGACACTAAGGAATAACTGTTATTTCGACGAATGAAACTTGACTACGTTTAGGATTGGGAACTAGGCGTTGATGCCGTTTTTAATCTGTTTTCAAAGATATGATTTTTGTCACTTAATTTTTCCACAAAGACACTACTGAAATAAACGCATATAGTTTACAATAGTTTTAACACGTCTATAAAACCTTCAATAACTTGCACTATCCATTTATAAATCTTAATACGATTCTTTTGCAGTTCGCCGCCATTAGACGTACAGTACTTTCGTAAACAAAACATTTGAGGCGGCTTTGACAAGTTTTCATGGCACAACCACAAACTAATGTTTTCGTGTGATTTACGTAATATTAAATTACCGAAAAATGTACTTATAAATTGATATTGTCAAAAATAAGGAATTTTAACATTCATTGTCATTCTCCAGCTACAAGATGAACCAAGTTTCATGCTTGTACAACTAGTACAAGGCACCCAACACTTATGATTACTAGATGAGTCAATGAATGAATGAGTGAATTACACGAAGAGGCATATATAAGATTAGATAATTGAAAACTAATATTGAAAATAAAAACAAAATGGAAATTGCATCGGATTCGTTGTTCTCGCTGTGGGATTGAGGATACACACCAATAGTATCAAACCACTAACATTAATGAGTAACATTCTAACTGGAAATTACAGTGAGAAAGTATAAAATTTGCTGACATATGAGTGCTGACATACACTCATGGAAGCAATGCCGCAGGTAATGAACTAGTAAACTACAAAAATTAAATTAATTAGGTTTTTGTTTAAGTCTTTCAATTTGAGCCTTAGTGTGTGTATTCGTAATCTTTCATGCTATCGAGATTTAATTATAATCACAGCTCAATTTACGATAAGATTGAATACGCCGAAGACCTAGGGAGCTAAATTTTAGAGCGCGCAAATATATATTTATATTTAATGCATATATAGTAAAGAAAAGTATGATAATTTTACTTGTTCCCATTTCAGATTATTATAGTTACAAGCTTTTATTCTTTCATAAGCTTTTCAACTTGCTTCGTACGTACGTATGTTCTCCTTTCGTTTTAAAATTGGTAATTGAATTTTCGGTTTAGTAGTGTTCTGATATAGTTATATCCATATAACGTGAGAATCTGCGTTCAGCCCCCATGGGAAATAAGGCATCCTAAGCACCACTTGAGCAGTGGGTGGGAACGGTGTGACTAGTAGAAATAATCGAAAACTACCGAAATTGGAGTTATACACACAATTTTAATAAATTGTGTCAACCTCAATGCCGATTAAGGTTAAATGTACTCATTCCAGTTCCTCATATTTATTTATTTATTTTATGCCTCTTGGCGAGGTGAGGTTACGAGGTCTTCCACCTAACCTTTGGACTTAGGTAAAGGAATTGGGAAGGGGAGATGTTGGGTGACACCACGTTGCGCCTCGAAATAAACTAAACTTCCTCCCGGGATATTTCGAGAACGGTTAATGGGAATTCATTCACGATACAGATCTTCGTACTATGATAATATCCGCTCTTTGAATGTCGATTTTTCATTGTTAGCGATTTTGTGTCGTTAAGAGCTTTCATTACGGAAGGTTTTCCCATTTTTTTTTATTATAACTGTTCAATCAATATTATTCATATATGAGCATAATTATTAGTCTGATGAATTGCAACACGAAACAATCCAAATGTAGTGATCTCGGAATCGGCTCACAGTGGAGTATTTCGAAGTGAAACCAGCCAAAAGTATTTTAACCCGCGAGTTTCGTTGAATAATGCGAATACCTATTTTACAAAGCGTTTTTCAAATATTTTATACATTTGATTTAAAGCTCCTCGAATAAAAAATGTACAGATATAAAGATAATATGCAGATCAAACTTATTTATTCAAATGATGTATCAAAGATTGTCACGTGTGCCTAGTCCAGGCCAGGTCCAGGCTGAGGAAACAGGATAGGACGAAAAGTTCTGAAGTTTATAGTAGTTTGTGAAACATTTCGTCCAGACAGCGCCACCAGCTATATATGTGGTTGCGCTCAATAGATGGCAGCAAGTTCGTGTGGGATTAGGTTTCTCGCGCTCCTATTGACTTATTACTCGCAACGAGTCAAGTTAAAATCAAAACCTACTCTATCGGACTAATGATGTCCAGTTTTAGTCTTCTATCTTATCCAATAGGTCGTGGTTGAAATCAGTAGAAATGAAATCATGAAATCGTGAAGCAAGATTTTGAAGTTGTTACGAACTGTGAGTTCGAGTTTTGAATCAATTTGAACAGTGGAGTACGAAGCGTGCTGTAATTTGCGTACGTTACTAAAATCTGTTTGTGGCTTACGAAAACTGATGTGTTAGTTCTTTAAGTAATACCACAATGTCTTATGGACACGTCTTGGCTGCCTCTTGGAGATACAACAGTTCTGGTGGCGCTCTAGACATACATTTTTTGCATGCGAAAATGGGTAAGTAATAATACGTATTAAGTATTTCAGTAATTTGATGTTTTAAGTAATTGGCGCACAACATGTGGGTAAACTTTGATAAGCTTCGCCACATTGACCTTGTTTGTGTATATTGTTGTATACTAATAGAAGTTGCATTCTCTTTTAGGTGACAAGTTAATTAGATTTATCGGTCCGATAGTGCGGTTTACTTTTCATTCAAGAGTGTATTCTGTGCATTTATCTCCCCAAGACTTCGACGGTAGGTTAAATTACCTCTCTTTTTTTGTGATAAATGAATTATAACGAACATTGGTGAATTAAGTTACTGTATTAGAACTGATTTTCAAAATAAGTATGTTGACTGATAATATTATATTCTTGTTGTGTTTTCCAGATGTTGCGATGATGACCTGAAGAGTGATCTCATTGATTTTTGCCAGTCTCTACTTGGGTAAAAAAACATAAGAAATTTAATAATACACCTGGATAGTATCGAAGTTTTAGGAGTCGGTAAAGTTACGTAGAAGGCAGGTCATTAACTAAACACAAATGCTATTAAATTTGCATCTTAAAACAAAAATTTAAGGAAATAGTAACTAGTTAATATGTAAGATTCTGTTTCTGTGTAAAACGTTTATTTGTAATTATACCTGACATGTGGCTGTAGTTGAATAACTAGAGAGAAATTGATGTTTGCATCTTATTTAACGTTATTGTACCTGTGACGAATTTTATTTGTGATAAATATTTATGTAGTGTGTTGAAGAGTTACATTTTTCATTGAGCCACTTTTTATATGTTTTAATGTAAACTTACATTTAAAAAAATTTATTTCCACTTTGTTTATTTACTACTTGATGTATTGTGGCTTCTTTTGGTTTTCTGAATCTTCATGTTATTTAATTTTACTTTCACTTTGTTAGTTTACTACATGAGTTATGGTATATTGTGGTGTTCGTAACTTGGTAATTTTTAAAAAACATGAGACGGATAAATCTAGTCACGTTTTACGGTAAACGTTTCTTTAAAATCAACATTGGCATTGGTACAAATTATGTGAATTTCTTATTGCGAAGCCACTCTTCTAAAAGACATTTTCAGGTTTCCCGTTTCCTTGATGGATTGATATTCAACTTGTAGAACGGAAAATCTTGAGACTGTTTCTTGGTAGATTATTGTTAGATAGCACCGGTTGATTGTCTTCATTTGTTTTTCATTTTATTCTTATTACCTTTTCATGCATCCCTACTGAAAGTCTTCAAGACTTATTCTGCTCTCACTTGATTCTTTGATACCAATGAGAAAGCAGAAAGATTTGTTTACTTTTAGACTTCAACTGAACAATAGTAAATTTGCATTATCTTTTTGTCAATCACTTCATCATCACTCAAACAATAACATATGGAAAATGTTACACTCTATGCAAGGAGCAGAGGGGTTTATACACCACTGTAGCTTAAAACCAAGTTATCATACCATTGACTGCTTTCTATACAGTCAGTGGATATGATATTTCCCCACAAAGTTTACAAAATTGAATCACATTTATGGACTAATCTGCCTCCTTTGTTTCTCATGTGACTTGCTTTATTAGTCCCATTTATTGATTTATTCCTCCAAATAGTAGGTGTATGTACATAAATGACTTCCTTTTTGCTAGTATTTTGTATGAAGGATTGTATATTTCCTGTGACAATGACATTGCATGTAACAATGTTATGTAATCTTTTTATGAATAAATAGAATTAAGAACAAGTATCTATTTTCTTTGTATAAATTTCCTGTAAATTGTGTCCCGTTTTCATTTTCTGTTTCAAATGTGTAGTAAAATATTTCAGTTATACATTTTGTTAACTATTCACAAATGTTAATTTTTGCAGGGAAAGTATTTTCAGCTAAATACAATATGAAATGATGTAGCATTAGAACGTGGGAGGGAGGGTACAGTACGTAGAAGGGGAGGGAAAGGGAATCGGGAATTGCCACGCGCCCTGGCGGCCGCTTGTAGAACTAGTCTCGAGAGTAGTTGGTACAAAATTTCGTTTGGAGCGCTGAAACCAGTAACAAGCCGTAGACACAGGAGAAGGCGGTCTGGTATACAGTATGTGGCCTAGTTTAAGATGAGTATCTTGTTGATGTTTTAATGGTTCAACAATGAATAACAATGTAATTGTAATTGTGTGGACAGACTCGGACCATGGGATCTGCTCTTCCGTTGACCACAAAAAATACATTACAGTCAGCAAATAATGAGAGAGCTGTATGTTACAATCGACAAGCAATAATAACAAACATTGCACCTAAAAGTGCATATTGAGCTATATGCTTACACATTTTTCAAAATATACTTCGGTCTTTATATTAAGTGCCCTTAAAAAATTTACTGTTTAGAAAAAAAATCATAAAATCAACCACAACCAGGTAGTCTAGTAAATAAGATATATGAATAAAATTAACACATTCGTCATTACGGACACCCAAAACGGATATGTGAAATATTGCGATCGAAGTTTTTCGCGATTACAATACATATATGAGAGATAACACTTTTATCCGCTTCTTATTCTAATTATTCAGGTAATTAATCAATTAAATAATTGATTATTATACTATATTAACTGAACACAGAGTAAATTTTGTAATTTTACACCAACGTGCTGTGGTTATTTTTCAATTAATGGTAAAAAAATAGGAAACCGACTTATGGCACAAAAGTCGGTTCCGTTATTATATAGCTGGTTCTCAGTGTTGTCAAAAACTTTGTAGCTAGACCTGCAAACATTTGACCCGGTTGCCCTGAGCGGGTGGAAACAAATTTTGCTAATCCTTCAAAAGAATGCGAGACATCTTTCCTTGAACTACCGAAAACCCTCTCAGGACGTGTTTCCCTGAATGGAAATAAGAATCCTATGCTGAAGCGTCAGACTCTTTGACCTCTTTAACTTGTAACAGCATTTCCTTCATTTCCTTAGTCGCAACCATCCGTATCTAGAACCAATTATAAAATGTATATTGAATATGTTACTTTGTTACAGTACTTCATTAAAATACTGGATATGTTTGTAATGGTTTTAATAATTTTTACTAACTGCACTGTTTGGAACATTATGTATCCCATTATTCTGACCCGGATTTTTCTCTATTTTTCCGTGGGAAACTAGAATGTTCCCATGGCTCCGATAAGTAAAATAGCTCATTGTCATCCATGTGCACATAAGGCGATTTAAACTGCTTTTGGTCAATAAATTATTTACTAAAAGAAGGAATGAACCACGCCGGATTCACCCCAGTATGATACGATTTTGATATACTTGAATACATATTTACAGCATTATTTCCGTAAAGAAATAGTGTTCAATTCCCTTAGAATTATAAAATTTGAAATCTTAAATCGTCAGTTTCGGATACATTTTCTTGAAATGAAACACTTCTGTTCCTCATGTGTGTAGTTTGATTAAATTATCCCTCCCACTTGTCACTGACTGTTCTTGTGTTATAAAATATTATAGTGAAGAACGTAATATGCAACTCGGGTTGTCTTCCTGGTAGATCCGGTCAGGACTCCCATGTCTCGTATCGTCTCTACTTAAACACCTTACACTTCATAAATATCTCAATTTGAGATCGTCGTAGAATTATTATCAGATGGTTATTTTCCTTCGAAACTATATAGAGATAATTTGAAATCCAAAAATAAATTCATAGGCATGATGTAAAAGATCATCTCAAACGTATAATGTAAAAGAATTTGTGTATGATCCGATATGAATAAAAGTAGATTTTTTGTGAAATCTCTTACTTTGTTACTTAAATAAATAGAAGTTGGTGTGTACGTACATATTTCATAAAATTTTGCATTTCATTACAAATTTGCTAAAGATACTTACTCTTTGTAACTTATTTTCCCTTAAAACTTATATCACGTACAGAGTTACAATGTTATACCGGCTACAATGTTATTAATGTAGCCGGTCCTTGGTACAAGCTGTACAAACAGCTGCTGGATGTAACATCCTTCAAGGACGGCATTTTGTACAAATAGTCGTATATTTCAATTCATCATCAAAATATCACGCATAATCACTAACGGTCAATCTGCAGTATGCTTCATAACATTTTCCGCACGAGACTAATTTTTATCAGGAAACCAACTGGAATAATGTTTATGTATCGCTACGGATCCTCCTCACGAAACAAAAAATAAAGCAGTTGCAACTAAACTATGATATTACCATATACACAGGCGTGAGATCATCAGTGAACGAAGATGCTCCTAAAGCTGTGTAGACGTGAATCGTTATAGTAAAATCGTACAATCAGTTATAGTGAACGTTTCCCACAGTGACCAATCTATATGTACAAAAATAAGATTTCTGGTGTGCTTTTTATCACCAAATAAGTCTCCAGACAAGGACAACTTAAATTTTAAATTGAAATATAATGTGAAACTGTGCGACCATATCACTTATAGTGATGTCCACCTCAGGAATTTTTTTTCTCAGTTTTGAAAAATATATCGACTTTTTGAGAAATTAGCAAGTAAAAAGCACCACTTTTCGTAGAATGACCCAGAATACTGTTTTGAAATAAATAATACAAATAAACTTAAGAAAGCATTTTGTAGCCAAAATTACAATTTAAAATAACGTAATATAAATTTTTGACTAATCTCTAGAAACTTGTTATTATTTTAAGCATTTTGCACATGAGAAAATAAACTTTTTATTTTTCTGCTTCGATCAATTGCGTGCGAAAAATCTAAACCATTCATCCAAATATAAACTAGCTGATTACCCCACCTTGCTAGGAATTTTTTAAGACTAATCTTCTTTTACTTAGGAAAAAATAAAATCTACCTATATTGTAAGATCAAAATACTTTTACTCACTGGTTTTTAAGAAAATGTTCAATCCTAGTTTGTCAACTTCATAATCATATAAATTGAATACAAAACTTGTTTGTACACACTATGTCTCTCGGGAACCGCGTCAGTCGAATTTGCGCTTCCGAGGCATGGTACGGCAGCACCATTTCACTAGAATTATTGTAAAATCTAAACTATTCGTCGAAATTTTACGATTTAAAGACATTTCTTTTTTTTTAATGCAAAAAACAAATAATCCATGAAATTTGATGAAAATAGATTTTTTTCCTTCTTAAGTTGAAGTACTTTAACTTATCTATTTTTAATAACGTTATATCGACAATTTAGTTTAATTTTTGTAGTTAGACATATGCTGTCGCGGACTTTATTTTAGAATTCTTTGAAGCAAACAGTATTACCATTCATAGTTGTCATCTATCTTTAACCGTTTAGGCATCGTAAGCAAATATAACTCTCCCTCCCCCTGATTTTATCGACATTTATTGTGAAAATCCATTTTCCTCTTACTTATTACACATTTTAAAAATAAAAGTAAGTCTATGTTCATCCTGGACATCTAAACTATCTTCTTACGAAATTTTATCACGATTCGTTGTGTGGTTTAGTCGTCATCAGGTAACAAACAGACACGCTTTCGCGTTACGAATTCATGTATTAGTAGTAGCTGAAAACCCGCAGCTTTCCTCGCGTGAATTCTCTGGTATATCTCTAGCATTATTCTTTCTTATGAGTGTCATACCATTCGTCTCACCGACACCGAAAACTCTGAACCCGTTATACCTTTCCCTGAGGTGTCACACGTTTTATACGTCATACCCTCCCCTGAGAGGCTAGGGTTTACAGGGCTGATCGTGGATTTAAGCAGCATCGGAAATGTCATCAATAATCTCAGCGACCCTTCTACCTTTGATCTCCACACTTATATTCGTATCTTTTGATTATTTGTACATGTATACCTATTCCCATCTCTTACCAACGGGGTGCTAGGAGTGTCTTATTTCACATAGGGGCTGAATATATACTTACTCGATTACAGTATATTACAATCAACTCAACAATGCTGAGAAATGTGAACTCGCCGCAGATATCTATTATTTTCGATAATTTGTACTTAGCATCACTTACCCTTGGAGTGCATAGGGTGTATACGGGCTGATTTTGGACTTCATGGTCTGTAAAAATGTCATTATTAATCTCATCGGTCCCGAAAACTAAGATCTCAACACTATAATATAAGACATTTTCGATTATTTTTACATTTCATCTATTAACCAAATGGAGTATATTGCCTCATAAGGGGTGATCGAACACTTCAGCGGCATTGAGAATGTGACTCTTCTCTTCTGCTATCGCAAAACGGATGTATTCAGCACGTTTTGGACGTTATTGAAAATTTTAACGTGCCTCCCGTTCCCACCTCCACCCAAAGGATACTAGGGATTTAATATCTCCTATTCGGACTAATTGTAAATTTACGATGCATTGGGGGGCGTCCTTGTATATCTCAATGGCACCGACAACTATTTTATGTTATAGAAACAAATATTAAATATGTTATAGAAATATTACATTATTTTTACACGTCACCCTCTTCCCACCCCCTCCCAAGGGGTGCAGGGATGTCATACCCTCGCAGAGCTTCTTGAAAGATAGTCATGTGTATGAAATCTGGTTGAAATTACTCGAGACAATCAAGGGTTATGGTGGGATACATAGGATACATACATGAAACATTGTAAACCCCTCTTGGGGGTAAAGTTTCGTAAAATCCTTTCTGAAGAGTCGTCTACACCCTAGAAGACATCAACCTGACAAAATTCAAATACCACTGACTGAATGACTGTCTGACTAATCACGAAATCTCAGAATCTACAAACCCTACAAACTAAACATCCGCGGGATGGTAACTATATGCAATTAAATTTATATACACACTCACATACACACACACA
>NNCF01127292.1:323594-360063 GCA_002313205.1 Laupala kohalensis
GCGAACGGGATGGCGCAGTCGGTAAGCGCATGAGCGCGTAGAGCTCAAGGTCCCGGGTTCGAATCCCGGTCCCGTCTACCATTTTCATTCGACGTAACATGATTAATCTGTTACCTGGCGGTGAGGTTCACCGCAATCTAAGAGATTTCTATATATGAATAACATTAGTATCGAAACTCACACGAACAACAAGCATCTAACCTCACATGCTGGTTTGAGGGGTGGGGTGAGGCAGGTTACCTGCCTCATATCTATTCTCCGAAATTTCTGGTGAAATTTCAGGCAGCTTGTCTCATTTTTGAGGCAGCTTGCCGCGTGTAAACGGGCCTTTGACGGAGCTGGAATCAGATTGGAAGGTCAAGGAACAAAGTTTTGAAAGTCTGTACTGAAAAGTGACTGTTCCGGGGCGACGTACGAATTGATAGGTGTCGTGGAAGATTCTTTATTGCATTCACAATGAATTCTCTTCCTCTCCAAAATAAATAATTTCAAGAAGGTTCAATTAGAACAAAATTTATTTTTCTACCGTCGTAATATAAAGGAACAAATGATGACACCAGACGGCGAGACCAGGCATAGAAANCACGGCGAGACCAGTCATAGAAAGTTCTGCGCGTCTAACTCACAAAAGGGCTTCTGGCGAGTCGGTGGTCGGAGATGCCGTGCTTGGTGTTGAGATATCCCGTAATCCTTGCTTGAAGAGGCCGGACGGTGATATGAAGAGAAGTCTGTTCACTGCCGGTCCGTTGGTAGAAGCATGGAGGATTAGGTTTCTGGTTCAAATTAATCGGGCGAAAGTGTAGCAATTCCGTTCGCAGCCGATTAATAGACGGGAGTTAGCGTTGGTTTGCATAGACAGGCGTATGCGTGCGGCCGTTGCGTAGACCGGAACGATAAGTAATCTTGCGATTTTTACGAGCCGTCTGTTCGCCGCTAGTGCATAGCTAGGAATCATGAGTAATCAATATTGGTTGCCGCGGGGTAGGGGCATAACAGTACGTTGATATTCGTATATTTTTAGATAAACGAAGGTTTATTTATAGGTGCACACGGCACGCGTGGGCATCAAAGAGTTCGTTATTCATAATGTTAGGACTTTGACGTTCTTCCAGTTAACAGTAGGTGTCGGCTTCATGGGGGAGATTCATTGATACGTATGTATAATACGTGATAGGTATGTAATATGTAGGGGTGTGTCCCTACATAGGGAAATCCTCTGGCGGATGCCACGGAACACAACAGATTTATGAAGACGGAGGACCAGCTTCCAAGGAAGCAATTTGAGGGACGTAAAATAAGGAAAAGACCGAAAATAATCCTTATAAGTTTAATGAATCGAATTTCGTCACAACATTGTATGGGATAAATGAAATAAACATTGAATTGACTCTTGAATTATTAAACTAACAATACATAAACAAGAAATAATTGAGCAATCAAAATTGGATTAAGCAGAATGGTGAAATACGAGTCTAAGTATCACTAAATCAGTAATCTTTCTAGATGATTACACAATTGGCACACCAATCCATCAATTCACAGACTACTTGGGTATTTTAGTATTATATAGAATTGCTGCTTAATAAAATGAAATAAATATCCAAGAGTCAACAAGACTTATGATTAGAATGAAAATCCTTATATTAATAGTGCCGTTTGATCAACACAACATTACGTATTTCATGATTACATACAAATACTGTTTGATACATTGAAAGAAATATCCAAGAACCAAATGACTTATTATTAGAATGACAGGTTCTTTATTACGGGTGTATTTAATTAAGTGTTCAAGATCATGCCACTCCGTAAAGTTTTATATTCAAATTCCTTCTTAATTTGATATAATCAGTGGGGATTTATTTCGTAATAAGAAAGAAAAGTGTTCTGCTCTAGATTACACTGAATAGACCATTTAGAAAACCATTGAGCTAACTGAGAACAAAGGGAACACATGTAACCAGTTGTTGAGGAGCAATTCTTGGTTCAAGTCAACTTGAAATAATTAATAACAAAGGAACACATGTAACCATTTATAGCGGAGCAATTCTTGGTTCAAATCATGAACACCCACACATGTTCAATACTTGGATTATCACCAAACACAGTACGTTAAGAACTTAAATGGTAATACTCAATCTTAGGAGTCCAGCTGGCGTTGTCTTCGGTCTGTAGCTCGATGTCATGAAGTGCCGGGACACGCACTCGCATGGGAATACACTGATGCACACGCTAAATTGGCGGGCGCGAATTGAAGTACAGTGGTGAGAAGCATATGCGCACACGAATAGAAATACAGAATGGGAGCAAATCTCAGTCGCGTGCGGCAACTTGTGAAGGTGCTCTTAAATATAGTTTAATAATACGACGATGTTACTCGCTCTATAATAACACGAATAGAAAATTGAATGAAACTAACTAAGTAATGAGACTTAGAAAGGAAAAGACCGACTTTGAAATCGGGTGGCTGTTGGCGAAAAATGTATGTCCGTTTGCATGGACGCGTGGTAGACTATTGAGAGCGTCCGTTTGAGTGGACGCGTGGCAGCCGAATGGATGCGTCTGTTTGAGTGGACGCGTGGTAGCCTACTGAATGCGGATGCGAGTGTGAGCCATATCAGGTAGAGTGTTGAAGGGTGAGAAGACGCCGTCTACTGGCACTATCTTACGGCCAGCTGATGAGGCTCAATGCTAATACTTGCAGATTTTGTTAAATGACAGGTGCAGGAAATGTGCGCCTTCTGGTGAAAGGTGTTTCGCCAAACAAAGGCCAGCTACCGCAGCCTGCATTTTGGGGGGTGAGAGGGTGCCAAGCATGCCTCGCTGACAGGTGCTAAGAAGCAGGTAGCCTCACTTAGGACAAGCTTTATTCCCAGCTGGGTGGAATTATGTGTGCCGGAACAGTGACTGAACGTCTGTATCGTCGTAACCGACAATTCGCCGTGATTTCCAGTGTCAATACATTATTCTGCATTAAGTTTTGGATCACAAGAGATCTCCAGTGAGTTGCATGCGAGTTTATGATGGTATAAAAACTTTTTGATTTTTTTGGCAAATGAAATAAAACTAGTCGCACTGAAATAATAACCTAGGATATGCAGAAGTAGACTAAATGGAGTTTTATAGCAATACGTGAAAATGAAGAAAGCAATGTAATGTAACGGGAAATTGGAATTGAGAGCAGTGCGACCAACACGTAGGTGTGCCAATAGTGTGCCAATAAACCCTACGATTAATCTACTCCTTACAGGTATACAAGATAAGGAATCTATATTGGAGCATAGAAACAATGTTAAACGACAACAAACATTTTTTGACAATAAGTTAAAAAATGGGTTTGTTTGAATTTTCATAGAATTTTAACTTGAATTCAAAGTTACTTTTATCGTAGTGGGGATAAATTTTTTAAACATAAAAGAATTATAAACTTCTCAAGCATTTACCAGAATCACCACCATGGTTTTGTTTCTACTCAAATTTGAATTCCTTCTTTCTTTTCTTCCTTTCAATGTCTAAATAAGAATGTTTTACTCACAGAAGATTCTCGTCCATAAACCCAGTCACCATGCTTCGATCACTTCACCTGTATTCGTCAGTCCAGAATCTCGAATACATCCGTCTGCTTAGTACAGCTGGTGGATCTTGAATACAGTCGTGCGCCACTAGTATCTTCCTTAAAACGATTGATGAATGTGACTCAAATATAGGTCAAATTCAACGCCCTTCCAACTGTTTCCCCCTTTCCGAGTCTTACGAAAACCTTCCGTGTTCTCACGACTTGCGTGCGAGTTAGACTCGTAGCAAATTTCATTTCAATTTAAACAAAAGCCTTTTACATTTATACAAACAAATTCACAGCGCAGTTCATTATCACGCACCACGTGTACTATTATACACCAAATTCCAGTTCTGATCATAAATATATTTTAACACAGTTCTGTTCCTATAAGTCATCATTCATAATCACAATAAGTCGTAATAAGCTCGTATTAGCAGTTCAAACTTTCACTACTTTGCTCCTATTACATGAAACGTTCTTCTACTACCCACGCGTTCCATCAACATGACTTTTCCATAAATATAACAAACTAACGTGAATTATTACATTGTACAAATTTGCAAATCAAATCGAACACTCAGTCACTTCGTGGTGTCAATTAATAAAAAATAGAAGCATATTTACGATCCATTCCACAAGTTTGAAGAGGTCGCTCCAACGCGATCCGCTCTCTCCCACGTTCCAGCTAACAAGAATAAATCTCCCCGTTGCCACGCACTTCGTTCCGTGCTCTGGGGTCGACAAAATGTAAACCATGAGTCCGCGCATGCGTACAGCCTACTTCTGACACTACTCAACATATTACATAATTCAATTCATATAATTAAAAACACATAAATATCAAATTAACGCTATACATCATTATGAAAATTGAATTATAAATAAATATATCCCAAAATGTGATTCTTGGGGCTAAAAATTTAATACTATAATATTTTCGTAATATTTTAATACAGTTGAATTCCATTTATCCGGATCTATTAGAACACGGTCCGGTACGGATAACCAAATATCTGGATAATGAGATTTCTTTTCAAAAAAAATATTTTTAGATAAAATGACTAAGAAACTTCATTTTGTTGAGGAAATACCAACTCATAATATACTGATAAAATAAATGTAATGATATAATGAGCATATAGAGGTTACATTTATCTCAGCACAGTAAGAATCGACAATAGTTTATTGCACAGTAATAAAAAAAACTTTTTTTTCTCCTATCGATCCGGATAATTGGCGATCTGGAGGATTGGATTTCGGATAATTTTAGTTGTACTGTAATCTTACGATCTTTCATCCACCACAAAGATCCAAATTTCATTTTAATAAAAAGTGAAATTCTGTGGGATATCTTGGGACCATAACATTTGTGCACTATTGAGAAATGGAAGTTACGGTAACATACTCGTACACAAATGGAATGAAGTTAGCAAAAATTATCGAGAGCAAACTACATTTAAATTTATTAGCAAAAATACAGCATATAAATCTTCAAAATTTACGTTGAGATGTTAAACGATCACAACACAAAAAGAATGAAAAATTAGACATCTTCGATTAAAACTAGTCTTCGAGGGAAAATGGCGTGATTTTCTCTGGAAACTGTCACTTATTTAGATCGATTTCCTTAAAAATGAAGTATCGCAGATTAATGGACGTTGAAGGGGGAGATCTGATATATGGAGAATATTTACATAAAGATGTCATGGATTCCCAGAAATTATTATAAGGAAGTTGGCAGAAGGTTGGCAAATTTGCTGGGGAATCTCAAGTAAAGGGAGAGAAACATACTTCCATACAGGATGTAGATTTTGTATAGGATGTACGCACATTAACGTAGAAAATGTCAAACTAAATTCATACTTGATATAATATCTTACTGAGCATGGAAATTTCAATGATTATTTGGTTAAAAGAGGACTGCAGGATGAAACTGTGTGTATGAAGAAGACGTAATGTGGAATTGCACTTATTGGTGAAGAACGAGTACATGGACAATACAGAACAGTATGAAGCATTTCGGGAATTCGTAAGAGAAATAGGTGAGATACGAAATATTAAGAAGAGAAGAGCACATCAAGAAAAAATATAAAGGTAACTTATCAGATAAGCGCCCTCCTCACCGCGGCAGTGGCGGGAACAGGTTGAATATCTCGCTAAAAAAAAGAGGTGCAATAAAGGAAATCACTCATGGTAAGATAACTAATCAAAAAGAACCCTGCAATGACTATGAGTCTGTTGTGTTTAAGATCGAGTTACTAAAGTGCAACTCTTGTTTCATACGAAACAGTTTTGTCACGAGCACGATACTCGCAATAGGTATAATATTAATCACCCTGGAGTATTAACTCTTTGTCAGAAAGGACCATATTATTCGGAAATCATTCTACGTAATTCCTTCCACAAAGACGTGAAATATATTATTAAATTGAATCTTTTCAAATCCGCGGCTAATAGCTACCTACTGCACCATTGCTTCTACAATGTACGAAGAAGTTGATTTTAATAAAAGTTAAAACGGTTTTCTATTTCGCATCAGATATTTTATATGTAAATATGTTTAATATGTAAATGGACTAGGTGGTGAAGACCATGACCGAACAAATGAAAAACAAGAAAAGAAAAACAAACGTAAAATAAATGTGACAATGTAAGAAAAAATATCTGTAGTATATAATGTTCTAGGACGGCTTACTCTTGAGCATGTATTGCAATGAATTTTAATGGGTAATGCCAATTAATGCGACTCGTCTCTATTCTCGGATAAGTTGCGTCGCTGAGGAAGATGACACATTGAACCAGGACAAAGCAAACGATCCATGAGATAAAATCTCAGAATTATTACTTTTTTTCACTAACAAAAATAAATTGATTTTTTGATATCACTTATGTGTTATAAGTAGTTTCTGTGTAGTAAACATTTTCTCACATATTATCACACTGCTGAAAATGTATTTAATGCATTATCTTCTTGCTCCTACCGGAGCATAATTACTCCTCTCATCAAATTCTTCCAAAGGATCGATCATATCATAGTTCATCATTAAACTAGAAGGAAATTGTTTCAGCCATAATCTTTTTTCAATTTGATTTCTTAAATGCATTTGAAGTGTGCATAAAGTGCATTAAACACTTTATATATAGTTTTTTAACTATTCTCAAATTTTACTTGAAATTTTAAGACATACCACTCAGCATCTGTTAGCGACATGTAAAAAGGTTGTGTATCAAACTTATATGATATTTTATTATGCACAATATTGGTAATAGCCATTTTTTGTCGACATTGATCTGAAAACGAGTTGTTGAAAAAAAAGTTCAATTTACTTTTGATTTTTCGCAGTTTTTTTTTTATAAAATGTCTTGGGTTGATGGGTTCAAAAATTTAGGAGCAGTGTTGCAGTTTTCATTAAAGGATCAGTGCATAAAACATAGAGAAATCGACTTCCTCTTTTCTTTTTCTTTTTCTTTTCCTTTTTTTTCAAGCTAATTCTTCAGTAAACGAATTAAGTTTAAATATACTCAATTTAGTTTCAAAAACGGCCACCACGATATGCTTTGGAATGTGCAAAATTTTGCTTCTCAGCTATCTGCTGAACGGATGATCCATTTTTCTCACTGAAAACGTATTTATGATTATTTTAAACATTGAATTTGAAGTATTTACATCTTCAACTCGTATTAGATTCACCAAACCTTAGAGAATTTCTAAAAACATCAAAAGCTGAGTTTGTGAAGAAGTTGACTAATATTACCTAAGAGTATTCAAGTGCCTATGCTGAAAGAACTAAAAAGTTTGCTACACAATTGACGTCGGGAAATGAGATTTTCAATAGAAATTTCATTGCGTCATCCCTTTCGACCGCTCCCACTGACTTCTTCGATCCCCCTCCTCCTCACCATCGACTACTATCACCACCACTGAAGTATTGGATTTCAACGATACATTCAGTTGCTGCGAAACCTCTTATCTGCGGAACAGTGCGGACGCTCCATCCGCCCGCGCGAGCCGGATGCTACTAGCCTAACCACAGAGATCATGAGCGATTGCTGCTAGTCTAACCATGATCGGGTGCCACCGGGAACCCAATTGAGAACGATTAGAAGTTGAAATTGCACGCGCTTCAACTAACGAACAATTCTTCATACAGTATGTCAAAAAATTAAGTAATTTCATACAATTGAAGAAAATTTATGTTAGGTGGTAATGATATGTCAAATTAGTATTTTGTTCAAATTTATATCATAAAATAATATTGAACATTGAAAAACAAAAATGTTAACAACAATTGGCAAAAGAATGGATAATTGTTAAATGACCCACGCCTTTCTTAATTTTTGTGGGCTTTTTAGATATATACACCTTTGCGATCTCTAAAGGGGCATTTACACGGGGCTAGTCACCGTCGTTTTTCAACGCCGCTTCGAGTCGCCGCTAGCGTACTAGCCTTGTGCAAACTACGACAACCCGTAGAATGGTATAGTAGAGGGAAAAAGGTTACTGGCGGACTCCTTTGCCAGACCCTCTTCGAAATGCTAGCAGTTTCAGCCATCTCCAGGCTCTTGACGGATCGAAGAGCAATGTGAGGAAATCAGTACGTCAATTACACTGCCATTTAGCCATGTAAATTGATATTAACAAATTAAAATCTCGCACGAACATAACCAAGAAGTCATGGATGTCTATCATAAAAGTAAAATTTAACTATTTTGTATTGTATTGTATTGTTGTAATAAAAAGTTGTTATTCACAATCAGAATTATCTAATTTCCGGCTCGAATTTACAATTAGAGGATTCTAAGATAATTCCTTCGTTCGAGAAATCCAACCTCAATCGAGCTGTAATATAAGTTACTTTTGTGGAACATAATTAATAATTAACAGGTGTAAAAGTCCATCATCAATTATTATTCAGAAATACTTCACTGAGAGATCTTTTGTAATGTTCATCCCGTTGTTTTCTTATTATTGGATTTCTTCTGTTATTGTTATCACATACTATCAATAATTCCTGTTTTACTTGTGGATACTTGTCTGAACCTTGCTAGAGACCTTGCTCTTCATTTTGTCCACAACCAAAAGTGTTCGTTGTTTCTCCTGCTCCCTCCTGTTCTTGACAAACTCAATTGTGACATTCGCAACAAATGCTATTAGATGGACGGCGCTGCGGACATGGAGCACCCAAATAGCAGTTGTGCTTGGTCATGGCACACCGCTCCGCTACGCGTTGGAACCGGGTACAGCACCCATTACCGCCTTACCGATCCCATGACCGGAACAGAAGTTAAAAGAATCTAGACGAAGCATGACACCCCTACAAGTCTACCAGGGAATCATCGAAACTACATCATGAATATTTGACCTACGATAGACGTTTCTCTAGAAAAAATGCGAAAAAATCTTTTGTGTTTTAGAGTAAGAAGACTCAGAACGCTCTGCACCCGTCGAACGCGCAGAATGTGGTGCGTGGCGTTGCCATTCTCAGTCGACAGGATGGCACTCTCCAAATCACGTCATGTAAGATATCTGTGATAATCAATATCTGAAGTGGAGAATTCATATGTGAAGGAATGATAGTGTTCTCCATCTATTCCATTCCTTGAACACTTCATTTACCTTCGTAATCATTTCATAAGTGAGTATTATGAAATTCACTTGAAGTGCGTCCAAGGAGAGGAATTCATGGAAAGTACCACCATTTCTTTCGTGTGGTAAGAAGGCAAGAAACATTATTCAGGCAATATTCAGCTATGTCAACATCTATTTTTGATTACGTACTTAGCAAGGTACAGGAAACCTGAAAGAAAAACAAAACACAAATTGGCAAAAACAGTGTAGAATAGAAGCTTGTAACGCTACTTTGTGTAACTTTCATGATTAGTCAATACGTATAATGGTATTACATAAATAAACTAAAAACAAGTAATTAAACCTAGTATTAGGTGTCTAAAGATTCTTGCATTCCAAACATATTTAACAAACACTTCATCAATAAGCTGCACACCGTCCGCTGCCCATTGCATCAAATTGCATCAGAAATACAAAATCGAATGTTCCAAATCAGTTCGCACCGCACTGCGCCGCGTTGTGTGTGTTCATACCCTTATTATATAGATCAGAACATTAACTACTTGATGTCTCTGGGATTGACATTCGCAGGTGGCTCAGGATTGTCTGCAAACATTTCTGATTTATCGGTTTTCGAAACACTATTTTAATAGTATTTATCACAATAGTAGTGTACAATTTTCTTTAAAGATGGTTTACTTCAAGCCTGCGTTATCTCACTTCCAGAGAAACTAACATAAAAAGATTCTTCCAAGTAGAACATGTTTCCTGAGAATTCTGTAAGAAACTGGAGAATTCAAATATTAGTCGAATGCGATCTGATCGATTTTTCTAATTTGAGAAACAGAGAAGGTAGATTTTGGTTCCTGACCATTGATCTCCATGTTTTTATCAGTCTTCCGTTTCGTTGTTATCCGTATCGTTTCATTATGTTATTAAATGTATAGGACATCGAGCCATACAAATCTCGTGTACCTCTTTTGAGACCATTATGTCAATTGAGACTAATATTAACTAACAACAACTGAATTTTGAAATAGTTCGCTAATGATAAGTAAGTGTCATAGGCTATACTATTATTATTATTTATTTGGCACTACAGCCCTTTTGAGAGCCTTGGCCGTCGCGGAGGGTAGAGCTCCGCGATTTCTTGATCCCGGCACTAGAAGGAGGAGATGTGGTCAGCAGGTACTCATTTGTACTCATTTGAGTACCCAGGGAGGCTGAGTAGGCCTGGGAGCCAGTCTGGATGATGAGGGTTTGAATCGGGGTTTGAACCCCAGCCATCCAGTTAGCAGCTCAGTGCTCTAGCCACTGAGCCACGCTGACTGCCCTCATAGGCTATACTAGTTAACGATATTGCACATCACATTATTTACGAACCTTAAAATATTCTGCAAAATGAAATCAATTTGTTTGAAATCACATTTTTTGTAGAGCTTCTACACGATTTGCTAGCACGCAGTTGCTGTCCGGTCATCTTAGAAGAGTAGTGAGAGAAATTGTGATTGACTCCAGCATTGTGTCACTCCTTGTGATCGAGACATCGGGATGCATCGAGATACGGATTTGCTCCAGTTCCTCACACTCAAATTGGTCATTTAAAATAAAATAAAGGTTATTTGAAACAAGCTTTTGTAAAAAAAAGTACGGTACTAAAAAGAACAAAAGAATTTTCAGTGAAACTGAAAAAAAAATCCCTTCCGTGGTCATTCATCATAGGTGCAAGTACTTAAAAGATACATAAATGTACATATTTTAAAAATATTAAATATGCATTTTTAAAGTTTGGGGTGATTTTTCAGAATTTTTAAAGTAGTAATAGTACTTACGGTGCTTGACGCCTCAAGGAATCTCATTTTCAATCGAGCTGAAATTTTACAGATAGAGCTTTTTATTTTGTGCATTTAAGATGAAATGTCATTAAATCTTAAAATTTGGGCGAATACGCATGTTATTTTACTAGCATGTTAATTAACGTGCACCACGGCCGACCGGGAGTATGTAAAATGTGAGGACTGTATTTTATCAACGGATATTAGCTGAGAACAGACCAAAGATGAATTCGAATTAATTCGATTAACAGTAATTCGAATCTTGCCGGTCCATTTTTGATACCATTTTTTTATTCTAATCCGTCTTACCTATAATGGAAATCGATACAGTGGATCCTTTTATAATGTTACTTCCCTTGGTTTCCTTCTGAAGTCATATTAACTGCTGTATTTGATCGAGAGAAAAATTCATGTAATCTCTAAAAACGATACAAAAAACGCGATAATTCATGTGGTCTTTTTCTTTTTAAATTTATCACTTCTGACGACATTTTTTACATTTTTAATAAAACATACTATAAGTAGACACTCAGAAACCACGAAAATTGACAAATTATATCCTTCAATTCAAAGTTTTCTGACGCTAGAAACTAACAAAACGGCAAGGAGCGCTATACTTACTACAGAACATGGGGTGGGGGCGGCAAGGGAGTAAATGGGACCTACTCAGATGCCGGCAAGATGGGTTTTTTTCATTATTCAGGCATAAGAATCTGGACATATACGCCGGTTCTCACATTTTGCATTCTCAGCTACTTCCAGCACCTGCACTACAACCGCCGCTTGCCGCCGTGTTTTGCCTCGGCGATAATTGATAAGAAACGGAATGGTAACTGATATAGCATGAAACGATTTGGAACTACGAATTGATAGGTTACGACCCTAATATCGGTCGAATAACTTTATGTTTCTAGATTGCCCTTCCTACCTCTAGCAATAGTCTGTGCCCCGATGTGACCAGAATATGAACTTAATGGCGTTGATAATATAATTATACTTCTCACACACCTTGAAAACTATAGATCCGATGAAAAACCTTTTCGTATCAATTATTTTTTCGTTTATTCCTACCTCCCTCTTTCTCCATGGGTGCTGAAAAACTTGATTCATACTTAGAGCTATCAGTGGAACTCACCACATGACTCAGTGGATTTTTCACTTGCTTATAAATTCGAGGGGCTTTGGCATGATTATTTTAATACACCAATTTGTTTTTTAATTGTATACTCATTTTTTTCGTTTTAAATAACTTTAATATTAATTCAGACTTTGAATCTGACTAGTTGGCTCCTCGTCAATTAGTTTATAAATAATATTATCTGAGAGAACCTCATTCATTTTACTTTCTCTTATATGTAGTATATAGAAAGTATTGTAATCGTGAAAAAATTCGAAAACGAGATTTTTCCGAGAAACGAGAAATATCCGTTTTGGTGACCCCTGATTCCGAAAAAGAGGATTTTGGTATAACGTCCGTCCGTCTGTTTGTCTGTGTGCAGCGATTCTGAGTAAATGGATAAATCAATTTAATTCATATTTCGTATTTACGATAGATTTTAGTTGTCGATGCACGTGCTCTGATTTTTTTCTTGCTTTAAAACAAAGGGTATTTCACATGAAGGCCAAAGTACTCTTTTGATTGTTTCTCAAAGACGGCTCCAACGATTTTGCTTAAATTTTCTTTACGTAAAGTACAATTAGTATGCATTATATCCGCATTAGCGGTATTTCGCTTGAAAGTTTGGTATATACGCAGTATAATAGTTTCGATTTGCTACATTCACGCATTTCTTTACTATTTTTAAGAACCTTGAATATTATTTAACATGGATGAAGCAGAGGTAGAGTAAATTAATATTCTGAATATTTACTTTACTTTCAAATCTCTATTAAAAGACAACAAGAGGTTGAATTATTGGCTTTGAGCCCGACGAAGATGTCATAGTTCACTTGTTTTGTCGTATACGGAGTGTAAAGAACCGAAAAAAAATCGATCATGTAATTTTGTCAAAAATATCTGTTTTGGTGGTTCCTGATTCAAAAAAAGTTGTTTCTAAAATAACTCCTACGGCGACCAAAAAAGTTAGTTTATTTAACTTTATTACTTTCTCATATACGTAGTATATAGAAAGTATTGTAATCGATGTTTATTGAATATATGTTTATAAAAAATGTTTATTGGATGTATCTATGTTTATGGCACGTAGTTTTAAGTTTGCCAATGGGGTGAATCCAAAGAGTTTGTGATTGTAGATGTGTCATTCTTGTGTTACTTCGAAAGGAGCACAGAGGAATGTCTTTATCTAATGTTTCTCTTGGTATCGTGAATCTTCCACCCACCCGATCTCTACGCCGTTCTCGTATTCTCTCATTCGGTGACGCTGCATCTTTTGACTGTGTAAGCTTACGTATCAGATGTGTCCACTGCTCCTTTTGCCGGATATTCTTGTTAACTATTCATGCTGTGTGTCATATTTAATGTTCGTGCATATTATTTGATGTGTGAGGGGGTTATTTTATAATATTACTTATCGTTTGATGAATTATCTTGGTTACGTGATTTTTTTGTTTGGAAGGTAATGTGTGATTAATCTTTTTGTTTATTTTTCATGATTTTTAAAAAATTCAATGCTTTATAGCAGTTTCAATTGTTAAAAATAGTATTATTTTAAACAATATATTTTAACGCTTACAGAATTCTTTGACGAGATAGATAAGGTGCGTTACGAAATAACATGAATTAAATAAAACAAACAGTATCACCTATTTAGCCGAAATATTTAATAGATACGATTAGTGTTTATTAATATAATTTTGAAATTTCAAATTGAAAAAGAATTAACTCTTTAGTTCCTTATTAAATTTTATAAGAATATTTATGGTCTGCTGGCTTTGTTCTCGCGTTAACAATATCCTATTTATCTTTATATTTATTAATAAATATATTTTTATGTATAATATAAATCTTGCCGATCTTATCTCCCAAAAAAACGAAAAAACAGAATTTGTATATTAGAGATTCTTTTATATAAATGGTAGTAAAATATTTCTTTAATAAACTTTTTAAATTGGGTAAAATGAAGACAATCAAAATATAGAGTAACAAGTGAAAATCATCCCTCTCCTTATCGAATGCTTTAATGTCGCTCTCTAGTCCAGACTGAGAAACGTACATGAAAAAGTATGTGCAATTGTTTTGCACCACTTGTTTTTCATTGTAATTATCTTTATAAGTAGAAACATTGCCATTAGACTTATCACTCTGGATAATAAGAATGTCAATGTGATTCGACATAATTCCTTTGTGTCTATTGTGTATGTATGCATATCCCTGATGAAGACTTGATAAATGTCGAAACGTTGGTGATTTGATGGATGATGAGTACATGACCTAAACTCAAGAAATCATATCCTTAATCATACACGTGACAGAATTCCTATTGTTTTATCATTAAACCACTTCTCAAAAATGAGACAAACATCATGTGACGAACTACAGGCCTATATCACATCTCAGAGGTTTCTCAAAAATATTAGAAAAATATATAATAACAGATTAAATAACTTCTTAACATGTAAAAATTTGTAATATATTCTCAACATGGATTTGAGAAAAATGATCTACTAAAACTGCTCTATTTGTCTTTCTCAGTAAAATTTTGATTGCACCAGAGCAGAAAGAAACCCCTGTTAGACTATTCTTAGATCTCACAAAGGTATTGATATAATTAAATCCTTCCCAGTAATAAAACATCACCGCTAATCCATGCTACTCTCGAAATTCCACTTTGGAACCCATACTATTTCTTCTATGTATTAATGATACTCTATCTATTATCAAAAACCACAAAATTGTACTTTTAGCTCATGACTCATAATCCATGCTAAAAGTGCCGTAATCCAATAAAAAAATACCTGCAAGGGCTCTAATGACCTTGACGTTGACGAGCCCCAAAACCCCAAGAAAAAAATCCTAATCCAAGGGTTCCACCAAAATTCTTATAATAAATATTGATAAAACTTGCATAACCTCGTACCATAATCCATATTCAACTAAGCGCCACAACCGAAGATCGTTTTTAATGGTAACCTACCCATTAAAAAAAACAGTTTCTGGGTTTAACTATAGAAGATGACACGAAATGGAACTGTCACCTAGAAACTCTAAATATGAAACTCTGCAAAATAAGCTATGCCACCAGAGTTCTAAAAACAAATTGCACAACAAATACCCTTTGAACAGTGTACTATAAAATATTTTCCATTCTAAAATATGGAATAATATTTTGGTAACATTTTTATTTCATTTCCATGGCATAAGTGCCACTTCGTATGTTTGGCATCTGCTAAACGAGGTTCATCTCTTTTTATTAGTTCTCGTTCTCTTATTGTGGTCAACGCACAGCGCAACTTAGCCTCCTTTCGGCTTCGTTACCGTCCCTGCCTCGAGGAGGCGTGCGCAGATCTCAATCCACACCAAGTAATTGTTTTGTGTACATAATTTTATTTACATATGCCATGAAAATGTGACATTTAATTCGTGTGTCGATTAGTGTTTTGGTGACAAGCACAAGGAACAAACCATTAGGTTACAGAAAAGAATTATACGAACAATTACTAACTCTAATAAGCTATCTTCTAGCAAATCGTATTTGAAGAGTTGAAAATACTTCCACTGCCATGCGTGTACATTTATGAAACATTAAATTTGAAAAGGATGTACTAGACGTAGGACAACAGATTAATTTCATCTGTTCATGTTCACAACACAACAAGAATGTTCACAAAACGGGTCAGGAGTATTCATCAACATCCATGCTCACCCCAAAAAGTACTCATAATGCACATGTACAGCTATATAATGTATTACCACTAACCTAAAAAAAACATTAATACACTCGACTCATTTTAAATTAGCTTAAACAATTCTTACAACAGAAACTCTACTACAGTATACAAAAATTCCTCAGTGACAATATCTGACGTATGACGTACAATCTGTGTCAGGAAAGTCATCAGAACAAACGACATAAATGACACTGCTATTGGATAAATTTAGGTTTTCTCGTAAATTAATGAAATAAAAGTAATACAATAAACAAACCCATCATAAATATCTATTAACACTAGACTTAAATATAAGTACGATCCTTCCATTTCTCATCTTGTGTTTTTGAAATGTAAATATTTTAAATAGTTAGACAGAAGAGCAGACCTTATGGTCTGAGTCTCGCCAAAATAAAGACACGTTGTTGTTGTTATTATTATAATAAATAATTATCAATATTCTGTAATATTAGAAAATAATTTAATCTTTACGCTAACTTGTGCTTCCACTAAGTTAAATTAATATTGTTAAATGTATTTAATTTTACTATATTGTTGGTATATGTGTAAGTAAAATCTATTGCAACTATTGTTAGTAGTATGACTCACTATAGATCATTTTAATGATTTGTGGGGGACTATAAATTACAATTATTATATAAGATTATTGCGTACTGACAATTTATTTGTTGAACTACGTGCAAGTTTTAATAATGCACGTTATCTTCATCAGGGACTTAGTTACTATTAAGCAACATTACTTCATAAATTACACCCCACTACATACGATAACTGCCATATCTTCCATGATAGCAATTATGTTAAACTATCACTATAATATCAGAAAACTTTTTCCTTTGGAAGGTAAATATTTCTAGGTAGTCATTTACTATTGAATATTATTAACTTTTTTTATAAAAAAAAGCAATATACGAGGACGTCATTTCTTTTCAGTAGATTATCATCAAAACAGGTGATATGTCATCTTCAGAAAAATACTTGATATGTGTTATAGTACAGCTTTAATAAGGGTTTGAAATTGATCTCCCCATTTTTTTTCTCCACATACAGTATTGAAACTCAACTCAAGTTGGCACTTCATATTCTAACCTAAATACAGCCATTGATTGCAGCTCTCAATTCAATTATATTCATTCACATACAACTATTATCATGTAATAATAATGAATATAGAGTTGCTATTAAAACTTATCTCAGATAACCTCTTAATTCTCACAAAAAATTCAGTTTCCTTCCAGTAAAGTACAAATTTCTTTGATATTTCTTCACAACATAATACACATTAGAGATAATCTTCTGGAATTAACTTCGTACGGTACAGATTAAAATGCACTTTTTTGGATGCGAGTACTGCATTTACAGAGAAAAATAGAAGCGAATTGATATATTTCACTCTTTACACAGAAAACGCCACGTGATGAACACAGTACACAATGCATCAGCACCTGAGAAAGTGCAGCAGGTACAGTCCGGCGTACCAAATGTTTTACATAATATTATTATTTTTACTTTAAGTTTTATATTTTAACTGGAGGGACTTTTTTTATCTTGTCATGTGCATATTCTGTACAAAGCGACTCCATAAATTCGCACTATTAAAAATCCATACTAATATGTAAATGCGTAGCGCGAAAGCGTATCTGTCTGTTCGCTACTTAATCACGCCTAAACTACTGAATTGATCGTGTTGATATTTGGCACGGATATAATTAAGATGTTCAGGATGAACATATGCTAATTTTTATTTTAAAATGCGTAAAAAGAATGATAGAAAATTATTTTGACCATAAATGTCGATGAAATAGGGAACAAGAGAAGAACATTCGCTTACGCTGCCCAAACAGTTAGACAAACAAACAGAGATGACAAGTATAATTGGAAATAATATTCGCCTCAAAGAGTTTTTTGAAAAACGCCCGCGACAGCATTTGTCTATCTACAAAGGTTCCCTTACATTATCGAAAAAACGTTATTAAAAATAGGAGCGGTAAAATACTTCAAATTATGAGAATAATTAAAGAAGGAAAAATCAATCATCAAATAATAGTGCTATGTTTTGTGCAATTAACAAAGATTACAATCATTTTTAAATCGTAAATTTGGACGAGTGGTTTAGATTTTAAAAGCGTTTTAATGAAATGGTGCAGGCGCGCTGCCACCGTTGTGTCTTGCCTCGGTGAAATATCTACCTGCGCGGTTCCCGACGAGTGGGTTCGTTGGCCTAATAAGTAAAACGAATTCAGGGTAACGCCGGGTAATCAGCTAGTAAATTACATAAGTTACGGAAGGCATTTGCTCACAAGTACAGCCGAACGGGATGAATGATGGCTAGGCTGCCTTGAGAAGGTGGTTACCAAGGCAACGGCAATAACATTGCTCCGAGGAACTATGTTGTTTTGGGGCCAGATGCAGCCTAAATTCCCTTTGCGATTACCAAGCGTACCTCGGCTATCGCGACTATTAGAAATGTTTCGAAGTTTTACGGACTAAGCCCTTGACAACAAATTTAGCCGCACAAACATGTGTTCGGTGTTCTGGTGGAGATACTGTTGTCGTGCACTTTCTTTTTGAAAAAGTAAACACGTACATCCACTGGTATTTATAAGCAATTCGGAGATTAATAGAAGTATTAATTTTTTTATTCATATACACTCAAACATTCATATTTTATTAATATCCCTCTCACTGCGGAAACAAATGTAGAAACTATATTATATATTTTGTGAAAAAGAAATGAAAAAAAAAATTCTTAAATGATTCGTGTTTTGAAAACTAAATGTAAATATTTCACGAAAAAACATTTCAATTTTTTGAATCTTTACAAATGATGAGTAGAGTATTTGAGAATCAAAAATTTTGGATCAAGTAGTTGTAAATGGCCATCCATGGCCATGCATCTCCAATTACCAGTCATCCTCAGCTATCCAGCTTTCAATGGCCAGCCACACAGATTTCAGTGGTCTTCCAGAGATCATTATTACCTGGGTGGACTTATACAGCCTTGAGAACAACCCTATTTCTTCAGCGACCCCAAAATTCATGTATTTAACTCCAATTTCGGTCATTTCGAATATTTCTTCTTGTCATACCATTCCCACCACTTACCCAAGCAATGTTCGGGGATTCTTATTTCCCATGGGAGCAGAATATAGATTCACACATTATCTGGAAATCACTATATCGTCTCAATGATGCCGAAAACTCGTCAATGATATAATTTTCGATAATTTTTACATCGCATTCCCTTCCCATGCGGTTCTAGGGGTGGATAGAGGCTTATTATGAAGTTAGGTGTCATAGGGAATATCACTACTAGTTTCAGAGACCCCGAAAACTATGATCTCAATACCGATATCGGCCATTTTCGATTATTTCTTATTTTATTTTATTTCACCCCCTACCTAATGGGCGTTTATTCGTCACGTGATTGTGGACTAAAGTTGCCTTGGGAGTGTCACTCTTCTCTTCAGCGGTACCAAAACCCATGTATTCAATACAAATATGGATCATTCTTCATTAGTTTTCCTTGCCAGCGCATTCCCATCCCATAGGCCAATGACATATTATCTCTCATGTGGACTGATTGTGAACTTTTGCAACATTCGGAGCGTCCTTATCCATCTCAACGAGAGGAAAGTTTATAGAGAGTACTTAAAAGAGTTTAAGAAGTTAAATAGGAAAAAGAAACGGACAGAGTTGGAGCAATTTGTATCAGATAGTATGTCAACGAATATTTGGGACTTACCATATGTGATAGATAGAGAGAAAATCAAGAAGAGAAAGATTTGGAAAACAATCAAAAAGGTAGGTACACTAACAACAGACTGGACAGTTACGGGTAAGCAATTGATACAGAACATATTGCATGGAGAAGAAGAGTAAATAATGCAACACAGGGAATATGAGTATGTGGAAACAAGTAATGAAGAACAAATAACGTATACAGAGGTATTTAAAATAGTGACTGGACTAAAAAGGAGCTCTGGATATGACTGTACCACTTATGAGATGATTAAGAAAATGGAGCCAATTTTTGGACAAGAAAAGGTGAATATGTTCCAAAATTGCTACAGTTACGGATATTTTCCGCGAAATTGGAAAATTGGGTTATTGAAGTTATTCTTAAAGCCGGGAAACAGAGATCAACTAGTTAGCACATCGTACAGTCCCATCACTTTATTACCAGGAATAGGAAAAACTTTAGACAAGATAATAGCAGAAAGATTGGACAAAGAATTAAAAGGAAAGTTACATGCAAACCAATACGGTTTCACCGCTGGACTAGGAACAGAGGATACGGTTGGGCATTTGTTAAGGAAGGTCAAAGAAAGAACATCAAGATATGTACTCGTTGTGTGCATTGACTTTCAATGAGCGTTTGACAGTGCTCAATGGTCCACGATAATAAAAGAATTGGAAAAGAGAAGTATACCAACTAATGAAATTAATAAGGTCGTATCTGCAAGACAGAAATGTGATTTTAGAAATAGGTAATGAAACAATAATAAGTACAATGCGGCAAGGCTGTCCACAGGGCAGCCATACCGGCCCAATTTTTGGGAAGGTGGTTATTAATGTTATACTAAAAGCAATGTTCAAAGAGAATGTTGAAATAATTGCTTAGGCAGACGACGTAGCCATATTAGTTGAGGCAAATAACCGGAAGGATTTGGAGGTAAAAATACAATATTATTTGATAAATTTGTGTACAAATGGGCAGAAATTAAATTAACAATTTCGAAAACCAAATCAGAGGAAATGGTATTCGTGTTAAAGCAGCGAGGGAAAAGCAGAAGAGATCCAATTATTAAATTTCCAACATGGCGGTTACAATTAAGGCAAGAAATAAAGTATTTAGGCATAATGATTAATAAAAAGGTAACATTTACAAGTCACATAGAACACAACTCAAAAGATAAAGAAAATCATATATGGATTACAAAGAGTTGGCATTAGGAAAACAACAATAGGACCAAGGCAATTGGTAGGATTATATCAAGGAACACTAAGACCACATATAGTATACGGAATTCAAGCATGATAAAAGCAAACATACGCACATTGAAAGAAAATTGAGTAGTATACAAAGATGGTATGTACAAGGGTACATCAATTGCAAGTGTTATTGGGAGTAATGTTAATAGATTTAGAAATTGACAAATATTACATAAAAAGGAATATATGGAGAGGAGAAATAGTGCAATTGGGAACAGTACAACTTGATAAGAACCCAAAAGGATGGAAGAGAATAATCTGTAAAGAATTAATAGATTGTTGGAATAGAAGAACGGAAAGGGTCAAAGGAGGAAGAATAACACGTAGATTCATAACGGATGTGAAGTTTAGTCATGCAAATATGTGGTTTTTGCCAACATAATCCGTACATGAGATTTTAACAGGACATGGCAATTTCCAGGACTACTTGTATAAAAGAGATCTAACAAGAAGCAAATGGCGTATATGGGATGAAGAGGAAGATACAGTAAAACATGTACTACATAATTGTAAGATCGTGGAAGAAGAAAGAGCACAATGGATGAAAGAGCTAAAGAAACATGGAATATATAGTGATAAGAATTGGACACAATATATTGCACAGGAGGAAATATATAGGACACTTGCAGAATATATCAATGCAATAATGGATCTGAAGAAATGGAACAGCTGGATAGTAGGTGGTTTCCCACTTCCTCGCGGTGGAACTGAAGAGAGATGCAAGAAGAAAATGAACACAGATATAACATCTAGATGCAACAAGAGATAGATGAAGACCAGGTAATGGCCAAAAGGTCGATAAGCGGGGTTGTATAAATCAATTTTTTTTAAATCTCAACGACACCCAAGTCTATGGTTATGTAAATATATGGCAGATAAAATATGACGTACGGGAACAATATAAAGGTGATCCAACTGGCATATCCGGATCTTGTTGTAAGCAGTGGCTGAAACATAGACATAAATATAAATAGACTCAACGGTTTTATGTACTGGTTGTCCGTAGGGAAAACGAAGTTTGGTGCCTCTGCCTCTCGCTTATGAAATTTGGTGGGGAAACTCGATTCCTTTCTGTGACTGCTTCGCACAAACCATTGCGCACATTCCCTCCTTCACTCCCCCCAGCGGATGTGCGAGAGAGAGAGAGAGAGGTGACACCTCACAGTATCTTCTATCTCATGTCATCGCGAAAAACCATTGCCTGCTATCTGTATGCTACTTTGTGGATTCGTCGTCAGATACAGTGTCTAGTAATCTGTATTTGAAAATTATACAAGTGGTTTGAACATGGCCACCTCCATGTTGATGTGCTGCTGGTTTACCAAGACTCACTGGTACATTGTAAATACTTTGAACCAGCGACATCTCTTGAGTGCTCTTTGAACTCGGTGCACTTACACTCCAAACTTGTGTCCTGGAAAAGTAGTTCATTGGATCACAGAATTGAAATGCACGTAGTGAAAAGATTAAAATAGGGCGAATAGGGAAGGCCACTGTGATTGGAAGTTGTACAGGAATTAAGAAGGATTGTGTAAACAAAATGAAGCGAAATTCTGAGCTGTCTGCAAAAGTTAATGTGCTAGTCACTTCACCAACATACAGTGGGGGTTCAATTGATGGGACGCGGCGAGATGGAGACAATACACCAAAATAAACTGATAAACTCGGAATAAGAAAATGGAGAAGCTTTGGGGCATATAGAAGAGGTAGAAAGAAAAGAAGTAGACATGGATAAACTGCGTAAGGAAGTTAGCAAATTGTTTGAAGTTTTAGGATGGGACATACTCAAGGGGAAAAAGATGAGTGTACAAAAATCAATCAAGAAATGGAATTTTGAATTTGTGAAGCACTGTGTTACGATTGAACGCAGCCAATAAAGAGTATAGGAATAGTGTAAAACTCCAGTATGATGTACAGCGCCTTGAGCAACAGATGACGGGAGTAGGACAGGGATCAACGGAAATAGAAGTGTTGAAGGTAGAGCACCTATGAGCGGATATCGCAGACAAACTTGAGGCAAGAAGAGAGGTGATAAGCAAGACGTGAGGAAGATTGTGGAAGAACAGGCAAAAGGCATTGTAATGATAGGGTTAATAGTATAGCTTCGCAAGTAGCCTGAACCGAGAAAATAAATATAGGAATGCGGAAGCAAGAGTTCGGTAAGTTACGTGAACGATTCGACCAGAATGATGGTGGTTGTTGAAAATGAGCCAGAAAAAAGGAAATTGGAAGCTGCAATAGAAGGCACGAGTGAAAAAAAAACGGAAAAATTTTGGAAACGAAGATCACGGTTGAAGATTCTGGGAGTAGAGTAGGAAGATGAAATAAAGGAATTTTTGGAAGATATGACTGAAAGAAATATAGATGATGAGAGGGAGGAATGCGGAAACGGAACGAGAATATACATTATATCGTTAACGGCTGAGAGGACGAAAATATGAAAACTTGGTTAAAGAAAATGTAGTAGTTATATCTACTGCAGCAGGGGTGCATAGTCATGCAGGCGAGCAGTTTGCGGATAATTGAGGAAACTAACCCACTTTGTTACTACAAGTCACCGCTATGTCCATCGAGCGGCAGAGAGTAGAGAAAGGAAGACATATGTGGTCAGTATGGCGTAATAGAGCATCGCATTTACGACTGGCCCGAAGGAGAAGGTATAAAAGGACTCCAATGACCTTGCCTTTGATGAGCCCTAAAGCCCCACAAAAAAAGGTATCTGTATAAACTGTAAATGACAAGGACTAGCACATGATCGCAGTACGGTGAGTAAGGAATGTACTGAGTTTGAGAACATTCAGAGAATACTATTTGAAAATACCCAATACAATTAAAGTATTTCAACAGAATTTGCAGCGAGTGAAAATATCTCCCATGGAACTGGGAGAATATATGAGAGTGAATGGTGTTCGCATTGGATGTTCCCAGGAAACACATAGGGGGGAACTTCAGTATATACCTTTGACGTATCGTGTAGTAGCAGCAGAAGAAGCAAGGTGCAATCGTAGTTAATGATGAGAATGTAGATATTAGAATCCAGCAGCAATACCTCACGCAACACTGCCAGGTGATCGTATATCGCAGTCGTGGGGTGGAAATGGTGGTAATTAACTTATATTGCCAGTATTCAATGAGCTTAAAGGGAAAAAATTAAGAATTGGGAAAAAATTAAGAGATATAATCAACGATCTTCGGGGAAGAGACATTTTGATTTGTACGGAACAAAAATATGCGGCACCTATACAAAAAACGGGGGGAAATGCTGGAAAAATTCATACTGCAACACAACTTAATTGTTCATAATCATTAAGGAGAAAAATATTTGTGGAAAATAATGGCACATCTGTAATTGATGTAACACTGACAAGTCGATTGAAAGGGAGTTAAGTGGAATTATGGACATTGCGAACGGGATGCCAAGTGAACACAAAAGAATCGATATGTGTATAGGATGACCGAGACATGAGGATGCAGGTATGGCTAAGCAAACTATAAACTTCAGATTGGATAGGAAAAAATTGGAGGGACTGAAGAAGTAAATGTAGGAGAACATAAGGATCGAGGAAGGGATGCTCTCTATTGCCGAGGAGGTTGAAGCTATGAAATTGAATCTGTTTAAAGTGTGAGCATCATTTAAAAAACCAAAAGAGCTGAGACAGGGCAAGGATACAGGCGATGAACTCAAGAGGTGAAACAAATAAAAAGTGCAAAGAACAAGACACGGCGGACACTTCAAAAATCTCGAAGAAATGGACATACAGACGATAAAAAATTAAGAGGCTATAGAATAAAAAGAGGAGGTTTAAGGAAGAAGTGGAAAAGGTTAAGCGTAAGAGCTGGGAAAAACTTGTAGCGAGATCTATGAAAAAATGAGCGTGAGGAATTCCATATTGCTAAGTGTGGACAAATTAAATCGACGAGAGATATGACAGACACTAGTAAGTAACGGGAAATACAGTAATAATTGGAAGGAAATCGGGGAGATATTGATGAGCACTTTACATAAGACAATGGAGAAGAAGGAGTGGGAAATTCGAAAAACTAGAAGGAGAGTATATAGGACCTATAACTGAGAAAGAGCTTTTGAGGGTAGTGCACCGAATGCGCAATAAACAGGCACCTGGATATGACGGGATCACCCATGAAATGGCAAAAAAGCATAAGATAACTTGAGTACAACATTAGTTGGGTGGTTTTAGAGCATCACCACAAAATCCCTGGTAGCTGTGTATAGTGGACCGGTTTCTGATTTCCAACGTCAGTTCAGAAATAATACAAAGCACTCCGGAGGGCCACATGGATTACCATGATTTAATCTAGACCACAATTTATGCACATACATATAACCCCGTATGTAAAATCTGTAGCTATTTCAATCCTCACCAAAATTCCTTAATAGCTAACAATACGTAAATAAATGATGATATTATACGCTCTGCAAGAACCCTTCCAATAATCCTTAATAATTAAACATTTAACATTTTTAGTCCTCGAGGATTCCCTTTTATAGCAGTTTATAAGATCTTTGTAGTTTATTGGCCAATAAGTCAAATGATTTTAATAGTTACGTAACGTGGGAACATTATGTCCTGGTGGTTGGATTACTGCGGATGCAAAAATGTTCAATTGTTCCACACACGTTCATTTGCTGTGATTAACATTTTCACCATGATCCACTGGCTTGAATAGCGTGGCTTTAGAAATTGTTCGTATAGCGCTTGACTTACACACGCGTATGGAGAGAAATATTTTTTGGGGACATGATTGCCCCAGTTATTATGAAGCGCTCGCTTCCGACGCAGAAACTGTTCTGTTATATTATTCTGAGTAGTGACATCTAGAGGGGGAAGGAGCAACCTCTTACTGAGTGTCTGGTGCATTGTTGGCTGCACCATTGGGTTATAGGAGCATCTCAAAAAATCATATTTCTCTACATGTTGGAAAATAAGCATAATAAAGGTATTTCTGATAGGGAAAGATAGGCACCCTAGTAATCCAAACTATATGGAAAAATTCTGGACAAGATTCTAACGGAAAGAATTATACTACACTTGAACAAATGTGGCACAATGAATGGACGTCAGTTCGGATTCCGTATGGGGCGGATCACGGAAGATGACATATGCTACTTAAAGGAGAGAGTAAGGGAGCGAACGAGCAAGTACAGTGGTTGCATATTTTTAGACCTCAAAGGACCGCATGATAATGCACAGTGGTGAATTAACGTGGACACTGAAGTGGAAATGGTTACGGAACTATTTGCTGAACATGGTAAAGACGTATTTTACAGTGAGAACACACGTATTAGAAATATGCGGGGAAAAGATATTGAGGGAGGCGACAGTAGACTGTTCACAAAGGGTCGACGACTAGACCAATGAACTGGAATGTCGTGATGGATAATGGAAATTTGAAGAAGAGGGATTGGAATGCCTAGCTTATGTGGATGACTTAGTCCTAGTGGTATATGGAAATTAACGAAGAGATTTCGAAAGCGAGGCACAAAGAGCTTTGGACTACTGTAATGGAGTATGCAAGAGTTTAAAACTGGAATTATAGTAAGAAAATAGTAGAGTGATGTGGTGAGTGAAGAAATAGTTCGGACATGTGAACAGAGACAAAATTTCTCCTTACGTCTCAAAAGGAAAATAATACCTATTGTACGAACGCATCGGTATCTCTGAGTAGTTCTTGATGAAAGATTTATTGTTGAACCTGAATTATGTACTGGGAAGAGGCAGAGAGATGTTTATTATGGTGGCAGGGGGGTACAATACAATATCAACCGAAGCTATCAATGTACTGTCAGGATAAATGCCAATACTTCTATTTGTACAGAAAGAGAAGTACAGATATATTTTAAAGATAAGTGGGAAAATAGAGGTGAATAATATTGACGAATGACAAGACATCACGGAGGAAGTTAACTAATGAATTGATAAAGGAATGGCAGACACGAAGGAAGAGAAGTAAAAATGGGCGACTGACGTACAATTACATCGACAAAGTGGACTTTGTAAGGAAAGACGACAATAGTTTACACTAGAAGGAGTATTACTGGAGGCTGCGCTCCGCAGTCAGGACCAATAAATAGCCGTGACTGAATACCAGAGATCTAATAAAAATTGTAGGAGATGATATAGGACATAGATAGAAAAGTAGTAGAGGTATTAGTGAATATTTTAATGAATACCGGCGAAATTCGCACTACCCAGTAGTGTGGAAAATAGGAGTAAAATTATATCTTAAAAGTGAACAAAAGGATCCTGCAATAATAGAGTCGTTCAGACCAATAACACATCTGCTTACTTGTTGCGGCGTTCGTGTTTTCTCGAGTCGGATGCGTGTTTCAAATAGTGTATGTAGTTGTGTTTCTTTTCTGTTGCGATATTTCTATCTTTCCCGTGGCGTTGAGACACAAGTCACACTAACATTTCAAATGCATTTCCTGCACAGCAATTGGTCGCAAATTGTCTGTAAAATGATCCATGTAAAACGGACTTAACGAAACATCTAGAAGAGCGCGTCTACATGACGGACAAAAATGTTTCTGGAAGGGAAGGGGAACATGAAATACACTAAATGAGTTACTAGATTGGATAGTTGAAAGGGACGAACGTATTATGTGCGTTTGTGGTATTCAGCGGAACTTTCGACAGTGTGAACTGGGAAACAATTCTGAGAACGATGAAGAAAATGGAAGACCCAGATTACTTTCATAATGTATACTTATCTTACCTTCTGGTTAAACGTGTGTTTGTAAAAATAGGATGTGTTGGTAAATAAGAGAAATAGAAATGAGATGTCCGTAATGTACAACATCTGGTCCAGTTCTCGAATATTATTTTGGACGATTTTCTAAATGGTCTAGAAGAAAAAGAGCGTAGTATGTGCTGACGATGTAGTCAAAATGTTACAGGGAAAGAGAAGACGTGACCTGGGAAGGAAGGGTTATGACGTACTAAATTATGATGTTGCACAAAATGAGAGACTGAATTTGACGATATCAACAAAAAGCAACTGCAATATGGTTCGAAAAAACGACAAGGGAAAGACGACCCGCTGCTTAAAATAAAAGGAGCCAAGTGGAAAATAGAACTGTGAGAGGTCTTGGAATACAAATAGACGAGAAATTACAATTTATGAATCATTGAGTTAATATGGCAACAAAGGTTAAAATACTCTTCTGTGGACTGGCAAGAATAGGGTACTCAAAATTCAGCATTACAGACAAGGTTTTTGTGATCGTGTGTAAAGGCGGTCTACGTTCTGTCATGTGTTATGGATGCTATGTACTGGGAAGAAGATTTGCAAACATTCCTTTACAACGGGAAATGATACAGGCCCTCAAATCTGTTACGGTGTAGTAGTTGTTATATGACAGTGTCGACAGCGGATTTGAAGGTGATGTTAGGCATTTGGCCGATTGAATTTTATGTGCAGAAATTAACATACAGGAAAATCATGACAAAGAAATTCAGCGTTCAAGTAAATGGGAAATGGTACAGCACGGGCTCAATGGAACGAAGTATCAAAAAATATTAAAAGCGTGATTAAAAAGATGGGACGTAAAAGAAAAGGGAAGGATTTGTTATACATATATACGGAATGCACAATTTAGGGAGAAAAAGAAGAAATGGATTGATCCCACCCCAAGCTTACTACCATTTATAACGGGATTCGGTAACTTTCAGATGTATTTGAAAAGAATAGGTAATACAGACGATTCTTTGTATATGTGGAAAGACGACGGAGGATAATGACCATGTGCTGTGGTACTGTGACGTTTGTAGAACTGAGAGAGGGAGATTTTAACGAGACTAATAGGGAGAAAGGACATTAATATTCATACAGACATCTCTTAAATTGCGGTGAACAACATGCCACGTCTCCCATTTTCATTCAACTAGGCTCCATAATGGTGGGGATAAAGATGGTGGATTCTGCGCTTGTCTCTTCCCTTGTGAGGAACAGTCCTATGGGAACAACAGCATAGGGGAAGGAGATTTACAAGAATACCCTTTAATGACTATGTCAAGGGACAGGGTGAATATATTTATTAGAATGTATGAACATGTGTAATTCTTTGTAAAGTTTTAATTTAAGCGTAAACACATTGCAAAAAGATACAAGCTTAGTATCCATTGTGATAATCTTTTGCGTTGAAACTGTTGTGACCATTGACACAATAAAATTTGATATAAAATATATTGAACAAAATTTGATTAATTTGTCAGAAATATTATGTACAGGTTCAGTAAAAGTAAATTCACCTCAAAATGTCTATCGCTTAACGACAGTCTTGTCGTTTTCGCTTATCTTGCAGCACAGAAATGTTAGAAAAGTCGGTGAAGGCAATCTTCCTCCGCGTGACGGCGATGTATTCGCAGCGTAGTGACTTGTGGTGGCTTTGTTCATTGGGCCCAGCGTAGCTCCTTGATGACCAAAGTCTCTTCTACTCTTCGACGCCTCACAACTTCTACTCGCGGAGCTTCTGATCTGGATTCTACTGAGGTATGCAAGGGAGACGGTGTTTGGATGGTAATAGCAGCAGTGACAACCCTCACTGCTCCGGTTGCTTGGTCGCTCGGGTGGAACTTCGAGTGCCCCGCTTTCTGGCATTGCTACTGAGATGGTGCATTACATAATTTGTTGTTACGTGCACCAGTATCAGCCTACAGTCATCAAGGATCTCCGTATCCTAGACACCAAAGAGGTCTTAGTTCAGTCACCGGTTGTATACATTTCCGTATACGAATCTGCTCAGGTTTATTATTGGCGTATTTTAGTCGCATGTGATTACTGTGTATAGAAAATTTCGATGCTTCTGTCCTCACGTGATCGAATTGTAGGATCTTCCATACGTTCCCGCTCAATTTTAATTGTTTATACTCATCACTTCAATCTTTTCTGTTATATTATGGTAAATAAACGCACTGTGCAAAATTTTCATGGTTCAAAATACGCTCTCGCTTCCCGGTGCTTTACTAGACCTACGTTTTATTGTCTGTGTCTGGACTCCAAATTCAATCATCTATGCATGCATGTCTTCTTCAGCCCTCCCTCATAATCCTCTACTGTTTTCTGATTTCGACACCTTTACTGTCTCGTATATTTCCGTGATGTCGTTTACTTTGTTATGTATTGAGCCTCACACGAGTTCTTCGCTCCACTATCTCTCTACCTTTAGTCGGATATTTCCACTTATTTGCTGACGTGTATCGAAATTGTAGCGAAGCTTGTCCCTCTCGCATTATCGTTTCACAGAATGGTTTTGGAATGCATTATACTGGTGATCAATAGTTCGCTCCATCGTTTACGGACAGGTGAAAATTATGACGGACTGCAACACTGCAGCAACACACCTGCGGCCAAAGCAGGAAGTCCCCGTTTCGAGTCCCGGGCCGTTGCAATTCTCACCTGGCGATGCAAACTTCCCTTTCCGAGTAAGAACTCGGAAGTTGTGAGCGCAAAATCGTTTTCCCCTACATGGTATGTCAAGCACTCTCTGTTAATTTCTAGACGAGGGGTTTTCTCCTCTTACACCAACGATAGATTTCCTGAACAAACAATCGTTTTAACATTTTCCTGTACGGTTGATTGCTTATGTTTCTAATATTGGATGTTCTAAGATTGAAAATCGACATTGTTTTTTTGTACATAAAGTATAAGTATAAATTTATTGTCAAAAATGCAGTACAAACTACGTATGACCACGTGGACGACAATAAACTAATTTACGCTCCGGAAGCAAGCAAGGGACCATCCCATCAATACCAGTCAAGGGCCCTAAGGCAGATGCGGGTTCAAAAATTTACGAAAAATTCCTAGATAAGATAAAAAGTTAGCTACAAGTTATAATACTAATAGAATGTCAATGTTTGTAATTTAACACGAAAAATTTATTTTATACGTACAAATTATTATCGTACTATAGATTCCACTGAGTATAGTGGAGGAATTGAAATAACACATAATTCACGATTTATTGTTACAATAAACTCCCCCTAGACAAAGCCTAGAGAACCTGTATAAGAAATCTGCCTCTACCCGAAGGAAAACCGGAGAAAAACCCGGGCCAGAATGGTGTACATAATTTTTTTATGTTTGTAAGAAGTTTATTTTAGCACTTATATTTTTTATAATTATAACTAACAAAAATAAATATTAATAACAATGTTTAATCATTACATTTAATGTTTAATTACTACATTTTTCCCTTATCCAAAAAGGCAGGGTCAAAACACAAAACAAATTTGGAACAAAACACAAATAGTCAGTACCAACAGAAATTACTAATGACAGCTATTGAATACTCCAAAAAACTTTCTCAAGTGTCCAAAGAGGGAGATTGTAATTTCCATAGTGGAAAATGTTATAAGTTTATAATTCAAATTTTATAAATTTTGAAGAATATTGACTTCCTTTTGAAATGCTTGAATATTTAATATACGGACGATTACGGAAAAGAATTGTGGAATCCGTTGGCAATTTTAAGGTGAGGGTGGAAAGAGCATGAACTGACAGTTGTTTCGTTTCAATGTTTTAGATGCAACGTAAGCCATTTCTGCAATCGTTTTCGAGTACGTGTGGGAAACTAAATGTTAAATTATGGGATAAAAGGTGGGTGATCCAAATAACAGTTTTATATTTTACATTTGATCAATCTTTCTTATACCTTTTATTTTATGTTAATATTATTCTCTTCATCTAAATGAAAAGATTTATTTTAGGCTTGTTTATCCACACGTAATGTTGTTCTCGTGTAATTGAACAATTGGTTACTCAAACACGTCCATAAAATAATAGGTTGAAACGTTTTTACGCACTTTAGTCCCTCTTACCTCTTTGGCTTTGTCTCCGACTCCACCCCTCTTATTTTCACCATGTGATTGTTATACTTGAACAAATGTTAAAAGAGATTCAAAGAGATATCTAAGTTATTCTAGTTGTCCACAGTGGGGGTCGAAATGTTGTGAAGTTTATTTAATTGAAAATAAATCGATTCTGTGAAAGTAAGGTCGTTTCATTTAATAATAGACGTCAGACATCTTCAGTACACTTGGCCTTCAGTCTTCAGATAAAGAACGCCCGAAGAAGAGTGAGCAGCAGCAATTTGTCTTAGATGCATTTGTCAAAAAACGCAGTAGGAAAATTTGTTGTGGAACAAAGTCATTATGCACTATATACGAGAATACAGCTATGTGAGATATAATGTAATGATTTGAAAGTGTTTTCGTCTTGCTAGTACATGAATCTTTCTCTCTAGTTGTTCCAGGTCCAGCTTGCTGTGCGTTCTGACTACTGGTGCGATGTGCGTCGTCATGAAGTTTGGAATGGGAGAGATGTAATGAAGAGGTTCATACAATTCAGTATTTCTCACCACTGATACCAGGAGTGAATGTGCAATCATGAAGCCTCGACGTCGGAAACTGTCACGCCATCGTGTGATCAACAAAGGATGTTCAGAGTCAAATGTTCACTGAGGTGCGACGCTAACCCTCGCACTTTGTTGTGAAACGGCTCAACCCGTATGTGGCTATTATGTGGCGCAGTAGTGTTATCGTCTTCTTCTGCTTCATGAGCTGCTTCTGCGACTTGCTCGTGGCGAGATGTAACACTGTGTCTCCTGTTCCCAAGCCAATTCCAGAAAATTCACGTGTCAAACGTTCACTGTCGTTACCCCCACCTCATCACCAGCATGTGAGGTGCGGTGGCATCCTCAGGGAGCGTACGGGAATCGTCCAAACACCCGACTTCCCACGCCCTTTTCCCGTGCCCATCCGCTGCCGCTGGGTGATCGATGCCTCCGCTCTGAATATTTCGTCGCATGTGTCAATCGTGTTGTATCTCACTCAGTTGTATGTGACAACAGGTCTGACATTCACCGAGTTTGCCTACTACGAAAGCGAATTCCAAGTTGGAGAAGAACTCATGTACACCGTGACAGAGCAGAATGTGACCTTGGTGAAGTGGTTGTGGAGTGGTCGGCCCGCTGTCGTAGTGGATTTTGCCCTGGAGCGCTTGGAAGGTAACCACTTGCGCGTGCTTGACGAACTGCTGGATGTCTATGGTTTCAACATCACGTATGAGATTTCGAGGCGAGAGGAACCGCGTGCAGATACGTGCAACGTCATGACTTGTTCCTTCGTCGGCAACTGTTTCGCTAACGCTGATTTCACGTAAGTACAGTGCAGTCTTAGAGATGTGAGTAATTCCTCCACAATTCCCATTTTGTAATTCCTCCACAATTCCCATTTCCATTTTGTTTTAATTACAACATCCTCATTTCATTTCCTCCAAAATCTTGTAATAGACCTGATGTTTTCTCCAGGAAAACCATTAATCTGTAATTCACAGAAATTGTAAGAAAAAGATGGAAGTCTCATGTTACTCTAATTAACGTGTGGATCATTCAAGTAGTACAAGAGGGATACTTAGAGATGCATGTTTACGCAATATGTACCGACTTTATATTCGCTACTGCAAGACCCTGTAGATGGAACGGCGGTCGCATAGTAAAGGCGGTTTCTTGGTGATATGAACAACCGACATGTTGTAACATGTAAAATACGCGTGAAATTCACTTTCATTTATAATACTTCTATGCGTTTAACATTGAACACTTACAGAATTACGTGCCAAGATAGGTTAGAGTATGCGATTTTTAGTCCAGTTTTAATCAGTATAGGACAGGACAGACTTTTGGAATCGCAAGTAGAAGGAGAAAAAGCTTCAGCCACATTGTTCTTAAAAGAACAAATATCTTTTTTTTTTCTCTTTAACAATTATCTAATTCCATATTCATAATAGAAAAAGCTTTTCAGCGTTTCCAGAGATATAATGAAAAACGGAAGTAGTTCAACAAAATAGTTCCGCGTATCTATTCGTAGAGGAACATGAAGATGAGAATGCCATAGTTGTTAAAACTCCTAATATCAGTGCAGAAGATTCGGGTTTACAATAGAGTTTCGTTCTCGACAAGTCACCCTTTACATGTGACTGATATTATCACTTGTTGATTATCATGACAGACATGTGACGTGTCTTTACTTAAATGTTATATGTTTAATTTATTTGTAAAAAAATACATATTACCACAGATAGAGGTCAACACAGAAATTTATTTGTTATTTATTTAGATTTAATAAATAGTAGTATTTCCTAACTGAACGTATGTAACAAGGTATCTAGATTCAATGCCATCATAACTGATCTTTTTGACAAACACGCACCGTGGAAAACGTCTAAAGTGACCCGTCCTACAGTTCCTTGGCTAAATAATGAACTGAGATGTCTAATGAAAAAGCGTGATTCAGCCCATTGGTATTTCAGACTAAATAAAACTCTTGAGACTGAGACCGAGTATAAAAATCTCCGTAACTCGGTAGAACAACAAATCGGAAACGCTAAAAAAATGTATTTTTCAATCATTTTAATTCAAATTCACCTACAAAAGAAGTCTGGAATACTTTGAAAAACTTATGCATAAAAAAGAAGAATTCAACCGAAATAGTCGTCGACGTTACGCTAAATGACCAAAATAAATAAATCACAAATGTTGCAAAACCAATTGATCCCACCATTAATAGTCTTACTAACTCTTTCTTGGTTATTCGAGAGCTCTCAAAGTTCTGAAGAATACGACTTTATTAAATGTTGTAATTGATAACAATATAGTACCAATCAATATAGTAACAATGCAATATAGTACAAAAATCATCGCAAGTTAAAAATCTTGGAGTAATTATGGACGATCTATTAAGCGCGGAACCTTATGTTCGTTAAGTATGCCAGAACGTTTATACCATTATGGATTCACTAAAATGTGTGGGAAAATGTCTACCAGTAAAAACTAAAGAAACACTAATGAAAAGTATGCTATTTCCCCATCTGGATTACGGTGATATGATATACAATAATTTAAGTGAATCATTAGCTGAAACACTTCAAAGAGTCCAAAATGCCTGTATTCGTTTCATATATGATGTAAAAAAGTATGATCATATTTCTGGATATTATGAATCTATCAAAATTCTTAGATTAGAGCAAAGACGCATGTTTAATTATCTCTGTCTTTTCTACAAAATTATCAATTTCGCTTCCTCTTCATACTTAACAGGTAATGTTATGATACTAAATTCTTCTAGACTTCAACAACAAAAACTATGCAGCATCCCAAAAGTCGTACAAATTTCCTAAATAAATCTTTCACTGTAACCACAGCAAGATCATGGAATAATCTTCCTCCATCATTAGAAACAGTAATTCATTTAAAAATTTCAAGAAGCATCTGAGGAACTTCCTTCAATAGTAGTACGAAGGAATAAGTGTGCACTAAAATAAAATAAATTATAAATTAAAGTAAAGTCAAATTAGGAATATGTTAATGAAATCATTGATTATTTATGTTGAGTAAGCTACATCATTCTTTTAATATCAATTCTTTTAAAATTACTTTAAAATATGTTATTTTAGTTTGTATTTTTATTATATGTAATATTTTTCTTCCTGTAGTTAAAAAGTTTATTTGTTTTTTATGAAAGATCTTTTGTACAAATGTGGATCGAAACATTATTAAGAATACAAATAACTTTTGATAGTTGGTGGTAATATTAATACTGTTCTATGAACTTGTATGTCTGGGAAAACCCGCGTCTTAGTCCTACTCTGCGACGACTCTGAAGAGTACGACAGCGACTTATGTCTGTACGACTCTGACATTGCCCTGAAGAAGGCCACAGCATGATGGCCGAAACGTTGGAAGCCTACGTTTATATTAATACTGTTCTGTTTGTCATAGTATAAAAATGTTTTTGTATTTGTTATTTTCAATTTTTTTTATTTATGCAATTTTAAGTGTAAAAATTAGTGTATCGTTTCTTGTTTATTATTCTAATTATGTATGTATGCATGTATATATTGTGACTTTATTGTTTTGTTATTAACTAATAACAATATTTAAAAAAATTAATTGTTGTAAAAAAAAATATTTTTTTTCTTTCAAAAATTAAAAATAATTCTATTTAATTGCTAAGGGGAGGGAACCGAATACTCACTTCTATGGGAGCCACTCACAATGAAAACACAACAATCTGATGTTCGAGCAATGAACAAAACATTTTATTACTCATACTGCCACTCAATACACAATATACACTACACTGGAAAATTATTATAACTACACATAACTTCGCCTACTGCGCTGGTAACGTTCCTTTACATGGTACTCACCACTCTGCTTCTTAATTGAAGGTTCCTCTGTTCTTTACACCCTTCTTACACTTTATCACTTTAATTGTAGCACACGGCCTGCTGATATTTATGTCACAATTTATAGTTCACAAGGCCAAAAATAACAAAACAATTCCCTTCTACACTCTTACACACTACTCAAACTGTCTGGTGATGTCGGACGAGATGAAGATCTGTTCAATTTTGTGTTCAAGATTTAGCGACTCGTTCTTCGTACCAAATTAATGTTCGTCCCCTTATTTTCTTGTCTAAGCGATCCTTTTTTATTCCATTCACCTTCTATGTCCGCCACATTTTGGAGTTTCCCGACTCACTTCGCCTTGATTTGCTATCGTCTTTAGCCACATTTAATATTACTAACTACTCACTGTATGAGTGCGCCTCGCATCTGCTCTGACGGGTTACAGT
>NNCF01127292.1:364697-374841 GCA_002313205.1 Laupala kohalensis
TATACATATATATATATATATATATATATATATATATATATATATATATATATAGTTCTTAAATTAAATTATGTCTATAAAATCTCTTTTATCTGTTCTAACTTTTTAGAAGAAAAGTTAATGGTGGCAGCGAAGGAAAATATTACTGGTAGGTGCAGTAGCGACTACGTTACAGTAATTAATTGGTGCTCACATTTAAATCGTGCTCACTTCGCTGGGGTAACTACGCAACGCAATACTCCGTTTTCACACAGATCACTTCTCTTATCGCACAAGCTCAAAGCGTTTAAATCTCTAGAGCCATTGCACTAAGTATTGACGTCTAACAGTTGAAGCATTTAACATTTGGATGTTTGTTCATGACTCTGGGCAACTTTCTTAATTACTTCTTTGATTCTTCTCATCTGGAGCTCCCAATGAATATATGCAACCCAAGCGTACCAAGGAGCATTGACAATGTTTCTCAGCTCTGTATTCTGGAACACCTCGAGGCTATAGTTGCTTTCTTTGGTACGACCCATATCTGAAGATCGTATGTCCAGAATCGTTTCAGAACTTGCTGGTAAACAAGTACCTTCTTTCAAATAGATAGACCGGAGTTTCTCCCCAACAGCCAGTACACACTTTTATTCAATACTGCAGGATGATAATGTGTTTTTCTGTGTGAGAAAATAACGTGGACAGATTTACTTTCGTTTAATTTTACACGCCAACGTTTAGTTCATGCATCTATACCGTCTACTGTGCCTTGGATTAGCAGTTCTTCATTAGCGATTTCTACCACTATTACTGCCGTATCGTCGGCAAATGTAGCTACCTTATGTCGCACAGAGACAACAGGTAAACACCGGATGTCTTTTTTCCCTTGTATCAGTAAGTCGTTTTCAGAGAACAGCTGATCTTAAATTCTTTGACGGCACACTTTAGAATTAATGAATCCCCAGTAATGAAAATATAAGGGTGTTATGTCAGGTACAAAGTATGTTTTTCCACTGTATCTTCTAGATCGAATGTATTTATAAACTCACCAAGAAAGTACTAAAAAGGGTGTATCAGTGAGTTTCAATAGATATCAGCTAAAAGAGGACCTTGTGAAGACAGAGTGGAAGACATTTCAGATTAATCACCCTGTTGGGGGCAAAGTTATTAGCTTCAAAAGTACGATAGCAGTCGTCCTCACATGGTTACGTGTTGTTTGGAAGTTTAATTTTCAATAATGGAAAAATAAAAAACGGAGCTAAGCAAAATGTAACAAGAAAGTTCAGCAACTGAAGTAGTGCACACCTACAATCGCCGCGAAATGATACACCGTCATTGGATGTGAATTCGCTACTAAGGACGTTCGTGTGGGTGGAAGATTCCAAATACAATGAGAAACATGAGATGCACACTATCTTCTATTCTCCTTTAAAAATAACATTAAAATGACATATCTACAAACACACTCTTTGGATTCTCACCATTGGTAAAGGAAAAAGTACGCGATGTGAGTGGAAATTATTTCACTGCATCTATTCCAAGCTTTACCGATAATGCGGATTATACATATAATAATTACACTATGAATACAGTATATTTAAGAAAAATAAAATAGTTGGAACAGAAATGATTAAAAATTATTCTCCTCAATTGGAATAGCATTCACGTTGTGTTCTGTTTTACAAGAGGTTAATACCTTCTCCCTGCATCAAGTTAACGTCAGTTCGATTCAGCCGCGGGGTCGACGCTGATCGTATCACCTTGACCCTCTTGGCATACTGAACTAAACGTAAATTTATTTTACCGTTTTAGCGGTGGCGCTGCATTAGCTCAGATTTTTCCAGATGGTGAGACACACAATGAATGTCCAAGAACGCTGACTATAGCTCGCCGCTGCTGGTTTTGGCAAACTACATTTCACTTCTTCTTTTTCATCACGGCTACAATGAACACCTTGTCTGAGACCAGTGTCATTACAAGGCTCCTACGTTTGTCTTTCTTCACTGTCACAAAATTCTGTTCTCACAAATCATTCCACTTTAATCACCTTCTTGTTTCTTTTTTAATGCATCTCTTATTTGTTCTACGAAATCTCTATTTGCACTGTATGTTTCTTTTCTTGTAACTTTCTTGGATGAATCCCTAAGTTCAAAATCTCCTTTTGTTTACAAAAATTGTATCTTTTACGTTCCTCCCCGTATAGTATACAATCCCAAGTCTGTTGTTCTCGTTTCCACGTTCTTCTCCACACATACATTTTGCATATTTTTTAGTCCTTGTTTGTTCAAAGAATCATTGAAATCCCCATAACACGAAATAAATTCAATTACATATGTAATTAAAAGAAACCATTATCGTTCCTTTTATGTGAAGTTCGCCTTTTGTATATAATTGAATGTTGCACTCTCTTTTATACTGTTACTCCACCTGGTTTGCCATGCATCTAGGGCGTGATTTATAAGTTCCTTTCTTGATTCTTTTTTATCCCGTGCGTAAACCGTTCCATTGATTTCTATTTGCCCATCAATTCCTAGTAATCTTCTGAACTTCAGTTTGGTGGTATACGAGGTCGTATAAGTCTAATGGTAGGATCCCATATATAATTTCCAAAGCATCTGTAGATTTGGTTTTATATGCCTCCAAATTTTGAGTAAACACGCCCGTTTATTTGTTTTTGTTTCCACTCTACATGAATGTATGCTATTCTTTGTCCCTATTCCATGCTTCCATACGTTAGAATTCATCGTAAAATTGGACTTATATTATATTTTGTTAGATCTATGCGTATTAATCCACTACACACAAGGTTTGCCTTTGCTGTTTCATATTCAAGATGGTTTGTGATCATAATTAATAATCAAAGAGTAACGCTAGAAATTTGTGTTATCGTAAAAATTGCAACTTTTCGCCATGTAATTTTAAACAGGGATTCGTTCTATTTTCCTTACTATGCCCAAACCACAGGATCTTAGTTTTTGAGACTGATAGCCGTAATCCACATTTTTTGTGATTTCTTCTAGTATCACCATATTATCTTTACTCTATTCTTGCAACTATAAGCGACTGTTAAATTCTATTGAGATAATAAAATCTCCCTCATAGGCAACATGCGTAATGTTTTTCTTCATCAAGTCTTCTAAACTATTATCCATTATAAGATTTCAGTACAATGGCCTAGTCGCAGAACCTATGTAACAGACCCAAGACTCTTCTATTAAAATTTGTTCTTCTCCAATTTTTGATAAAATGTACTTATCTTCAATATACGACTTAACTAATCTTCGTAAATATGCTGGTACTTTCTTCCGTTTCATTGTATCCATTAATAAGAACCAATCTGCATTATCAAATGCTTCTTCCACATATAAGAACATACAAAGACTGTACTTTGCTTCTCTTTTGACTATATCATCTAACAATTTCCTGTGAACCGAATTTGTTCCTCTGCCACTTCGAAAGCCATTTTGTGTTTGACTAATTTGCCCATTTTCTTCTAAATAAGTCCCTATTTTTGGAATATCCATCTGTCCAATACTTTTCCTAATGATGGTACTAGCGATATAGGACGTTATGATTTTCCCTTTTTGGGGTCACATGTTTGAAACAATTTTATTTCCGCTATTTTCCACTGTTTTGGAAAGTAGCCTTGTGCAATGCAACTCTGCATGATCTTAANCAACAGCATGACTTATCATATCAAAACCCGGGCCATTCCGAGGTTTTAACTTTTTCACTATCTGCTCCACCTCACTCTTTGTTATTTCCTCTATTGGATTGTGTAGAGGATTTGCGAATAACAAGAATGGCAGAGATAAAAAAACATAGGTACTCGAAACATTCAAACCCAAAAGTAAAAATAGGCATATAATTTCGTAAGAATATGCCATTAAAAGAGTAAATGAATTGTATCAGAAAAAGAAAAGTTTAACAACAAGAAATATTGTTCTTGTGTAGAACAGGCTTAAAAATACAGATTGAATTACAGACTGAATTACAAATTATTTACAAAATCCAATAAATCATGTTAGCAATTTTAAATTTACCAGCTTCACAGAATAATCACTTAAATCCATCCCCAAAATCAACGTACACAGAATTACGTGAATTTAGACACCCAGATCGAAATGATGACTTCAGAATTGTTGGAATTTTGATTGTTTGTTTAAGTCAGTACGCATGTAATGTTCAGAGCTCTAGAAATACATGAAGGATACTGATTAAATTGCTGGAAATTTGGTGAAAATTGTGCAAAAATGATAATTGTAGAGTAATTGCAGAAATTGGAGAAGTAAGGAGTGATTCCTTAACGAAGAAGTGCAAAAGAGTGAATTTAAAGGTGTATCAAAGTGTATGTTGAATGGCGTTGTCAAGATAGAATCAAAATACAAGATAAGTACATCACTGGTTTAACATTATATTGAAAACTTTGAAGAGTATAGAAATCGTGTTAAATAGTTTCTTGGCTTCCATTAATAGTGATATATGACTAGAAGCCGTTATAGAAACTCGTAAATAACAGAATCATGTAAACAATAATTATTCATGTAAACAATATTAAAAGCGGTTGTCATAATTTACGCTGAAAAAGGACGCTGTGTATGTTAAATTATCGGGTGTAGTAAAATCTGCAATAAGGCAAATGGCTGTTTCCAACACTTATTTGGGCCATAGAATACCAGTACCATTGAAGAACGAAATTGAGTTTTAACACGTACCAATGAACTATCAGAAACAGTTGTAATTTTAAGAATAAATAGTTACATGTCATTGATTGAATAACCGAACAAAATGCAAGATGTTTGGACGAAACTGTGTTTAAGTGCGTAAATATATTGTTTACGTTAAAACCGGACGTATGTTGGTGACACTGAGCAAGGAAAACGATCATGACCTTCTGAACAAGGCATGGATATTAACCCCATTGAAAGTGTTATCAAAGGAACGTAGAAAATTTAATAAGAGACTTGTTGACGATATTAATCAATAGAAATTAATATTGGCAGAAAATGTGTAATTCATTGCAGTGTAACTACAGTATGGGATATGCAAACAGATATTCCCTCAGATTAGAATTTTGGAGGTCATTCACGATAAGTACAGTTAAATAAGAGTATCCATCATGGGGAAAGATAGAGTAGAAGAAGGATATACATCATGGGGAAAGATAGAGTAGAAGAAGGATATACATCATGGGGAAAGATAGAGTAGAAGAAGGATATACTAATAAGGAAGATAAAAATTGAGATAAAAAGACAAAACAGTTTGATGAGAAGCGAAGTCAGAAACTTAATGACAACTTACTTAAGACTTTAGGTGATGAGAGGATGCTCCGGCCAGCTAGTAAGGCGCAGAGGAAGTTAAGAAATAGGATTAATGAGTTATGGACGAAGGTGCTATGTCTACGGGTACAGTATAATGAATTTAAAGAAACAATGGTGAGATATGATCAATTGCGTGGGATGGAGGAAAGACCCTTACAGCGGGAATGCGGGACAAGAGAAGAAGACCACAGGCCTGTTGAGGAAATGGGGGAGAGACTTTTGAGAAAGTTGGAACAGTTTCAGAGTGAAAAAATAACGAAAGTGATGAAAACTATAGGTAGCACTAATATCGATGATTTAACGTTAATAATGAGAAGTATAGAGAAACAATTCGGTGGGGTTTTAGAAGAAATTTAGATCAAGTTGATGAGTGGAATACGTGGATTAAGGAACAAATAGATATAGCAAAAAAGAACATAGAATGAAAAATAGTAGGGATATTTGATAATGATGAGTAGACAGAAAAGTTAAAAGTATAGAAAGGAGATTAGAAGAAGGTGTACAAACAGCCATGTAGTTTTCACGTGTAGAGGTGATATAAAGACATGTGGACATTGCGGTCAAGGGGGATATGCGTTTCAGAAGGGCCCCTATAAACGAGAGAATTCCAAGTTCTCAATTTGTTCAAGGAAGAAACAAAAGAGTGATCGTAACACCATAGATCAGGGGTCAGCAACCTTTCTGGCCGCAGGTCAAAATCAACCAAAATGTGTGTATTAAAGAGACTTTGGGTCAGAGATATTTTCGTATTAAAAGTCTTTTAGTACGTAATACTCGTAAGATAAATTTTATTAAGAAAATAATTACAAACATAGTTGAATGAACTTTATTTATAAACGTTCTCTTCGATATCTATGTTGAACTTGTGACATCAATTTAGTCAAGTCTGGTTTATGGTTAGTCGTTTTAAGACGAATACAAGCATCTGAATTTTCGGTAGTTAACCTGTTCCTGTTCTTGCTTATGTTGGTTGTAGGTGGAGGATGGTCTTACCGACTCCAAAGGATAAGATCTTCCACCTTTCAACAACATAAATAACGGTTTGAAATGCAGGTTAGTTTGAATAAGTTTCTTTATTTCTTACGTAAACCTGAGAAATGTGACGCCAAACGACCGACCGTAAATCGTGAGGTCTCCGTTAGCTGTAGGTCTCACGTATACTGGTGGAGACGTGGCGTTCAGCAGCGATGGTCCAGTGTTCTTCTGCTCACAGATACTGGGCGTGGAGAACTTGGCGTCGAGTCTTGTGGTTTTCGAGTTCGGTAGTCGCGCCGTTCCGGGGGTGAAGATCCTCGGTAGCTGGCGTCGAAGCTTGGAGATCTTCGCGTCGGCGAAGTCTTGAATGAAACGTCTGGCGGAGCTTGGCTCACGTTCAGCTTATCGTATTATTCTGGTATACGCGTTCCAAGTCGTGGAAATGCGTATTGTAGCAAAGCTTGACGCTTGAATAATCTCGGAGCTGAGAATTGTCTATGCTCGTCGAGATGAGAAATTTGACATATGCGTAGCACGTCTGACACGACTGGTAAGTGCAGGAGTGATAGCTGGAATGACTGTTATTCGTCGCCAAGGGTAGTTCATCAAAGTGAAGATATCTGAGCATCTGTCATATTAAACGTAATTCGCCCTAAAGGGAGTAGTTTTGCGGGTGCCGTTATGGGGTAGTTATTTACCGTTGCGGCTCCTATATGTTTACGTTCGCAATGTTTTCCATAGAACTGGTTGCGGATTAGATGCAGGCACTTTGGAGGTGCTTTGGAGATTTTCCGGCCATGGAAATGTCATGGCTCGAGGTACTTGTGTACAGGGAGGCCATGCCGTGAGAGTTCGATAAATAAACAAACGGCGAGAGCTTCTGATTTGTGTTGAATACGTATAAGTCGTTGGCCTCAACTTGTATTAAAAGTGACGTGCATATGTGATGCGTAGGAAGCTGTATTCGTAGGAACGGTATGGAAACTGTGTTCCTGAATCATCAACTACTTTAGTGCGTGCGAGCTGGTTGATGGGGCATGAGCATTTACTTGGGGGAGAAGTCGAGTGAAGAAGATGTGTATGTTTGTTGTAGGAAGGACACATTTCTTTCTACACTTAATATAAATTTCATTTGTCAAAATATTTGCTCACATTTATAAGTTGAACCGAATGTGGACAAAATGGCAAAGCCAATTTTTTTCAAAGATGAAACTTCGTAGGAAGTGATGCCCAACATGTTGATATCATGAGAAGATGATTATCTTCTGTTTTTTTCAAATCTTTGCGCAATTTCTTAAATTTATCCGTCCATAACGTTGAACTTTTAAAATCAATCATTTCTAAACTAAAATTGTCAATTTTTAGATATTGAAAATACTGCAAATTTAAAACATTTTCTTCTATTTCCTCGGGCTTTATTACAAATGTAAACATTTCTCCATACTTCTTAAAACTTTGAAACCGACATTTATATTCACTTTTAATGACGAAAATCCAACTTTTGAACATATTTAAATTGCTTTCATCGATATTTTCTTATTCATGTTCCCTTTTTAACACGGGAAAGAAATGAATTTTTTTAGTTTTTTAGTTAGTTTTAAATAATATCAATTTTGAAGTAAAACTCTTCCATTTTCCTCATACATTTTCAAAATTGTGTGGTTATTTCCTTGGAGTCATACGTTGAAATCATTATAATGGTTCATTATGTCTGTTAAGAACAAAAGTCTTAAAAACCATTGTTTATCATGGAGTTCGAGATCATTTTCACCGATTTCGTGAAGAAATATTTGTATGTCATCAAAACACACTACAAATCTATTAAGAACTTTGCCTCGATTTAACTATCGTATTTCAGAATGTAACAACAAATCTCCAGATTTCGATTCAATTTCCTCCAAAAAAGCTTTAAAGCGCCTGTGTATTAATGCTGATCGCGTTATTATCATGTTTACGATCTTAACAATCTTTTCCATTACATCCTACAAGTTGTTGCGGAGTCGCCTTTGCAAATAAATTTTCTTCATGTATGATACAATGAAATGATAAAAGTGAGCGGCCAAGTTCATTTTCCATTAGTTTTACAAATCCAACAGTTTTTCCTCTCATACTTAGAGAACCATCAGTTGTTATGGAAAACAATTTACTTTTTAAAACCAATACTTGCCCATTTTTGGAATTTGTAAACTCTTGTACGTGATGAAAAATATCAGTGCCTTTGATCGTGTCATTCATTGAAGCAAGAACGCATAGTTCTTCATTGATATTCAAGCTATTTGTTGATGCAAATCTAATAATTATTGCAAGCCTTCCAATACTATTTATATCGGTACTTTCATCAATTGCAATGGTAATTATGTCACAAGATAACAAATCATTTTTGACCTGTTCATCAATATTTTTGGCCATATCTTCAGCGCGACGCTCGACTGTTCTAGCTGACAATGGCATTTCTTTGATTCTCTCAATTATTTGTTTTTTATTTGCGAAGTCATTAAATAAGTGCTCGGAACAATTTATGAATACATTTTTCAAAAACTCACCGTCTGTAAATGGTTTTCCGTTGGTACAAATGCTAAGAGCTGCAACAAAGCTGGCAGATGTGGCGTGATTGTTGCTGGTAAAAAAACTCTTTAAGAATTTATTTTGTTTTCGAAAATTTAATACACGTTTAGCAATGTATTCAGATTTATCTTCATTTGCCATTTCACTCACATCTTTATGTTTTGAAACAGAGTGTGGCTCAATATTGTAAGTCCTGGCGGTAATTATATCTGTACATAAAGTACGTATCAATTTGTCACCATTTTCGATACACCCGTACTTTTCTGTCCACACATCTTGAAATAATCTCTTTTTTGCTTTTTGTTTGTTCATGGTAATTTTTTAAAATAATAATATTAATTTCACAAGGTAATAATTATTTAGCTGCGTAACTATAATTGCGTCACTATTCTTGTGCTACTGAACATGTGCTATAACTTTTAATTTTTTAAATAATAATATTAATTTCACAAGGTAATAATTATTTAGCTGCGTAACTATAATTGCGTCACTATTCTTGTGCTACTGAACATGTGCTATAACTTTTAATTTTTTAAATAATAATATTAATTTCACAAGGTAATAATTATTTAGCTGCGTAACTATAATTGCGTCACTATTCTTGTGCTACTGAACATGTGCTATAACTTTTAATTTTTTAAATAATAATATTAATTTCACAAGGTAATAATTATTTAGCTGCGTAACTATAATTGCGTCACTATTCTTGTGCTACTGAACATGTGCTATAACTATAACTATTAATTTTTTTAAATAATAATATTTATTTCACAAGGTAATAATTATTTAGCTGCGTAACTATAATTGCGGCACTATTCTTGTGCTACTGAATATGTGCTATAACTATAACTGACACACAACTGAGAGAACGACACGCGCGTCCAATAATGGTAAAATTTGTTCGGACAAGTCGCCGTATTCCGTCTACTATCATTACTGCAACTTTGTAATCGACAAGGATCTTACATACATAAACACTTATGTGTATAAGATCATGGTAATCAAACCAAAATGTTGTTCTTTATATCTATTTTCAATTTGTTTTATTCTCAAAATGTTTGTTTCATTTTTATATATAAATGATCGGGAAAAATTTAGGAACACTGTAAAGAAACATAAATTTGAACAAAATATAGCTATAAGAAGAAGAGGAAAGGAATGGACAGCGGAGAGGAAGAGAGAACACGGTGAACACATGAAGAGAGTTTGGGAAGAAAGAAAGAATGGTACAAGGACGTCATGAAGATGCTCAAGTTCAATCGCTCTCTTAAATAGGGAATGATCGATAATAATAATAATAATAA
>NNCF01127292.1:375047-387307 GCA_002313205.1 Laupala kohalensis
CCTTAACTTCTTTCCATGTCATACCACATTTCTCCATCTCCCCTTGGACGGATCTTCTCCAAGTACCCCTCAGTCGCCCTCTTCTTCGCTGACCATGTGGGTTCCAGTCCAGTGTTTGTCACTCAATTGCATCGGCAGGCATTCTAAGTGTATGACCTATCTATCTCCATTTTCGTTTTTTAATTTGTTTCCCGATAGGTTCTTTCTCAGCGATTTTCCACAGATATCTTATTTTTTCAGGCCACTATATCTTATGGATTTTCCGCATGCATCTATTAACAAATGTTTGCAACCTAGAATGTGTGAAAGTATTCCATCTCCATGTCTCTGCTCCATATAATAAGATGGCTTTAACTACACTTCTGAAGATCTTCATTTTTGTTTTCTTTGAGATGCATTGGTTTCTCCAAATGGGATACAGATTAATAAATGCTGCATTGATTTTGTCTATTCTATTGAGAATATCTTCACCAGAGCCTCTAGTTTTTGATATAACACTACCAAGGTACACAAACTTATCAACACTCTCTATTTGTACATTGCCATGTATTTTCTGCCATGCATCTGCTGACTTTTTCCTTCTGACTTCGTTTTGCAAGAGTTAGGTTTTTGCTTCAGGAGTTGTCTTTGCTTGATGAGATTCCATGTTTTATTGTTCATCCAATCCTTCTTGAGGTTGGCTTTGTATTCCATGGTTTTCTTACTAACTTTTGAGAGTCTCTCAATTTGTTTCCACATCTTCGTCCTCTGTGTTAATTTCACTTAACACCTGCTACCTATTTTGCAACTCGAGTTTGATTTGGTTTCTAACCTCCTTTTCTCTTATTTTAGCGGTATCGAATCTCTTGTCTTTTGATTCAAACTTTCGTTGTTTGGGCTATTTTTTTCATTCTGACGCTAGCGACTACCAAGTGATGGTCACTCCCAATATCTGCGCCTCGTTTATTGCGTACATCTAGGAGAGATTTTATCCATGCTTTCTTAATAGCAAAGTGATCTATCTGATTTTCGGTATTTTGATCAGGAGTGACCCAGGTAATTTTGTGTCATAATTTGTTAGGAAATAATGTTTTTCCTATGATTAGATCTTGATCAGCACACAAGTTAATTAGTAGTTCTCCATTTTTATTCCTTTTATTTCTTTGTCGCAACCTACCTTGGCATTTAAGTCTCCCATTACAATAACAATATCTTGTTTCTTGGCCTTGTTGATAGTGTCTTTCAATTTCATATAGAAATCAGTTTTGCTCTCTAGGTCACTTGTTTCAGTGGGGGCATAACACTGTATTAAAAAACGTTTCTTAATATTGATCTGAACTTGGCTGATATGATTCGGTCAGAAACAGGATGCCACTCCATAAGACTTCTATTGGAGACTTTGGTTAACAATATCTCAACGCCATTTCTTCTATTTTCACCTTCTGATACTCCAGAATAAAGAAGAGTACGAGCTCCGCCCTTAGTAGTCAGAGATCCGAATACATCCCATTCAATTTCACTGTCTCATTATGTCAAGTTTATAACGTTCCATTTCTTTCAGTACCTGATTGAGTTTACCAGCCTCATACATAGTTCTTGTGTATCTCATACATATCCGATCTTTGTTACCGTTTTCATGGCAAAAGTTGTCCTCGTATCTGTCTGGCTATTTCTCACATTAGTTTCTTTAACCAATGTAAACTTTCAGCGAGAGTAGGTGATTGACCTAGTCTCCCCTAGTGCCGTGAAGCTGTCNGCCTGGGCACAGGCCCGTGTGCGTTGCTGTTATGAACGCTCACCTAAGCATTTCCTCCCGGCGTAAATTTGATATGGCTATCCAGCCAATTCTCGGTCGTCATTGCCTCATTCGGGATATCAGGACCCACCACGTGAAAGTGAGTATGGCATTTGAGTGAGAGAGGCTTTGTATTGCGTGTCATTAACCCTTGGACCCCAAAAGGTTTATGGTCTGGAATAATTATACAGGATGATAAGATGGATATATTGGTAACAAGTAAATACTTAAGAGAGAACGTCCAAGTAGTAATGGTGGAAACTGAGGAAATAGTTGTGTTGGTAAATGTCTACTGCCAATGTAGCCAGAGAATACAAACAGAAGTGATGGATAGAATATTGAGTGAACATAAAGATTACGACATAATATGTGTTGATGCGTATGCCCGTTCACAGTTGTGGGGGGACAAATAAGAGAGGGATATATTTGGATGAGCTAATTTTTTTAACGGAATCTTGTACTGCTAAATGAGTATAGTAAAGTAATGTTCAGCACTAACAATGGAGAATCCGTTATTGACTTATCTTTGACTAATATAATGACACGGCACGAAATAACGAACTGGTATGTGGTAGATGGGTTGGCGAGTGATCATCAAAGTATAATAGGTACTGTAAAACGCATGAAGAAGAAAATAATAAAAAACCCACCAGAGAGGGAATTTAAATATAGGCAAATTTATTGGAGGAAACTTGAAAGGAAAGTGGAAGAGACTGCGATAAAATATAAGGGTATCAATGTGGAAGGAGAGGGAATAGACAAAAGCAGTGATAGGATCCAGTGTGAGACAGAAATGTTGTGAGAGGAATGGATATGTATGGTGGTCAGCCACTTAACAAAATTAAAAAAGGATAGGAATAAAGCAAGAAGAAAATACCAGCATGCGAGGCACAGAAGGACTGTGAGGGGGGAGGAATGCAAGAGTTGCTATGTCAAAAATTAAGACAGAGGTATTGAGGAGATATATTTACAAGGAGCAATGGAACGGACGTGTTGGGGTTTGCCGCATGTAATGAGTGCCGATAAAGTCAAAAGAATGCAGATTTGTCACAGTTTGTTGGTGGAGAAAGAAAATGTTGCAGAAATGACGCAAGGCTGGGTAGACACGGGAAAGGCACTGCTTAATAAACTAACAGAGGGGGAATAACATAGTGTGAAGTGGAAGAAGAAAAATGTAAACAAGCAAGAAATTAAGGTGATAGATGATGCTGAGCTAAAGATTCCGGAAAATGAATTACGTAGAAATAGAGCTGCATTAAACATGAGATGGACCAGAGGATTTTTGGAGTGTTGAAAGGAAACTTGAAGGTAATTTATAACAAATGTATAAGTACAGGGTACCACTTCATGAAATCCCCAGCATCCGATCCGTTGCTCCATTTAAGGAGATTGGGTACGGGGGTGGTGGGGCTTGTCCGTTCGTCCAGTGGTCCATCGAACGGATGCTAACTTAATTCAGGTCGACTCAGGAATCCTCGAGTCTGGAAAATTGAAAACGTCTTGTTATTTTTTAAAGGAGTTCATACGGGTCCAACAAAACTAGTTGTATCGACCCATCACACTCCTACCTTCGTCTACCAGTCGGTTCGACCCCCGGCCGGCTGGGGTACCTCTCGGGTGCCGTACCCAATCCCGACACCTCACGGGCAACGGATCGGTCCGAGGGAGGAGGGGGGAGATGTTCCCGCAAGGGGCATCGGCCGTTAGTCGTTGAGGAAACCCAGGCTGCCAGGGTAACCTGGCTAACAACGAGCAGAGAACCCCGCCAGGGGCCTCGGTGGACCCGGCGTAGAGAGGGTAATCTTTCTGACAACGGGGGGTGCACTGTGTTCCACCACCTTGAGTGTACTACTACCGGGACACGTAACCCGCCCAGATCCTAGATACCCTGGACAAATGGAAAGGATGTCTCGGACAGGTGGAAGAGCTAAACTAGTTGCGCCTCGAGCAGTTACCCGTCATCACCTTGGGATCCGGTACGGCTTCTGGATCCCGACACACGGGGAGAGGGCTTGCCCTCGAACACAGCTAAGTGTCTGAAGGGTAGGCACTTAAATGAGTCGACCTGAATTAAGTTAGCATCCGTTCGATGGACCACTGGACGAACGGACAAGCCCCACCACCCCCGTACCCAATCTCCTTAAATGGAGCAACGGATCGGATGCTGGGGATTTCATGAAGTGGTAGAGAGCAAGTCAAGTCTTTGAGTGGTCATGATCGTGGTCTCGAATGTCACTCAGCACTTTAAACCGAGTAAGCAGGGTAGGGGCATTGAACCTTCAGATGATGGACAATCTGACGCCTATTAAATGGGTTGGTCTCTGCCGGGTAGTGGTTTCCCCACCCGTGGCACGGGAAGGAAGCTCGAATTCCATTGGCTTGGCGTTCACTTGATCGAACTAAGGGGCCGGACTCATGTTAAACACGAAACATTATAGTGTCCTACCTTCGTATGGGAAGCTGTTAGATAAAATAATGACAAGAAGATTAATACAGCATTTGGATGAAAACAACAAACTTAATGATAAACAACATGGATTTAGAAAAGGGAGTAAAGCTGAAGATGCTGTAATGGACCTATTACATTACGTGACAGAAGGGGGAAAAATTCGGTTTTTGTATTTTCATTGATTGTCAAGGGGTGTTTGCCAGTGCAAACTGGCAAGTAATTAAGGAAACATTAAGAAGTAAGGTTGTTCCTGCATATTTATGTAACATCTTTATTAGAGGACCGCCATGAATACATTGAAATTGGAAAAGAAAAAATCATACAGAGCAGAAGATAAAAGAGGGTAACCCCAGGGTTCAAACTGTGGACCTATATTATGGAAAGTGTTGTTGGACAATCTACTGAATTGGCACATGGTGAAGGTATTTCTTGTATTGATTATGCGGATGATTTGGTGATTATGGTTCAGGAAGAAAGTCGAAATAATATAGAAAGAAAAGGTCAAAGGGCGTTTACGATATGTTCCAGTTATTGCGAAAAAATCAAAATCAAAATTTCAGTAGAAAAGTCCAGAGGTATGTGGTTTGGCTTGTCAAAAGAAAACAGGAGTAATCCAATCGGGAAACTCTATGGAGAAAAATTGAATATTGAACGAAATATTAAATACATGGGAAAATTCATAGATGAGAAACTTAATTTTTCGAAACATTTAGAATGTGTCTTAGAAAAAGTGAAAAAGTGTATTATGGCATGTTAATGATAGGTATCAGCAAGTTTAACATTACACACGAAAAAAATTGGTGATGTTATACAAAGGAGGTTTACGACCTATTCTTTGTTACGGATGTAAAGTTTGGGGACACAGAGTTACATATGTGCATTTTGTAAGGAAGACAAGAAATGCGCAAAGACTTTGCGTATTGAAAATGAGTGGCTGGTATAGAACAGTTTCCACAGATGCACTGGAAGTCGTGACACGTTTCTGGCCATCATATTAGCATATACAGAGGTAAAGTACAGAATATTATTAAAAAAGAAGGGTAATATATATGTAAATGGAAAGGTGTTAGAAGGGACGAATAGAAGAACAGAATTAACGAAGCAATTATTAGTGGGCTGGCAAACGCGATGGAACAGAAGTAGTGAAGGAAGAAGGAGTTACGAATGTATAAGTGAAGTAAGATTCTGAGACAAGAATACAAAATGTTTCAAACCAAGCCCATATCTAAGGGAATTCATTACTGGACACGGCGATTTCAACATGAATTTACATCGGATCGGAAAAGAAGAGGATGGACCGTGTATTAGTGGGCAAGGAGATAAGACAGACGACCACATACTGTGGGATTGTGCTCTGTATGGACTGGATAAAAGGAGGTTTTTGGGTGAGCTGCGGAAAATCCAAATAATCAATTTAAGAAAGAAATACAAATTATTGAAGCATAAATTGGTTATGAATTATTAGAACAGTGTATACAGGAGATTAGTGTGTCATGTGACATTTTTAAGAAGAGTTGATGACTGGTAGTAGGGTGCGACCCCAGTAAGAGAAGAATGGTAGACAAAATACAACAAGAGATGAAAAACCACGTGTTCCCGGAATGACATTGTTAAATAAATTATGATAGAAGTTTTGAACGATAGTGTATTAAATAAAGTAATACAAATTGAAAAATGTATAAGTACACCCCCCGAAGAAGAAACTGCAGATATCGATTGTCCAGCGAGTTAAGAGAGAACATACCTCAGAAGAATGTAAATATGGTTGAAATTGTTCTGGCAAGTAAACAGAAAAAAACTCCAACGCATTTTATGATTAAATTTTTTTGACAACACAATTTCTACCCCCTCCCGTTTTTAACTCAAAGACGGAATTTTTGAATCAACCTAAATATTTCACGAAATGATCCACTGAAGCTAAGCTATCGAAAAACGTCAATCATTTGCATAAAAGTCTGTTGAGTCCATAGATTGTTCACTATGTAGCTGAATTTGACCAAATTTGCATTAGGTGCATAAAAATATCTGCAGCAAAAATTGTTATCGATTATAGAGGAAAACATTGTTTCTCTATCTAAATTATTTATTTCATCAGAAAGTTTTTTGACTGCGTAGCGACCATCTTCAGTGCAACAAAATGAGATAACGAGTTCTATAGACACCATTAAATATACACAAATAATGGAACAAAATGAAGAGAATTGCTTTTGAATGATAAAGTAGAATAAATACTGTAAAGTGACAACAATTTAAATTGTGAAAATATTGCATGAATCTCTTTGAAATTTGGATGAAGAAAATTGTTATAAATTTTTAATGTAAAATAAAATAAAAATAATGGTCTTGCAACTAGCGACAGTAGCACCTCTTTCCGACGGCGAGTATAAACATAGCGACACAGATACTAAGGTGACCATAGGCATCCCCAAAACCCAATACGAGTTCAAAAGCGATATGGGGAGGTTGTATACATTCGATAATCTGTAGTATGATCAAATATGTTGTGATTCATCAAACTGTAATGTTGCTTGCTCACCACTTGAAGGCACCACAGTCGTCGAGCTGCAATTTTTTGATCCTGTACGAACAATTATTGACTATACTTTTCATTTACATTACTTTTTATCTTCATTATGTTTGATGCATTAAGTATTACGAAATTTGTGTATAGCACGTTCAACTTTCATTTTAGGGCTATCATCAATCAATATATTTATTTTTCGTTATACAACTCGTGGAAGTCGTGTGAAGTAAAATGAACACCTAAATATTGATAATTATACTTAGAAAATTAAGTGAAAACTAAGAAAATATCGTAATGAACAAAAATATTTCTTTACGTCAATATCAAAATATTGCCTAAACTTCGTCGACTACGAATATATATGATCCTCATTCAAAACTCACAACATTGTATTTCGTAACCATCGCAAAAGTTATTTTCAAAATAAACGAAACTTATTTCGAATAATGTTATGTAGATAAAACTTGATAAAAATATCTACCGATTCCTGCCGTGATCTAACCCTCGACTTTTCTGGTTACCATCCTCTCACATTTCTCTTACACCATGGGGACGTTAAGGACAAATGAAATGTGTAAGGTAAAATACTTCTTCTAAACGGTATGGTAAGTAAATTAACATATACTTGATCATATGGTTTTTTGGGTGTTACATGCGCGTATTATGAGTTAGTAAGTGTATTTAATTGTGAGTTGATGGATATCACTAATCCTAATTCTAAAGTACCTCTATGCACAAAAACATTTTTATAAACATGCGCCAACTTCGCCATCTTTGCCTTGTAAAGGAAACCCAAGACAGTGACCGAGGTGCTGCCTGGTGACAGAAAACGGAGACCCAAGTTTTAAAATCTTGAACAATATTAGAGAAAAGTTATAACGATTCGGTGGAAGAAAAAATAGAATAAAAATAGAATAGCAATGAAAAATAAGGTGATACGAATATGATCGAATGTGACTTCGTATTTCGTAAGAGTTTGAATGTAAATGATCGAGTATTTGTCGAAAATATTCAATTTTAAGCTTCAGAACAGAGTCTTACACCCGGCTGTCACGCTGCTATGGAATGAGACATTAGCGGCAAGACCCGACCGGGTCTCTTGATACACTGGAATTAGCGAAAATAGGAGAAAAAATCATGAAGTTTTGATATTTTGTAATGAGTAGTAGAAAGTACTATTCACGATTATTAACTCTCCCACAAATTTTAAGGAGTCATCCACTCCTTACGGTTCACACTAGCAGTTTGTGCTGTTTTGTCGAGAAACTGTCGGGTTTTTGCGAAAGTTCTCTGTATACGAAAATTCTATTCTCAAAGCAGATTCTGTGAAACAAAATTGTGGTTATTATTAGTGTTAGAAGAATTTTCTATAAAATATGATAATATTGCCAAGATACAATCATTTAATGTGAAAAATCATAAGCAGACTTCCTTCTATGGTGGTACGTAGAGATCTTTGGAGACTTCGCACGTGTTACAGTACGTAGAAGTCTACCTTTCGGCAAATATAACTGAAAGCGGAAACGTTGCGGAATCACTACAGCAAGAATATTAAACAATGTAATTTTTTGTAACTTTATGACGCCTGAAAAATCATTTCTTCCAATAAACAGAAATAAATAAATAAACAGAAATAACAGAAACAAGTTCAAACAAATGCTTCAAATTATTATTCTGGCAATAGTGCACATCGTTTTGAAATCAAGTCAGGAATAAAACCTGTGTGAATGATTTTTTTTTCTCAACAAAATATACATAATAAAACAGAAACTAAACAAGAAATTAAGAAAATATGGAAGAATGCAGGTTAGAATTTTTTTTTCATTTTTCTTATGCTTATCTACCCGGCATACCGAACTTCTGGCCATTACCTGGACTCAATCTCTCTCATTCTTTCTTTTCATGTACTTGTCTCTCAACCCTATTTTCTATTATACGAGTATTTATCCATTCTTCAATGCAACATCATGGTTATTTCTCTCTTTTCCCTCTGTCTTTCCCTTATTTTACTCCTTATTCCATCTCTCTTCCTTTTTCTTTATGATTGTCTGATCTGTTTATTGTTAACTTCCTTTGAGACTGTTCCCTCTTACGCTACATCCCCGAGGAGGTGGTGAACTTGCTACTATCTAGCTGTATAATTTCCTAATTTCCATAACTACATTGACATTATCTTCAAACGTCTTGTATATATCCTTATCTGCAATATAATCCATCCAATTCTTATTACTATATATTCCTTTGCTCTTTAATTACGTCATCCATATCCCCCTTTCTTCTTCCTCTATCTTGCAGTCATGTAGATCATGATCCACAGTCTCTTCCTCTTCTCTACAAATACATAGTGTACTATCTGTTAGGTTTCTCATATATAAGTAGTCTTTTATGTTCTCATGTCCAGTAAGGATTTCATATACTAGTGGTGTTGGTGTGAACCATTTCCTATTCTTATTGCTGGACGTTACATCCGTAATGATCTTATAAGTTATTCTTTCTTCCTTGGTATTTCTCCACCTGATGTTCCAACAACTAATTAACTCCTTACAAATCATACTCTTCCATCATTTAATTGTCTTATTATTTATTAACTCTCCTAATTGTACATTTTCGCTTTTTCGTACTTTTCCTCTCAGATAGTATTTATCTATTTTTAAATCGATAGGCATAACTCCTAAAAGCACTTGTACAGCTTTTCTTGACGTACTCTTAAACATAGTACTCCATGATAATAAGCATCGTCTTTATATGCCACTTAATTTCCTTGCTATATGACTGTTCTTGATTTTTTCATACCAGGCCTATATCGCAAATATAATATGTGGTCTTAGAGCTCCCCTGTATAATCCAACCAACTGATTTGGACCAATTGTAATTTTATTAATTCCCACGCCTTGCATTACTTTTTAATCTTATAATGAATATAATCTGTAAGTTCAGAGAAAACTAATTTTTCGTCTATCTTGATTCCTAAATATTTTATTACTTGTTTTAATTTTAAACGCCAAGATAGAAATTTAATGATAGTGTCTCTTCTTTCACCCATTTGTCTTAACCCGAAAACTATATTTTAGTTTCCGAGAATTACGGAAGATTGGAGAAACATAGCCAAATGCTTTGAGCAGCGTTGGAATTTGCAGCATTGTCGTGGGGCACTAGACGGGAAACATGTTACCATCATGTTACCAGCTGGAAATTGATCAGAAAATCAATTATTTCGGTCAACATAGTATGGTGTTAGTGGCAATATTCTATGACGATCTATTTTTTGAGAAACTATAAATCTGTTTATTGAACATTCCTCCTGAAGAAAATGTTAAAAACACGATCAGAAATTTACCTTACTTGCTTTTAGCAGATGACTCATTTCCTTTACGGATATAGTATAGCCATTTAGATTCGCTGACCAAACGTCTATCGAGGGAAAGTCAAACAACTACCGTGTTTAACGAGCTACACGTACAGTCGAAAATACATTCAGGATTATTGGCGCCCATTTCACAATATTTCATACAAGAATCAATTTGGAGTCAAACAAAATTGAATCAGTTGTAATGGCATGTTGCATGTTATACAATTTTTGATTGACTATCACTAACTTTATCGCCAAAAAGCAGTTGCAAACTGCGAATGACCACGTGGGGGACAATAAACTAAGTTACTATCCGGAAACGAGCAAGGTACCATCCCATCAATTCCGATCAAGAACCCATGGGCAGTAGCGGATTTAATATTTATAAAATAAATTATTTAATAAAAACGTACTGTTATTCATTTATTAATCAAAATAAATTGTAGATATTTGTGCAGTAAAAATTCGAGGTCAATAAAACAAAAGTATTAATGACATTCCCGCACAAGGAAACTCCGCAACGACCCGGAGGAAAGCCGGAGAAAAAATAGGGCCATAATGAGGTTACACAGATAATGTACACAACCGTGCCAAGGTAACGTACATTTAGAAATATACTATTAAAAACAAAAAGGAGCATAAACAACATGAATTAAAAAAGAATTTTAATCAGTGTCTAGAGTACTATAACAATGGCGTGATAAAACATAAGAGATATTAACATCACGTACATCATCCGAAGTCATGTGGAAAACAATATTTATTAGGAAATTCTAACTCGCATTAAATTTTTGTATTTGAATCTGTAATTTTTTTCACATTGTAGAAACAATAGCACATTAAAAAGCTTTTAACCGCGGATTTAATGATATTCAAATTATTTATATCTTATTTTTGGGAAGGGTACTATACAAAATTATTTCTGAAAGATATGCGCCTCTTTGGCACGCCAGGACGATAAATATTAACCTTACTTCGTAACAAATGTTGTATTCGTGAACTATAATATTTCATCTAAAGCAGGGGTAAGATTTTAATAGCTCTGTCTTAACAAACAACTACTTCATAAATGTATGCAAGAGAGAGAGAGAACATTTAATTATCTTAATAAAAGTTAACATGAATTTCGGGGATAAGGTTTACATACAATTGCCAATTGCCAAATTTACAATTGCCAAAACACCGACGACAAGTTCAATGTATTTATCTCAATATTCCTAAAACATTACAACTCTAGTTTTCCCATAAAACGCAAGTTAATTAACACAAAGAAATACAATAGGTGGATCACCCAAGGGATAAGAATTTCTTCAAAAAACAAACGCCGTTTATATTATCTTTCAAAACTCTATAACCAACCACGCGAAGAAAATATTTCTCTACTAAACGATGGCAAAATCGTATCAAATCCTCAGGACATCTCTATTTTGTTTAATTCTTACTTCTCAGAAGTAGGTAAAATAACGAACACAGTATATCCAAATCAATGTCCTCCAATTATATTCACCTACGTAACCAATTCTATGTTCACTTCCGAAACTAACGCCAGTGAAGTCATGAGAATCATCAGCTCATTGAAAAAAAAATTCAACAGGCATAGATGTGTCGCGTTGGGGCCGTTATATAATATTTTATAGCGTTGTCTTCGTCCCAACAGCGGGAGGGATAGGCCCCAGACTCGCTTGGCAGAGAGGTTTTTTGAAATGGATTCCCTATCCGGATTTTGGCGTTTGGTTAATAAAACATAGATACATATTAAAATATAACAAAGGTTTAATGATTGAAATGCAAGTCAGCCCTCATGGGCTGATGATTACACATTTACGTTACATGCCCCTATCGAGGCTAAGACTCAACATATTGAATTCACATGCCTTAAGGGCGAAAGAGACGGCAGAGTCCGTTAGAATGTTCCAAGTGCTTTCTATTTAATGTCAGGTAGACCGCCATCAGCATTATTGTCGGCAGAGCTCCGGGAAGCCACGTTGGACAGAGCAGAGCGTCCTGGCGTCCAGCCCCGAACACGTCACAGAGATTCTCCCAAGATGACAAGCGACAAGCCCCTTTGGGATGGGTGATCTCCTGCTTAAGTAACCTCGGAGGGGGGTGCGGGGGTTGGTGTGTATCTTCCCGGGAACGCAATGAACCTTGGAACCCGCTCTCA
>NNCF01127292.1:387437-407327 GCA_002313205.1 Laupala kohalensis
GGTATGGGATATCAATGTGGTGGGAGACGTCTAAGTGCGTACCTTGCGTGTGTGGTCTAAATACCCTGAGTCTAGAGAAATAGCTCCCTGCTGCGTAGAAAGTGATATAAGGAAGGTTTGTTTGCCGCGGCGAGCGAGTCGACCCACGTGTAGGTTGGGGTCTAAAGTGCGGAGTCCTCAAATGATATATACAAGTCCTCGGAAGCTCGCGTAGTTCTAATAACATGGGAGCAGCTTGCCATAGGGGATATTATCGTTATCGAAAATCAACAGGGTTTATGAAAGGGTTTTTAGAAAGGCGCGCCTCTTAGAACGCCTACGCACACGTGGCGCGCGAGGTCCCGAGTCGCCAGCAAAACTCGTAATTTAAACAATCGCCTTCGCGCAATGTCAGCTTTGCGTAATATTGTAAACCTTTGATGAATATTATAAACCTTTGCGTAATGTCAGCTCCGTGACAGATGATAAAACCGAGTTTATTGTTAAATTTTCGTCCCACGCTATATTAAATCCACTCATAAATATTTTTAATAGTTCTTTAACGGTAGGGGTGTTTCCTAACATATTTAAGAGAGCTAAAGTGAAACCTTTACACAAGAAAGGAAACACACTTGAGATTGGAAATTACCGACCAATATCTCTACTACCCACTTTCTCAAAAATCCTAGAAAAATTGTTCTAAAAGCGTCTTCTAGATTTTTTATCAAAAAATAATATTCTCTCTGACGATCAACATGGTTTTAGGAAATCCTTTTTCTTTACAAGCGCCATATTTTTCTTCTTAAACGATGTTACCATATTTCTTGACCGTGGAAAAAATCCTCAGGGTGTTTTTCTTGACTTATCCAAAGCATTCGATGTCATCGATCAAGAAATTCTCCTTTCCATATTACATTCTTTAGGCATTCGTGGACTTACACATCAATGGCTAACTTCTTATTTAAAAGATAGATATCAACAGGTAGAAATATCCTATACTAAAAATAAAATACTTCAGCGTTGTCTTTCAGAAATAAAGTCACTTACTTGCAGAGTACCCCAAGGTTTAATTCTCGGTCCTATACTATTTTTATTGTATGTGAATGACATGTCATCATCCACATCAGATTGCAAAATGGTTCTTTTTGCTGATGACACTAATTTACTATGTAAACGTGCCAACTCTCAAAAAGTTTTGTCTAACCTTTCGACTTGGTTCCATGCAAATCGTCTCATTGTAANNATTTACTCCCATTTACGTTACGGCATTACCTTCTGGAGCAATTCCGGTCAGAGTATTCAAATTTTCAGAATTCAGGAGAGGATAGTTCGGATAATTTGTAAATCTCCCCCTCGAAACTCTTGTAAACCTATATTCAAGGAATTAAATATATTAACACTTCCCTGCATTTTTATTTATGAAACGGTCGTGTTTGTTAAGTCCGAATTACTGAAGTGCCACCCATGCTTCATACGAAACTGTCTCGTTCACGAACACAATACTCGCAATAATAATAATATTCATCGCCCTAGAGTGTCAACCACTCTTTGCCAAAAAGACCATATTATTCTGGAATCGTCCTATATAATTCCCTGCCCAAGAATATAAAAGACATTATGAAATTGAATATCTTCAAATCCGCGGTTAAGAACTACCTCCTGCACCAGTGCTTCTACACTGTAAAAGAATTGATTGATTTTAATAAAAGTTAAATCCGTCTTGTGCTTTATCTCGTCATTGCTGTAGCACTTTTTAAATAACTTATAACAATTTCAAGAACCATTTTCTTGCATGATTTGTGTTGTGTTATGTCTCATATTAATTTAGTTTTATGTGTACTCAGCTTTGGCACGGTTGTGTACATTAATTCTGTAGTTCTCTAGGTTTTGTCTAGGGGCATGTTTTTTGTAATAATAAATAGTGAATTTAGTGTTATTTCAATTCTTATGATTTGTAAACAGTATACTCGGAATAATCTATAGTTCGATAATAATTTGTACATGTATATTTTTTGCGCTAAATTACAAACATATTCACATTCTATTAGTATTATAACTCGGTGCTACCTTTTTATCTTATCTAGGATTTTTTTCTTTAAATTTTGAATTCGCCTCTGCCTTAGGGCCCTTGATTGAAATTGATGGGATGGTCCCTTGCTTGCTTCGTCCTCCACATATGCAGTTTGTACTGTTTTTTTGACAATAAATTTATTATTATTATTATTATTACATATGATCCGAACAGATCAACTAATGTGATGTTTGTGTCTGGTGCTGTCTTAGGGCGATGTTTGCGATGTTAATTTTGTTGTTCAAGTGTGGCATGTTTTAGCGGGGAGGCAGGCTAGAAAGTGTGATATTACTGCGTTGGGAGGTCTTTTTGAGTTTCTGTAAATGTTTCCTAGGGTTGAATAGACCTCCCAAATTCGAGTCACTTTGACCATCAATAATAATTACGATGTCACGCTCTGTGAGTTTTTCTGTTCAAGTGTCCAGTTCTCTGATAACTTCAGCCAAACGAGCGTCGGACGTGAAGAAACCGAAGTCACGGAGAAGTGGTAGGGAACAATTCTGCGTATAATGGAAGTCATTTAGCGGCTATGGGAATCAGTTAAAATTAGAATGCTAGATTTTGGCGTGGAAGTGTTGTCTTTCTCAATGTTGAGAAGCATAATTTTAAGTGTGTTTGAATGGTTGTGCTGACCAGTGCGGAGAGAAGGGTTTGCGGGTGTGGGTGCGGAATAGGATGTGGTGAAAGAAGTGGGAGGGATGGGAAGAAGGGGGAAATGGGACATATCCTCTACCACGCTGTATCTATTTTGTGTCAAGAGCATGGTGGTTCATGTGTTTGATTGAACCGAGTGACAGGAGTTGGAAAGTCTGCAAAAATCCCTGTTGTCCAACCGCCGTAAGTGTTTCTATTGACCTTATCCAGAGCACTGATAGAAGTATTGATATATTGCACTAAATGTTCTTACCCCCTTTCTGGAGATCAATTTTGAATGCTTTAAGGAATGCGATCGTGTCGATTCTTGTGCCTTGGTTAATAACTTGGAAGAAAAACAGATGCGAAACAAGAAAGCCAACAACTACTAATAAATCATGTGTTTCTAGAGAGATAATTATTACAATGAAAATAGAATTTTAGTTAATACAATTGAAAATTTTGTCTTACCGTTGATAGGGATACGAATTTAAGCAATTATTTCAACGAGTACTTCGACAATGAGTGTTTATACCTACAGGAATTTGAAAGAAATACTTAAAACAAATTGGTAATGCGCTATCTCTATTCTTCCAGAAAAATATGAATGATAATGTTTTTCTACACTTTATCACACCTTAGAATAACACTAAAAAGTCACAAAACAACGGGAGTTTTTGTAGTTTGTTTGACTAGTTCAACGTGCAGTAAGGGTTTTCGAGTGTATTTATATCTTAGCGCACTGGAAACAAAATACATCACTACACTAAAGAAAATATTTAAGTATTTTTACATAATTACAAGAACTCGAGAAAATTAAAAATTAAAAATGGACAGAGCACATTAACGAGCGTAGTTTATGCTAGAAGCAGGCTAGTAAATCGTTATGGGTTACTGTTCTAATGAAGGCTGCGTTTCTTGGCAACTGACTCTCTTTCATTGAAAACTTAAAATGTACACTTCCAATTAACGTAGGTATTGCGTTAATAAGGAAGTAGGTATGGCAAAGAAGGTATATTGTTTCCAAGTATGAATGTGTTCTTTCGATCTTATCTTGAATGTTCTTCCTATTTGTAGACTTCGACAATACTGGGGTATTTTTTACTATTTCATGATTACTCTTTTTATTTTAGTTTGTACAATAAAAACTTATGAGGACAAAACCGAATTAAAATCGAAATACATTGTAAATTAGTAGTATTAATAATTAGTTAATATAAAGGCGTGTTCTCTAATTATGAATAAATGATTTCCTCTGTTTTCAAATTTTATTGTTACATATAATATGCTTACCGCATCACTTTCACTGATTTACTCGTCTGTGAATAAATCCTTTGATCTATGTGATATGCTCTTGAGTTTGCTACACACCTCGTGGTATTGCAGAGTTCAATCGTGATTTGTATAGCTTTTTAGTGCAAAAACATTGAAGTATCTTTAAACCAGAGTGCGATCATGACGGAACCCGACTACCCCCTCGGAAGGCAAATCATTCAAGCAGTTAATATTCTGAATATTGATTTCATGCACGAATCAAGTGCAGATTTATTAGTGCTACATAATCAACCACAGCAGTTAATGCATCAACAAAATAGCTGGAGTGCCGAAACTAGTGCAAATTATGGTTATCAACCCAACAATGAAAACCTTCATCAACTTAGCAATTTAACCTTGCTGGAAAAGCAGCCCTGACACAACGAGGTACTTCATACAACGTAGACAAGGTATTTATGTCACAGCAGAGTAATACACAATCTCAACTGCCCTCCAACAATTCTCTAAAATGACAATTAAATCCAATTTCTGCATCAGTGCAACCATCTAGACAATGTCCAACAAATACTATTTATAATGTTGTTGCTAAGAAGAGATTCAGTAGGTTAGAAAATCATTCCGAAGATGATGTAAGAACTGTTAAAGCTACTATTCCTCCTACCTTCGTGTTTGAAGTGGACAATTTTAATGCTCTTCGCTCTAGCCCATTAAAACGTAAATATCAAAATATTTTCAACACAATTGAAAGACAATAAAATGAAAATAAATTTCACTAGCATAGACGATTTCAGAAAAGCTATAATCTATTTCGATGCAAATAGTGTGCAATATTACGCCTATGCCGACCCAACAGCAAAAAAAGTATTGGTCATTATTCGTGATCTACACATCTCAATGACAGAAGAAGAAATATTAGAAGACCTCAAGAAAACTTTTATTGTAACTAAAGTAACAAGGTTGCACAAAAACAACCTCCAAATTCCAATAGTGACAGTGGAACTCCCTGACAGTAGTGAAATAGATAACATTTTAAAACTAAAAGTGATTCGTCATTCAGTTATTAGAGTGGATAAAAGACGTAGTCTTCCAGGTCCTGTCCAACGCAGTCTCTGGTAAGATTTTGGACATACTAAAAACCACTGTAAACGTACCTTCATGTGTGCAAAATGTTCCTTTAACCACCCCACAAACCAATGTAACGCTTCGCCAGAGAATGACCAAATGCGCTAACTGCAACGATCACCACCCAGCATATACGAGGAACTCCCAATGTAAATATTACGAAAGAGTTAGTCATAATCTTAAATATAGATTAGTTAAAAATGAACTTCCTAACCCCGACCAAGTACATCTACGCTCACCAATGAACACTTCCCACCCCTGGTTACCTTATCCCAAAGGAGCGCCCCAAACCTCTCATATGCTTCTACAGTCGCTTCTAACACCACACGCCTGCCATCCATTTCCAGCACTCAGAATAACAATAAATTCAATAGAAATCATTCAAATTCCCAAAATCAAAATCCTTCAATATCTTCCTCATCAATTAACCAAAATCTTTCCCAGATCAGTTACTCACTAACAAATACAATTTCAAACATTATAGAACAATTTTTACATTCTCTCGCCCCTCTGATTACAAATCATATTCATCTATTCTTATCGACACTGTCTGAAAACATAAATGGCGCAAGGACATTGCCTTAATCAACTCAATATTGTAAATTCGAATAGCAACGGAATACAATCTAAAAAATCCGAATTCTCACATTTTCTATCTTGTCATCACATTTCCATAGCATGTATCACGGAATCACACCTTATACAATCTCAAAGATTTTCCATCAGCAATTACATTACTCATAGACAAGATAGGAACGAAACTTCTCAGTACGGATGTGTGATGATCATCATTAATAAAAACAAAACATGAGCTGTCGCCACTACCTGAAACACCCAATCTTGAAACTCCTTATGCAGATTAGCTGATCTTTTCCGACAAAAGTGCACAACATTAGTACTAGGTGAGCTAAACGCGAAACACACTGCTTGGGGTTGTACAGTACGAAACACGGCGGGTAACTTTCTTTATACTGTAACCAAGAAAAAGAACATACATATATATTCCTCGACAGAACCCACATACTTTCCCTTTAATATTAAATATAAACCAGATATCCTTGATATAACGATAAAAAATCCACCTCTTGAAATTTTCTCATACTCCTGCCCGGAACTTGACTGAGACCATAATCCGGTTATAATATCCTTTCAGCCTCTAAATATTCCCCAGCAAAATGATTTCCCCCTTACAAACTCAAAAATTAACTGGAAAAAATTTCAAAAAATTGTAGATGAAAATCTGATCAACTTGAAAACTCTAAAAATAGCTGCGGAAATAGAGCAACTACTTTTCAATTTTCTGAATTACTAAGCACTGAGACTAAAAATAGTTCAATTGACTCTCAGCCTTTTGTTACTAAATATTCATACCCCAAACTCCCTCAAGAAATAAACAACTTGATAAAAGAGAAAAATAAAATAAGGCGACAGTGGGCTCGATACAGAAACACAGAATTAAAATCAAAATTAAATTCTCTATCTCGTGAGGTAAAAATTAAAATTCAAGTAAACTATCTAAATAAGAATAGAAAGTGGACAGAATCACTTTCTCCTAAAGACAATTCTATAGTAGCTCACCTAACGAATAAAAACCAAAACATCTGCCCTATTAAGAACTAAGTCAAAGTCAAACTTATCCCACAACAGGCCCCGAAGGTGCCCAAGGGGTTAGCGGAGGGTAGAGCTCCGCAATTACTAGACCTCGGCACTAGGAGGAGGAGATGTGGTCAGCATCTCGCTCCGACCGGTTTGACCCCACGATAGCCCCTGGTACTCATTTTACAGCAGGCTGAGTAGGCCTGGGAGTCAGTCTGGATGTTGAGGTGTGATGAAAAATCCTCACCTCACCAGGGTTTGAACCCCAGCCATCCAGTCAGCAACTCAGCGCTCTATCCACTGAGCCACGCTGACTCCGATTAAGAACAAAGACAACGTATTTTTAAACTCACAACTTCCGAGTACCTGCACGTGCAGGAGTGTTTGCAACGTCAACAGCCAGGTGAAAATTACGAAGGACCGGAACTCGAACCCGGGACCTCAAAATTGCATCCGACGCGTAGGTACGCCAAAATCGGGCTTAAGAGCTATCAGCATTGGAACCGTCTGTGGTCATTTATCCCCTGAAGGGGGATGTGATCCAGGTTCACCGGATCAGGCCAGGTGGAGACTTGGGAGTCGAGGCGGGTGGTGCAATGGATAGCACACCTGCGGTCAGAGCATGAAATCACGGATTCGAGTCCTGGTCCGTCGCAATTTTCATCTGGCTGTTGACATTGCAAAAGAGAACGTAGTCTACTGCAGTAAACAAAAAGCGGAAGTGCTCTCAATCCACTTTCTCTCCAAATCTCATTCAGGATACAGAGACTTCACTCCTGGAAAAAAGTTATGTAAACAAACCAAATTTTTATATCCCTAGGTCGATAAAGAACATATCTTTCACCGAAGTTTATTATCTCACAAAATCTCTCTCAAATAAAAATCTTCTGGTCATGATATCACACCGGAAATAGCAAAACATCTATCACGTAGAGGTTTGCGCATCTGACCAATATACGAGTATATAATTCTTCTCTAAGGTTAAGGCTTTACTCACTCAGCTGTAAACATGCACTAATCGTTCCAATACTCAAGCCAAGCAAAAATCCTAACAGTCCAGATAGTTACAGGCATATTAGTCTTCTTCCCACTCTCGCCAAGATCGCAGACAAACTAATTCTAAAACGCCTTAATAACCATCTTTTCAAAACCAAAACTATTCAGATTTTCACCAAAGCATTCATCCGCACACCAAATACTGCGTTTAATTGAATATATACATAAATCTTTCCAAAATAAAAAACTGCCTTGACGTGTTCTTGGACTTTGCACAAGCCTTTGACAGGGTCTGACACAATGGACTTCTTCACAAACGTAGACAGACTGGCACTACGAAATATTTTTTTGATAACATTAATAGCTTTCTAAAAAATCGCTCTTTCTCGGTTAAAACACGGGACATAATATCTAATCCCCGCCAAATCTTAGGAGGCATCCCTCAAGGATCTCCACTTTCTCCAACCCTCGTTAACATTTTCGTAGCCGATATCCCCATCCCAAATAACGCTGACATAGCGAAATTTGCGGATGATACATTAATATTCTCAACACATAGTGATATAAATGTTCTCGCATCACATATACAAACCTCATTGAACGCTATAGAAGATTGGACTAACAATTATAAAATCGCTCTGAACCCTAACAAATCCCAAGTCAAAATATTTATTCTACGCCCAGTCCCTCTCTCCTCCACTCTCACATCAATCAGGAAATATCCAATGCATCCCCCTCCAAACGCCAATTAAATATCTTGGGGTATTATTAGACACAAAATTAAACTGGGGCCCTCATATCGTAAGCAGACTTAATAAAGTTCATCAATTAAAACCCATCATCCACAAAAAAATCACCCCTAAAATTAGAATGCGCCCTCTTAATAGATAAAAGTGTATTTCTCCCATTATTACTTTATGCAAGTCCCATTTGGGGCTACGCATCAAAAAATAAAATCCAGATATTTCTTAAAAAATTTCTAAGAAAGATTCTCAACGCGCAATGGTACATAAAAATAGAAACATTCATAAAGAACTCCAATTTCCAACAATAGAACACTGAGAAATAAACTCCTCAAACAATTCCTACTCTGGTCTTCCTCTTGTCTCTGGTGCCATTCACTTCAAACTTGGAATTTCCCCAAATTTGCCTACCCGCATTATAAATAGATATCCATATCATAACTTTCTCATCCACATTAGCAACTCTTAAGAAACCCAAATCCTTCTCATAATCTATTAATCTTGTAATTCTTTGTATTTAATTTCACTTGGAGTTGTCCATGGAATTACCCATTCAATAATTTCGGCATGCTCTGTATTGCAAATGCGAACGTCACATGTAGAGCAGAAATGCTGAGCGGTGTATTTTGTACCCACACAAATAAAAAGGAACGTTCGGTGTGAACTCGTAGATTTGGGATATTTCCGATGTTTTTTTTAATCATCCAAGAAATCTAGGAGACCGTAGTACCACAATTCTATCAAAAACACCATCGGTAGAAGATCGAGTTTTCATCGAATCCCTTACCTTTAATTCCTTCCAGTAACTACTACTCAAGTTATTTATGTTATTTAGAACTGTCGATTTTGTACTCGTGGATTCTATCTTCTTCCATACATTTATCAATCAAACGTTTGCCGCCTCTTTTCTCACTTTCGTGATAATCCAGAGATTTCACTCTCCATAAAAAAATTTCACTTCGATAAACATTTATAATGTCCTCTAACCACTGGTTTTCCCACCAGACCTCACACACGATACTGTCTGCCTGAGCTGCTTCTGCCAAATGGACGAACGTGTTTTCTTTCGGCGTCGGGTGACCTGTTCTGTCCGAATTGACAAACTAGTTGCATCCCACACTCGTTCCAGTGGACTAATAATAATAATAATAATAATAATAATAATAATAATAATAATAGCGTATGGGTTTCGGCTCCCGTTAATTGTGGCCCATTTTTCTTTGGTTGCGACTCTTTGGGGTGAGCCACATTCACAATTTAGACTTTCCGTCTTCCGCTGCTATCTTGTAGTGGAAGCTGAAACTCTGCGTGGGTGCATTTTTCGCCGAGAATTAATTTTGCCGAGAGCATCAAATAATGCTCACGAGATCTTTTACATTCAGTATAATCATACTAAATGCCATATGTGGATTTTTCGCATCCTAAAAGTCCGTCCACCTCGACCGGGTTTGAATCCGCGCACTCGGAGGTGAGAGGCCACTACGGTAACCACTCACCCATCGGCGCCGATTCCGGTGTACTGTTCGGGTGAAACTGAAAGGGGCTGTCGGAACGTGTATTGTGGCCGGTTTAAGTTCTCAAATATAGGAACTTGAAAGTAAAGAAATAATTTGTTAGGTCGAAGGCGTCAACTGGGGGCAACAACCTCCCAGCGAGCAAAAGGAGTCCTTTGTATGAAGTTATATTCCACTCTCTTTTTTCAACATCACTGATAATTAACATTGGTTTCCTCATATATATATATATATATATATATATATATATAACTTCATCTCAATATTTCGTTTGATTTTTTGTACTTCGCAACATTTTCCATTACTCACATCATAAGGTTTAATACAGATGTTAGGGTGACACCGGTCAAGGGGCCTATTCAATTGTTGAGAACAAAAAACTCTTTCTTTCGAATATATCTAATAAAATGTTGGCCTTGCCATAGTTGGATACTGCCAATTTAAATTTGGATGTAGTCTTATGGGAAAACATTCGCAAGGCCAAATGTTTCGAAATATCTAAGTTGGGGCAAGAACATTGTCAGTGAAATTTGTTACCAAACTGTCACAAGCGAAATGGAAAATTCAATAGTGTGAACATTTACGAGTTTAACACTGTGATAAGAGAAAGAAAAAAAAGGAAGTTAGGTAGAACCAGAAGTTCTTTTTGTCACGTTAAACATTTTAACCAAGGTAATAATTGAATTTTCATACATTTTACTATTTTCAATTTTATTAACTTTAATTATAAAACACAACTTTACTTCTGATATTATAGAAAAGCGCGGGAAATGCATGTATTGAGTATAATAATCATTCCTTTGAGTTTGCTATTGTATTTCACCATGCTATTTGAAACATAATTTTATATAAAAATTTAAATCCAAAATCCGTTTTACCAACTTAAATGCTACCAAATCTACTAAAAATGTCCATTATACATTTAAGATAAATAAATGGATTTGAACTACGACCTTGTTATGGACGATTTCGATATATTTTTTGCTTTTTAAATATACAGTTTTTCAGTTTGTGGTTTGAGTCGCCGTTAGTTGATAACGAATTCTAGCAAGAAACATAAACGTAGCAACAATAATTGAACACGATATTAAACGTAAGTGTAAGGAGATGAATCGGCCACCTACTTTCCCGGCAAAAGTTGGAACCAAAATAGTCACTGCCACCAGATAGCATTGGTGTTCCATTTGCCTGAGGATTAGTGTGTGTGGTATATGTGTATGAAATTAATTTTTATTCATTTGAACGTTTTAAAAGAAATTTGGGAATTCAGAAAGAATTCCTTCCTGTTTTGCACCCGGTTGCGCCAGGAATCATGCAAAGGACATTAAAAAATAAGTTGTTAGGACAGAAGAATCCAAGCTTTTTTCCAACTCCGAAGGTTAGCTTTGTTTCTTTACTTGAAACCTTTGTAAAAAGCACGAAAAAATATTATGAACTTTTCTCCGTGATTATTTCTGTAAATATCTACTCTTAATATAGATATCTAGCTGTAGAGACATGATTAATTGTGTGCATAGATTTCAAGTAGTATATTGCAAGGCATTTTTCACAATATTCAGTTTGTTGTTTGTTTACTTAAACATACATTTTTCTCTTTAAACAAACTATTGATATAGTGGCATTACGTTGTTGTGAGCTACCGTCATTGAAATTGTTATTAATTCTCATTATCGGCTGAGATATTATTTACTTTCACTACAATATAATGTAAAATATGAAATGGATGCTTATCAAGTCAGATTGGTCAATTTTGTAATAATATTTATATCAAAGGTGTTGTCAACATTAGATAATTGAATTAGTTCTTTGTTCAGTGAACTTCCTTAGTTAGATGTTCACAACATTCATTTTTGGCTAGAATGGTCAATGGACACACATTCCCTTTGCTGATGATTGGATGATTCTAAACAATTAAATTCAAGATGTTATTTTTTAGTTCGTTTTATCGTTTATTAGTAAAAAAATTGTTAAAAATTGTTTGAATGCTAAGTAAACTAAATTTGAAGAATTAACAAACAAACCGGATTATGTTTTTGCATTATTAGTGCTTTAATAATTTTCTGTTCCCCATAGGAAAGTTCATATTAATTACTTAATTGCGTGAAAATTTATTTTGCTTTAATTATAAACAAATGAGAATTTTAACAAAATAGAGAGCCGTGTTTTGTGTATCTATGTATAATTCAAATGTTGTAAAATATATAATGTATGAAAGTAAACATGGTTTTTTCTCTTTCAAAACTGAGATAAGAAATTATTTCCTTAAGTTTACCCACTGTTTCATGGTCAGTATCGTAACATTCAGAAACAACTTTTTTTTAATACTGTGCCTTTTTTGAATAGACACTAGCCATCTGTTTGAAGCCGTGAATCCCTGTACTCCCTGTACTGTTACTTAAGTTCTTTTTAGAAAATTTAACGCTGCTTCCTGTGTTGTTGGACTTGAAAGACCTACAGTCATTCCTCGCGTACTTCTGAACAACAAAAAAGTAAATTCATTTTCCTTATGATTGTTGCTTTAACTGATAATCAATTTTGCACCTTCATGTTTCATTTTCATTCTGTTCAAATTGTTAAAGACTCGATTTCTTTTAAATATATTGATCACAGAAGTTTCCTTTAAAACACAATTTTTTGAAGTAAAATTTACTTCTCAGGTGCCATTATTTCAACAATAAACAAATCCATCTTCAAATTAGTGACGTTTTGAACAAAACGTAAGAAAATGACAAATTGTACTCTCTCAAAATCTAATTTTTTTAAATTTCCTTTAGAATATGAAGCAACTAAAGTTTTACGAAAATTGGAAACGAAAAAATTCTGTCATGAAAATGTTTAAAGATAAACTGTACGTATATTTTTCTCAAAATAATTACAGCTTACTCGCAAATTCTCCATACTGAAAATTAATTTTTAAGATTTATTTTGGCCTCGGTCACCGGACCACAATAGTCTACAACTAGGTCATTAATAGGCTCTCTTTATTAATCATTCCTTGTATTTGTTTTCTTTTCCACGTAACTTTACCATTGGGATTTCTCAACATTCCCGTCATTGACACATGGAGGTAGGCGAACATCTACTATCCATCTTACTATCCTCCCCATATATATTATGTATTATTAAATCTTCTTCTAAGATGAATTTCCCTAATAGTTTCCCTATCGTACATCAATATGCCTAATTCTTACTTACATCTTTATGCCTAAAAGTTCTTCCAACATTTTCATGCCATTTGTTATTCCCAAATGTTCAATGTTATTCCCAAATTTTCAATATATATTTACAATTATCAAATCAACACTTCATTTGCTGTAAAGTATCGTCTCATGATGAAATCGAGTCAATGCCGTTAGTTTCAAAACATGTACTACTTCATTTCGGAGAATAATGACTGACCATGAGTCTGGCGCATGTACCGTCCGATGACGTAAGGGTGCATACATTGGTTCCCCTCTTGCATTCAATTGTTCCTGTACACATGCAATATCATATCCTTTCTTCTCGATGTAGATTCTCAATTCACGTGAACCAGCGTGTCCCCGGTGTAAATTATGTTGCATAATTTTAACTGCCATAGTTTATATTTTGTTCAAGAACCCTCTTTGCTGCAAATTACTCTGGGCAACACCTCTCTTGCACCCCGTGGTTTGCTGGCAAATTCTTCCGCTCGCAGTTTACAAATGTTCGCACCTCTGTTGTCCTTGGGCGTTCTCTAAAATGATGTCCTTCGGAGACACAACAGTCACAAAAATATTCTTACTCTTTACATGTCCGTGCCATGTGAACATATTTTAGGCAGCGGAAGCATCGTAGAGGTTCAATTTCTTCTTGCTTTTTGTAACTTTTCCGCTCTCCATATATTCGCCCCATAGGTTGCAATCTCCGATATACTTTCCCGAGAACTCAGTTGAGAATCCAGTTTTCGAAGTGGCTCATTTTATATTTCTCTGTAGAGTATCCGCGCATTAGTCAAAAAGGCATCGCTCTCTTCTCGTTCCTCAAAATTTCTTTTCGTTAATATCTTTAGGAATTCTTTTTCCTTCTTCCCTTTCTCTACCCCATAAAATTTAATGCACGGTTGCCGTCGAGTACAACCCTGAAAAATTGTCATGATGACCGCATAATATACCCATTATTCTTTGTTTCTCATCCACGTATGGCAATATCAGTAGCATCTCCCCTTTCTGTGTTCGTCGGATTGAATCTATCTTCACATTTACTTTCTTCTCTGCTAAGCGTTTCCTCAGCCCTTCCTTTATTTCTATGTGGCCATTTTTCTTGCCCTGGAGGAATATTGCTTCAGGGTGTTTTCTTCGTGAACCTTGTCCCTCCACTGCTTACACATATGATTGCTTCTTTACACTGTCACCTATACTCTTCTATATTGTCTCACAAAGCTGTTGTTTTGATTCATGTTGCGCTTGCTGTGTCGCGTTCCAAGTTTGTATCACCCCTTTATACTCTTGTTTAATCGTATTCAGTAAGATATCTGTTCCCTTCTTTATTCCCTTACGTATCTTGTCATGTCGTAATTCTAGTTTTCGATGTACCCTATCCTGTTTATAATTTATTCGCTTATCCAAAATCCAAAATATTTATTTGTTCCTCGCTCTGTTCCTTAAGAACTCTGGTCAAATCCTGCTGCATGTCCACATACCGCACATCTAGTCTACCTTTAATATTTCCTTTACCAACATTGTAGTACCCCTTACGCTCTCCTCTGCTACTTCTTCATTTGATGCTTTTAGTAATTGTTGGCCATTTTTTCATAAACTGCCTTTCCAACTGCTAGCTCATTAATTTTAGAAGTATCTCTTCTAAAGTATCCCTCATGTGTTTTTTGTCTCGTAGGTTATCATTAAATAATTTTAAACGTACTATTACCTTCCATAAATTCAAACCTCGTTTATAATACCTGTTTGCAGGTTCACATTTAGCTTTTTGAATTTGTCTACCGCAAATATTCCATTCAGCTGCTCCATCCGCCTATGCATATGACCCATATCCACACCTGCAACTCAGTTTCCATTATCTTGGTAATTTACACCCTTTCGTCTTTCCCCGTCCTTCACGTGACTTAAGTGTTCCTACAACCTTCAAATATTGTGCTCCGCTGGAGACCGTACTGCCAACTGGCGATCCTATTGGAGTGACAGAATCCACACGCGTCCCTTCCCAGAAATGACCTCTGAGAGAATTTCCATTGGTTTCTTTCGTCGTCGTGTTTCCGTCATTTGCTGTTGGAGCTATTAGACACTATTTTAATTCTAGGAGATCTGAACGCGCAATTAGGGAAGGAAAAGACCTACAGCAAAGTAATTGGCAGGCACACTTTGCATAAGATATCAAACAACAATAAAGAACTCCTATGTGAATTTGCATTAGAACATAACTTCACGATAATGAGCACACAATTCCAGCATAAGAGAATTCACCTAAGAACATGAAATGCTCCCGGACAAACAGTAGTGAACCAAATTAATCACGTCTTGATCAACAGCATTAAAAGAGACCTCATAAGTGATGTAAGACCCCTAAGAGACCCAAATGTGGATTCAAATCACTATTTAGTGCGAACAGTTCTTCATCTAAATCTTCCTGCGGTATATGAAAAGAAAACTCCGTATGTAAGCAATTGGAATAAATCCAGCTTGTCTAATCCCGCAAATCTCAAGGAATATCACTGAGAACTCTACAGGAAACTTAACGATCTCCCTGTTGCAGAAGACGTAAATGAAGAATAGAATAACATTCAAAAAACAGTTAATGATATTGCTGTTAAAACAATTTGGAAGCAAAAACCTGTTAGGAGTGAATGGTGGGACAATGAATGCAGGCAAATAATACAGGAGAAGAATGAGACAAGTTATAGATACATACCAGCTAAAACTAGAACTACCTATATTTTGTATAAACTTCAAAGACTGCAGACCAACAAAATATGTAAAGCAAAGAAGAGAGATTGGATAAATGATAAATTCAACCAAGTGAAAGAGAACTACTGAACAAAAGAGACCAAAAAGGTTTTTAAGAAAGTCAAGGAACTGCAAAGGAAAATTTAAGTGCTCCTACCCTATGTAAGGACGAAAAAGGAAATATTATCTTTCAAAACCTGCAGTAGAAAGGTGGAAAGATTATTCTAAAAATAATATTAACAAAACAATTGCAGATACTCAAAATGCTTTACCCCATTGCCAAGAAGGATTATTAGAACTAGAGCGTGAACTGGAACCTCCCTCATATAACGAAGTATGTTATATAATTTGGAATTTGAAATCAGGTAAAGAAGCCGGTTTAGACAATATTCCCCCAGAGCTCATAAAAAGCGGAGGTACGACTTGGGCAAGGATTATATGGATTAATCCTAAATGTATTGGAAAAGGAACAAACACTAACTAAATGGAATGATTGGATTATATGCCCAATGTTTAAAAAAGGTGATAGGTTGGACTGTGTAAACTATAGGCCAATCACTCTGTTGAACATAGCCTACAAAATTTTTGCAATCTTGGTGAATAAGAGGCTTACCGAAATAAAGTTCCACCTAAGATTGTACGACTAATTATGCTAACATTAACAAATAAGAAAGTAAGAGTAAAAGTTAATAATGAGATCAACGACCAGTTTGATGTGTTATCTGGTGTCAAGCAAGGGAATCCTCTATCTGCTTCTATGTTTAACATAGTAATAGACACAGTCTTCAAACAAATGATCATAAGAGGGAACATTTCCATTCATATAAAGCAAATCATGGCATACGCAGTTGATGTATTAATTACCACAAGGACCAAACAGTCATTAACAGAAACATACCATCAGCTCAAATTATTATCAGCACCTCTCGGCCTTATAGTACATGAAAAGAAAACGAAATATCTGCAATGCTCCTGTAAAGCCAAAAGGACTGAAAATTTCAAAGTAAACAACACTCAAATAGAAGCTGTTAACTCATTCAAATTTATTGGATCCGTAGTTAATGGTATGAATGAGATTGACAAAGAAATAAAAGAAAGAATCACTGCAATGCAATAAGGCATATTTTGCGAATGCAACACTAGTAATCAAAGAGCAAACTAGAAACCGAAATCATGAAATTAAAACTATATTGGACAATCGTAAGACCAATAGTAACATATGGTAGTGAAATGTGTGTGTTAAAAGGTGCAAATAAGGAAAACTTGCAGTGTTTGAAAGGAAAATACTCAGGAAGGTATTTGGTCCTAAAAGAGAAGAAAGTGACTTTTGGAAAATTAAAACAAATGCAGAATAAAACAAACTAATTCATAATAGAAATATAAAAAAATTGCATTAAATCTCAAACATTGAACTGGTTTGGCCATCTCTGCAGAATGGGGGAACGAAGAACTGTTAAGTAGGTATAGGAATGGAAACCATTAGGTGTTAGTCCTCAAGGAAGAACGAAGAAGAAATGGTCTGAGGATGTCTACAATGATTTACGTAGAATGAAAGTGAATTGGAGAGAGAAGGTCAAAGGTAGGAAGACGTGGAAGCAGATTGTTGCGGAGACCAAAACTCTCCCATTAGATTTGTAGAGCCTGGTGAAGAAGAATTGGAACTATTGTCTTGTAGTATTTGTTTTTTTTTCAGTAGATACTGTCTAAACAATATTTAAATCTATCCTTCTTGCAATATTTGACCAGCTATATTTATACGTGTTATGCTGTCGTAATGGTGCTGTGGCCCGTAACACGTGGATCACCTTCCCGGTTGACTTCTGTGCCCGAATTCATGCAAATAGATCTATCCAGACCCCACTATGCTCCCATCGTGTTTGACCCTCGTCGTTCTATTCAGATCTAAGCAATGAGCTTGTGTGAATGACTTGCCATACATGTGTCGCGTTTTATTGTTATAATTTAGTGGATGGTTCTTCCCACCATTTTCGACTATGTTCACCTTGAAATCACCTACCCAACGTCGCTTGTTCCGAGAATTTCGGCCTATTAGTTTCAATGTTATAGCCATTTATGTCAGATCGATCGGTTTCTTGAGACACGTGTTCGCTTTCCCCGTTAAACCCCCACGCCTAAATTCACAATTCGTGCATGTGGATCTCTCTGGGTGATGCTTCTTTCTGGTCCCTCCACGTTCGGTACACGTGGATCTACTCAGTACCTTGCTATTTTCTATGAACTTTGTCCTTCAATTCCCGTGTCTCGATTTTCATCAATATCTCGGGTTCCTTGAATTTAAGCCTTTCTGTCCCGTAGTATCTTTATGCCCATCTCTCTTGTCGCTATTCATCAAGACTTGTCCCGTAGCGTTTTACTGCTTTGTTTTCAAGTTATAAGCGATAGATGAAAAACACAAGTTTTCCTGGGCCACGAGTTCACTCTGTCATTTATGGCCTTTTGCAATATTTCATGTTTTGGCACGTCTCGGGATTATGCCCCTCGACGTGCCTACCAAGTTTGACCTTCGTAGCTTGCACCTGTCTCGATCACAGGGCCAAAATCAATTTCCCACTTATAGAGTTCCACTTGTTAGATGTGGCAGCGCTGTTACTTGCTCCTATAGTGTACTCTAATATGATGTGACGCGCACCATAATCTGTGTAAACTTCATGCCACTTCACCGGTTTAATCTGAGTCACACACCGGTTTTATCTCATACCTATTGGATATTCCATATATGCACATAAACAGTACATGTAACCGTTAATCTGAAACCAGTAACATTTTTCTTCTAATTCCGGAGCTACTGCGTTTTTTCTATTGTAGTTTTCACTAAAAGCAAAAGATACGTTCTATTAAAATTTGGGAGCTTCGTGTCCAATAAATACCTTGTTATCCATGTTTCTATATTCATAACTTGGCATTGAGTCATACACACGTTTTACAAAAATTAATTTCTCCTAACAATGCAGCCAATTTCCACCAAATTATATAAGCACTTTACTAAATAGATCCATTTCGTATTGTAAGTAATATTTTGTCACTGCCTAATTGAGAAATCCATGTTATTATGTCACAAATTTCTTGTAACTATGGACGCATTGATAACGTATTTTTATTGCCTGTATTTCAGCCCCTATGGGCCGAATCACGTCAATGTTTCCCACGCCCTCCTAATTATCGTCGCTTTTTTCTAGCGCACAGTTTACACCAACTACAACACTTAATATACACTTCCCAGTAACTCTAGTTTGGAGCTCTTATTGAGCAGTATGTATTCAGTAGTTGTTCCATTGATGTACTGACTAGCGGCATTCCGTGGATCAAGCTCAGGCAAATTCACTCGCAGTGCTATCTGGTGTTAACGACCAAAAATGACCCCCTGTAGAAATGCTGATTAATCTCATACCTATACCTCCATGATGTAAACTCAAATTATATTTACAAGAAATACAGAAATTACACAAACAGTGGGACTTGAGTTACCATACTTTGGAATTACATCCAATGGCTGGTAGCCTGCACGCGAATCGTCGTTGATCTTCGTTGATCGATTTCACTATTATCTCCCCTTTTTTCTCATTTGATTTACGTTTCAGTTATTTTTAGAAGGCAGATTTTAATGTAATGATGCTCGTTGTACCCTGTACATTGATTTTCCCAATTTATTACTGTCAATAATTTTTTATATCTTTTTGAGGTTGAATGCTAACTTTTTCTCTTCTTACCTACAGAATTCTTCACATTTTTATAGCCCCAATATCAATTTTCCATAGGTGAATCGATTATCGATGAGCATTCGAGATCTGTAAGCTGGTTTGAAACGGAGAGACAGCATTCTTCAAAGAAGCATGTGAGGTTAATAATAATAATAAATTTATTGTCAAAAAACAGTACAAACTGCGTATGACCACGTGGAGGGAAAAAACTAATTTACTCTCCGGAAGCAAGCAAGGGACCATCCCATCAATTCCGATCAAGGGCCCTAAGGCAGAGGCGGATTCAAAAAATTCAGCAAAAATTCCTAGATAAGATAAAAAGTT